>OX639993.1:85208789-85808789 GCA_951828415.1 Anomoia purmunda | reverse complement strand
CGACTTCAATTTCCAATCCGTCTTGCATTCGTCATGACCATTAAAAAATCACAAGGCCAATCCTTGAAAGTTTGTGGTCGAAATCTAGAAAATCCATGTTTTTCCCATGGTCAATTATATGCGGCATGTTCAAGGGTCGGAAGACCAGCTGCGTTATTTGTTCTTGCACATAGTAATAAAACTAAAAATATCGTCTGTCACAAGGTGCTTCACTGAAGAGTGCAGCCTATGCACTAAAATACATGGCCAATAAAGAATCATTACAATAATTGATTTTTGGTACTTACTTATATTTATTATCGTAATAAAAAATTTAAACTCATAAAATCAAGAATCTGCTCATTTATTGCTTCTAAGGCGGAGCAATGTTCGCTGGGTCAGCTAGTATATTTAATAAATTAAAGGCTATATAACAAATACAAAATTGCGAAAATAATAATAAATGAAAATTTCAAAAGGTGAGGCGAAGGGAAGAAGGTGAAAAGGTTTCTACACAAATAGATTTGTTACTGCCACTTTGAAGCTTCAAGCAGATGTAATAGGTCTAATTGGCACTGGTAAGGAATTCTACACAAACAAAAGATAATCTGGAGGCAGTTAATGTTTTATACTTTGGAACAACAATTTTATGTATGCGAGATGACTAAACAAAGTTCAATTTTTGAAAAAGATAGCCATACTTATGATATCTAATTATTAAAAAAAAAATGGCGAACATTGAGATAATTTTCAAAGCTAAGTCCAAAGATATTTGTAGTATATAGCGAAATGTGATCAAACATTCTTTAAAAATATTTGAATCCAGCAGCATTGCTTAGAGCTAGATTTAATTTATTTTTAGAATCGTCATCAAGATTACTATATACCACTTCAAAATAAGATATTTGAGGAACGGTAAGGGTCTTTGCAAGTTTAAGTTTTGTATTGATCGGTAGAGAGAAATACATACAAGTTAACGAGCACGCAGAAGCGTCCTCAAAAAGATTAAAGTTGGGGGCCACCCCGCGGCGCCAAATTATATGCAGTGAACAAGTGTATTACCATTGAGGTTCCCAATTCGACCGAATACAAGTTATTTCTTAACGCTATCACTTAGAGTCTAAACGGCCTGAATTAATTTATTAGTTGCGGATTGCGTATTGATTGCGTAAACCCAATTGGTATTGCTTATGCCGCAGGTTAATTACCTGCACTGTGGGAAGTGCGGTGCCAGCAGTTGGCTGATCCTGATCTGTTGTTTGGTTTAGTCTCGGAAAGTTGATAGAAGTCGTGAGTTCTTTCAGATGATGTAACACACAGCTGCCAGGATTGTTAGGGAAATAGCAACAAAAATTAAGGAGACGTGAAAATTATCGCCAAGTTTTTGTAGGCGGTGAATGTTTCCTACGCTGAGGCCGTGGATGTAATCCAGGTTTAGTTTCAATCCTTCACTTGTAACGTTTACCAAAGCGGGTGGCAAGACCTGTACGGTACGTACTGATCTGCTGGTGAATGTTTGGTTTCCCATAGTGACTTTCGTTATTTAATAAAATAACGTATGTTCCGTTGAGTGACGTGGAGTAATTTCTCGCTAGCAATGGTCCTTGAAAATTTGTAGCAAATATTTTTGCATCGGCGATCATCTCGATGATTCTGTTGTTGTCCGGTTCAAAGCGGCACTTGGCATCGCCGCCTTTTATTAATCTAGCTAGGCATCCTGTCCTCAGGGAGTTTCGTCAGTGACGCAGGTGAGCAGATTGTAGTATTGCTAATGGAAGGGCAATCTTCGCTCAGTCCGAACGTTTCTTCCTCGTTTACCAGCATCTTATTGTAGTTAAGGTCAACGTGTTGCCCCCTTAAAACAGCGGCGCGTGTTATTAAAAGTCGGTAGCCCTCTGGTTTCACTTTTGGCATTGAGAGTACGTAAAAAAGGATACTACCGTTTGAATACACGGAAGCCGAACCATATTCTATAGCTTCGATGGTGTTTTGGTATGGCAGCGAATCTTTCTCTATTATACGCCTTTGGATTTCGTCTCGGTCAAGTAGATTTGCATTTATGATTCCTGATTTTGCCATTTGGCAAGCCTGCACGATTTCCGATACCTATTCCTTCAGAATTACCACCTTTCCCAAGTCCAGAAGCTCCAAATTTTCTTCGTTAATGTCTTTGCTTATAGCGTTGATGTGTAGCATCATTTGATTTGCTTTCTCGATCGCCTCACGGGTAACATTGAAAAGCTTTTCGTTGACGCGGTATTGGTGGTTGTTATTTACTACAACATCGTTCATGCTTCGAAGGATATAATCCCAATCTGTTGCATCTAGAGACCCAGCGATCCACTTCCATGCAGAACCAATCCAGTCAACAGAACGTGTTCTTCATGATTTTGTTATTTGCAACTCGTCAAGCCGTAGCTTTGTTTGATTTGAATGAAATTGCAGCACGGTACGCACAGCTTCGCTACTGATATCTTGTTGTGTTGACACAATCAATTTCTCCAGCGCCATGTTGAAGTAACTGAGATCGACCATGTGGACTAAACTGAAGTGCCCGTTCAGGATCCAACCATGCCCATGCTCAATAGTGACCAGCGGGGAGTAGTAGTTGTAAATGTTGAGGCCGCAGACGCCAGATATTAAAATTAAACTGTCTTACCACCATGAGTGGAAAAAAATCGAAAATAAGAATTTCTTATATTAGTATTACCATTTTGACGTTTATTTTGATAAGTTCATAACTTTTATATTTTACTGATCTTCAGGGACGGAGAAAAAAATTAAAAATTAAATAAAAATAAAGGAAGAAACCATTTTCCATTGAGTAGTTAGATAGCTACATATTATCTTTTCCTTAAATAATGGTTAGAAGTTGTTTAGCTTAAATAGTAATTGTTAGTAAGCAGGTAATTTTTAAAAATAATTTTTAATTAACTGAGAAGATGGCTAGAAGTTACAGAATTTATGCACCAAAGTTTAATGAGCATTATTTAGAAATTATTATTTTATCAAGAAAAAGAGAAAAAGGAAGGTATAATTAAATTTTTTGTTATAAACATTATATTGAAATTATGATAAACTTAAATTTTGTTTATTGCTTGGGGTGGATATATTCTTGTATATTCTTATATTCTACTCCAGTCCCCGATTCTTCGAAACCAGTAATTGGAAAATCCACAGGATCCAAACTCGTTGATAGGAAAAATTTTGTTACAGATTTTTAATACTTTTGCATCTACAAGACGAGTATTAGTTACTTCCATGGGGTCCTGTGGCTTAACCAAAACTCTTGCGGTGAAGAATTTGGTGTCATAAAAAAAGGAAAACCAAAACAAAACATTTTAAAGCTTTCTTTTGTTCTTATATTTTTTTTCTTTTTTTTTGTTCAATTATTATTCAAATTATTTAAAAAAAGGTTTTTTTGCCAGTTGGGCTAATTCTGCCTCTTCAAAAATGTTGGTGGTAGGCAATATTGGCCTCTTTTTGTAGGCATTATTTTGTCTGCTTTTAGTGTTTTGTCATGGGCAGTTTTTGCCTCTTTAATTCAGCAATTAGTGGCTGATTTTATATAATTTTATGTTGTGGCTGTGCTATGCCAGCATTTGTTCTTTTGTTTTCCGGTACTTGGAAAATTATTGTTGGGTCGTCTGTGCTATAGTATTGTTTATTCTTTTGTTGTCCGACATTCGGAAAGTAATATATTTTTTTATATTTTTTTAAATTTTTGTTTTACCTTTCCCTTAGTGTTCTTGATTTAATTCTGTTTTTGTTTTCTGGTATTTGGAAGTGGTTTTAATGTGCGCTTTATGAACCTTTCTGCCAGTGTCTGTCAGTAGAGTCACTCTGTTATCCTTACCTACAATCTCTTTTTTGTACAGTGCCTTCTGTTTAGCTTTTATCTGCTTATCCCTAACGTAAACTTCATCTCCTGGTTTAAACTTTTTAGGTCTTTTCCGTTTCCTATTCAACTGGAGATTTCTTAGCTCCTGATTTCTCTTGATTTGTTCCCTGATTTCTTTGTGAACCCTGCTTTTGTCGCTAGGTTTCCTTTTCGTTACAGAGTGTATTGTTGTATTGTAACGATCGACTGCGATGTAGACTAATTCCTTTGGCTTAACGTTATTGACCTCTTTCCGAAGGCATCGATAGATTTCGATGATAGTTGAATGGAATTTCTCAACCTGACCATTTACCTCACTTCTTTGAACCGGAGATTGATATAGTTCGATTCCTAGGCCTCTTATATAGTTACATACCAAATGAGTCAGGGACCCCTTCTCGTTGTCGGTTACTATAGTTTTAGGAGTTGTAAAGTAATGGATAAGTTTTGCCAACTTAGCGCGAAGAGTGACGGATGCTCGGTTTTTGATGTGGAAAAGTTTTGCAAATTTGGAAAACTTATCCATGCAGGATAAAAATTTTTCTCCTTGGCTTTCGAAGAAGTCCACATGTACTATTTCGCATGGATACTTTGGTATTGGGGTATATTTCATCGGCGGTACTGCAGGATGCCGATCATATTTGTTTGCGAGGCATGTTTCACAAATGGAAGTGAATTGTCTTATCCGGCTCGCCATTTTGGGGAAGTAGTATTTTTTCAAAATTTGTTCCTTGTTTTCCCTTGCATTTCTGTGAGCTCTTCTATGTTCAACTTCTATTATTCGACAAATTCTATCCTCCTTAGCAACATCTTCGATTACCCTCTGTGTTATCCTGAGTTTATACAAGAGAAAATGCTCCAGGTATACTTCTTGCAGAAGCTGTAAATGACTCTCTGAAATTTTGATTCCATTTATAAGGGATGGATTTAGACGTTCCTTTGAAGCTTCGACCAAGCTAGATTTTAAAGGACTTTCCACATGTGGAATAAGGTCAGAAGCATCCTGGTCTGCACTGTGAACTGTCTCCTCTTCTGCTGATAAACCGTTGGGTTCCACAGGCGCCGTCAAATGGTTCGCTTGGAATGAAATTCTGGAGAGAGCATCTGCCGCAACATTTGATTTACCTGGAGTGTAAATCAATTCCGATCCTTACCTGGTTCTCCTTGAGATAGCACCCCACCGATGGCATAATTTGACGCGTCAGTAGTAAGATTAAATGGTTTTCCGAAATCTGGAAATGCAAGAATATCTGAGAAAACGAGGAGTTTTTTCAAATTATCGAATGCTTCAAGAGCTTCAGAATTCAGGTTAATACGTATCTTGTTCGACTGGGTGGCCTTCACATGCGCATTTTCACCACGCGTGAGATTGGTTAATGGTTTTGCAACTTTCGAGTAATCTCGAATGAACTTTGGATAATATGATGCCATTCCAAAAAAACTTTTCAGTTCCTTGAGCGTTTCAGGGGGTGAAAAATTCTCAATAGCTTGTACCTTCGAAGGATCTGGTTTCATCCCATCAGACGTGATAACATACCCTAGACTTTGTTTTTTCCAAATTCACCCTCAAATTCGCATCCGCAAGCCTTTCAAACACTATTTCCATATTTTTCAAATGTTCGTCTATGCCTTTTCCAAAAACAATAATATCATTAATATACACATAGCATATCCTCCCAACATATTCCTTAAGCACATCGTCAATCATGCGTTGGAATATAGCCGGCGCGTTTTTCAACCCAAATGGTAATCTCAGAAATTCGTATTTACCATTCGTAGTTGAAAACGCTGATTTGGGTATATCTGCCTCCTTCGTTGCAATCTGATGAAAGCCTGAGGTAAGATCAATGGTTGTAAAGTACTTGGTGTTTCCTAGACTGGCTAACGTTGCATTAATATCCGGAATAGGATAAGCTTCTGCCACGGTAATCGCATTTAAACGTTTGAAATCAACAACCATTCTATACTGCTTTTCACCAGACGACTTGGGTTTTTTGGATATACCCAAATAGGAGAATTATACGGGCTTTTAGATGGCCTTATGATACCTCATGCAATTCGGTAATTTGCCGATCTACCTCTTTCCTCATATTTGCAGGATATGGATAGCTTTTTGTGTATATGGCCTCGTCTGTTGTGGTCTTTATTTCAGCCCGAAGTAAGGTTTTGATATTTGTTTTTATATTTAGGGGTCCAAACAAATGAGAATATTTTTCTACCAGAGACTTTAAAATAGGGTATACAACGTTAGGGATTTCAGACGCTTCAGAAAAATTAATGGTTCCACCTTTTTTATTTCTTAATGGAATTTTAATATTCGGCTGATCGTAAGGACATGATTTTTCCTATCTATCTCTGTGCCGAGTTCTTTTAGCGTATCATCCCCTATAATGCCGTCAAAAGATTGAAGTCCTGGTAATGAGTAGAAAGTTGTTTTAGTGTCATTCCCTGCCTTATGGAAAAATTTTCCGGAAATTTTCTTGTTTATTAAAATGGGTCCCGCCACCGTCTGCACAGAGGAAGGCGGGTCAACCGGTATCGCGTGACTAGCTAAAGCAGGTTTTATGAAATTTTTGTTTGCACCCGTGTCAATGAGAAATGTTAAAGAAGTATTACAGTCGGTCAGGCATGTTAAAAAAGGTATGCTCGAATATGAAGCACTATTTCTCATATAAAATAAGCTGGTGGTCCGGTCGTCAAAAAATTTACCTGCTGTGCTTCGTCATCTGCAAGTTCTTCGGGACTACTGGTTTCTATATTGAACAGTTTTTGTTGTTTTGGGAAGGCACACCTTGACGACGTATTCCCTCTCTTAAACGCGTTTGTGCTTGCGGGTCGGTTCATATAGTTGACCTGTCTAGTTTGAACACTGCCGTCAACTTCCATTTTCTCGACCGATTTAGGGGCAGTTGGACCGGTTGGAGGCGATGAATTCGTTGCTTGGTTCGGGTGGATCCTGTTGTAATGCGCCCTTTGATATCCCGAAGTGGAATTCCTGTTTGACCAGTTCTGATTCGAGCGGGCACGTGGCGGTAGAGGTGGCCTCTGCTGTCCTTGCGTTAAGTCGTTAGTTGGAACTATTACCCAATTTGCCAAGTTCGTATGCACTATAGTATTCCGCAACGTGAGATTCTAAATTTCAAGGAAATCTGAGTAGGCCTCTGGTAGCGTCTTAGGTTTTTGCACGATGATCATGCGGGACAACTCAGGACCCAAACCACGAGTAAACACATCTAAGGCCCTGTTCCGATATGTTTCTATAAGAACAGAAACCGTTTCTTGTGAGTAGTCGTCACATTTAATTTTGTTGACTATTAGCGACAGTTGATGGTTGACTGTCGCATAAAACTCATCCAGCTTTGCTGACCTTTGATTTAGCTGGCTCTAGCGTTCGAATATCCCTTTTGTCAGCGTAGTGAAGGGGCAGGACTCTTTTAATTTCCGTCCAATCGCTTTCAAAAACGTTGTACGCCACCAAAGCCGCATCAGCTCCACCCCGAATTTTTTGTCTTATATGCTGGAGGATGGCGCGATATAAAGGTTTTTCTCTGACCACTTCGTAGTCAGATAAAACGCCCTCGACGTTGTGGATCCACGAGATATATTGGGAGGGACTACCCTCAAAAACTTGCAGCTCCTTGACGCCATCAGGGAGTCTGCCAATGCCCCGTAGGTCCTGCTCTGATAGTGGTGTTCGCACCACTGCCGGCAACCCCTGCGGCTTCATCCTCGTGCTAGGCTGTTCATCGCTACTCAACCGCCTATCTAGAATTATGCTATTTGATTCTATTCTAGCTAGTCTAGATTCAACGGCTACACCATTACTCTCAATGCCGCTAAGTCGCGGTTCGAGTCTTCTAATCTGCTCGAGAAGAGCATTGATACCCCAATTGAGTTCATTTACTTTGGTGGGAAACAAAAAATTCTTTACTTCCCTTTAAAACTTTTGTAACAGAATCAAGGCACGGGATTCGCAGTAAATATTTATAGCACAGCACGTCAAGATTTTTAATATTTTCGTGTGGCACTCAGTGGTTCTTCAAGCTTTGGTTTGTTGCTTTGGTATTATTTTGCTTCTTTTTTAGTTGCTTGATTGATGTTACCGGTCTTTTCTTACACTTTGATAGTTTCCTGCAAAAGAACAAGAAAATAACCGTAAATAGGTTTTGTGAAACTTTTACCGTGTTCTGATGGAAACGGCGACATGTACCCGGTTGGCGTTTCACAGTACATTAGTCATTAAATATGTTTGTTCTGGTCGAGGAAAAGCTGTGTTATCCTTTTTAATCGCCAACAATCAGATTGAAGGCAACTTACTCAGGCACAACTTGCCTCACAACATAATTTTGGACCTATCGCAATCTCCAGTGTGTTCTAATGTGTACGCTGGAAGTGCCGTTGAAGTACCTGTGACAATCTCCAGTGTGTTTTTACGTGTACGCTGAAGATGCCATCGCGTCAAGGAGTGGCTCTCGTGTTCTTATTTGAACGATAGCTTACACCCAAACCGGGCGTACCAAGACAAGGACGGAGAGCTATTGCAGGATCACAAAATACTTTAACCAATTGGCTTTTGCGATGGCGAATTCCGGCCTAGAAGTATAGGGAACACGGATTCGCCTTGCCAATACGTTTGCACAAGAATATCAAGTGTCGCGACAGTGGAGGCGTCAAAGGTTTTCACTTCACTATTCTTTCTGATTCAATAATATTTTGTTATTCCTGTACAATCCTGCTAGGGCTGACAGGAGAGGTTCTAAACTATTTTATTATTCACAAAATTGTTTTATTTAATTAATTTATTCACTTTATTAGCCTTTTGTTTAACTTCTTTTTCTTTTTTTATTACATTGTTGACCTCTTCTGGGAAGAGGAGCTTTTTTACTCTGGAGTGCCCCATGGGGATCGCAGAGTTAAGCTTATACTAAAAACCAGAGGATCCTGTTGACCCCGGTTTAGAAATATTTTTTTATGCGGATGTACAAGCCATTTTTTATAATTTATTTTTTTATTGCTTGAATTGTTTGACCTCTTCTAGGAAGAGGAGCTTTTTTTTACTCTGGAGTGCCCGTGGGGATCGCAGAGCTAAGCTAATATTATAAACCGTATGGTCCTGGTGACCGCGATTTGCAAGTATTTGTTTTATGTGGATGTACAAGCCAAATTTTATGTTTTGAGGCGTGCTCAAAAAGATTAAAGTTGGGGGCCGCCCCGCGGCCCCAAAGGCTTTTCCTAAGAATGAAATAAAAGACAATTATATGCAGTGAACAAGTGTATTACCATTGAGGTTCCCAATTCGAATGAATACAAGTTATTTCTTAACGCTATCACTTAGAGTCTAAACGTACTGAATTAATTTATTAGTTGCGGATTGCATATTGATTGCGTAAACCCAATTGGTGTTGCTTATGCCGCAGGTTAATTACCTGCACTGGCTCTGCGCGTGTTTGTGGGAAGTGTGGTGTCAGCATTTTCACACTAGTAAGTGTGTTAGCCCCTTGTTAACTTACATATATAATGTATATTTGATATGACACACACATAATTAACTTGGTCTGTGCTAGTCAAATTTGAGTTTATTTGAAATCCTAGGCCAGTAACTTCTGATTTAAATTTTGTATCTGTTTCGTTCAGCATAATTGGCGATAAGCTAGTCAGGTCAAAAGAGTTACGCGATATACATAGGAGTGCCTGCGTTTGGTCATCATTTAGTCTGAACACTAAGTCTTCACCTTGGCCAATAGGACCTGAATAGTATATCTGACTATCGTTAGTGTATAGGGGTATAGAAGCATTTTGACAGTAATGGAGAATGTGATTCACAAAGCAAAAAGGAGTATCAGGCTCAGGATTGATACTTATGGCTTAAGAAACTGCGTTTTGAAAATAGATCTTCACACTGGACTTGTTGCATGAAAGCCAAAATAATGTTTCAACTTCAAAAGCAAAATATTATGGTCCACCATACCAAAACCAGAGAACATATATTTACAGAGAAGTAGCATCCCGCTTTATTCGTGCTGTCGTTCCGCGATTTTGGTTAAAGGTCCCCTTCTCCTCCGACTCGCCACTCGATAATTTTTCACCAGCCAGGTGCAAAATTTAAGATTGGTTGAGCGATGTTCATCTTACATCTTCTCTGATCTTAGTTACACTGCGTGGTTACAGATGTTTTTTTGGCGAAAGTTTTCCTTTTGTTTTGAAAAGGGATTTTCTCAATTCTATTTCTAGCTAGCATTTAAAAAAATAATAAAAAATATTTACTCATCTATTTATTTTAGTAACTTTTTCCATATACATGCATACAGATATATAACTTTCAATAAATATTTAAGGAAGTCTTCCAAAAACACTAAAGTATACACATACATGCATGCATTTATTTAATAATGCATATTTAATCGAGATCGCATACAACAACATAAAGAATTATGTTAGCAAATATGTTTTTTTGCATGCGCGCACCTTCAACCGAACTCTAAATCTTTGCCAAAAATAACAATTTTCTGATGGAATATTTCAAAAAGTAGTTAAACAAAACTATAGTTCAGCAGGCTATCGTGGCGAAAGTTAAAATGAAATATTAAATTTGTATACCAAAGATCGAAGTTTAGTGATTTGAGAACAAAACCTGGAAAGTCAAATAAGCTGTTTTGTCAAAACTGCACAGAAACAGTTGCTTCTGCCCGAAATTCACACTACAAAGCTACGTCGAAAAGTCGCCATCATTAATCACGGTTAAGTTGAACTACATTCTATTTGAGGTAGGTAGGAGTATAATACAAAGATTGATTCTAGATCGAAAAGAGGAGACCTGAGCTAAAGTACTTACATATACATACATAAATACATGGGATGATGTTTAGTTACACTTCACAGAATTAAATTTGTATGTTAAATTTTGGGACCTTATACAATTTCATATTGAAAGTCTTTTATATACATATGTCATTGACGTAGCTTATTGTTTCAGGAAGAATCAGAAGTAGTATTCTTAAGAAAACGTCTCACAAATTTCAACTAGGCACCGATGGCTAGCACCGGTAGAACTTCTACGGTTGAAAAGATCACACAACAACAACATGAGTCTTTGTCTCCACGGACCACCGGACCTATGTCAACTTTAAAAAAGCTGATTGGGTCGGGTTTGCGGAGTTTACTGAGAATGGCTTCAGAGCTCTTCTTACACCCACCGACGTTCGCAAAGGTGAGCAGAAGATCCGCAAGGTGGTTGCGTCTGCTGCGGCTCGCTCAATGCCGGCAGGGAGGATCCCCGAGATCCGTCCCAATTACCCGGCTGCTCTACCAAATGAGTGTGACCGCCTTCTGCACTCCGATCCCCGTATGCACAATATTAGAAATTTGAACGTGGAGATTCGGAGATTGGTAGACCAGCATAAGCGGAACAAGTGGGAGGAGCACCTGAAGTTTTGCAACCTAATCACGGGTGTCGGTAAGCTCTGGTCCACCGTGAGGACCGAATGAAAATTTCATTAAAAAATTTCATTTCAGTCAAACACCAGCGCGCTCCTTGCTTTCACCTGTGGCGAGGTGAAAGAGGGCATCGGAAAGGTGAAATCCTCCAAAGTCATTGGTCTTGACGGGCTAAGCCTGTTGATGCTAAAAAATTTAGGCCCCGCGGGATTTGAGTTTCCGCAATCTGTGCATAACCACCCTCATCATTCCTGACATTTGGAAGGTTGGGAGCTTGGTCCCACTGCTGAAATCAGGGAAACCGGCTGACAAGGGTGACTCCTATCGATTTCCCTGCTTTCGTCAGAGATAAAGACAACTGAGGCCCTACTCCTGCCGTACTACATTTACAACCTGCATAGCACAACAACAGCATTCAATGGCATAAACACACAAGTGTCTCGTGGACTTAACCAGCAGCGCCCCTGCGAGAGAACCATCCTGGTAGTGTTGGACCTCTCAAAAGCTTTTGAGATGGTAAGCTATTCCACTCCGCTGGACAACGTGGAAGCATCAAGTCTCCCGCAGGCACTGAAACGGTGGACCGCGAATTACCTGCGTGGTCGTCAATCTCCGGTATTATTTTGAGGCTCAACATCGAAACTTAGGAGAATTAAATAAAGGGTACCGTAGGGTATCGTCCTATCTCCACTCTTGTTTAACCACTATATTGCCAGGCTCCCTCAACCGCCAGAGGGAGTCCCAATAGTCTCATATGCTGTGTTTGAAAATGAACGGACACCTCTCCGACCTTGCGCATTTCTTCACAGGCAGAAACCTGGCGTTGTCCCCTACTAAGTCCTCATCGACCCCCTTTACCACCTGGACAAAGGAGGGGAGGCTGGATCTTAATATCCAAATCGCTGACACCCCCATTCCGACGGTTAATCACCCGAGGATTCTGGGGGTTACATTCGACAGCCTGCGCTCCTTCTCGCCAATAAAGTACAGAGCCGCAACAATGTCGCTCGCCGGCAGCAGTTGGGACAAAGACAAAGAAACGTTGTTGACAACATACAAGGCGATTAGCCGGCAGGTAATATACCATGCTTCGCCAGTGTGGTCGCCGGTAACCAGTAGAAAAAAGTGGATAAAGCTGCAGACCTGCCAGAACGCTGATGTCACCTGAGGAATATCTCATCAAGAGGTGAATGTGCTCCGAGTTAAAGAGCACAACCTCATGCTCAGCATTGTATAACGCATCCGCTAGATCCGGAGGCGTACCGGCGAGTCCTAAGCAACATCCACAAAAATACAGTCACTACCACCATCGACTCACGCCTGGGCAATGCCGTAATAGGAGCCCAACCAAAACCAGTTGCAGGTGAGGAGTCCCTGCGTCCTCACGAGTACCGCGCTACTCTGTCCCATTTAAGATCTACATGTGCGGTATGTAGAGATTCTTCGCACGATACGAACCACCTATTCACATGCCCTCTCAAACTCTTCATCTAACCCCCCGGCTGCCTCTGGACCAACCCTGTCGAAACAGCACGTTTCCTGGGCCTTCCCCTAGATGAGTTTGGCGCCAACGATGATGGATGAATCACCTCTTGGACGTGACTAGCCGCTACAACAACAACAACAACCGATATACTTATGTAGCTTGTTCTCTTCATCTCGACTTAAAACGCCGATATTAATTAATCTTTATGTTGGTGGGATTTAAATAAAGAGGTCAATCAGAAGGTGTCGCAAATTGTGGTACTGCTAACCCTTTCTTTAAAATTAAATTAAAATTAGGAGCAGCTATGAAGCTATTTTCTTTACAAAAACCGTGTTGCTTTATATTCTTTCAATCGTGTGTATTCTTCCCAATGTATGTAACAAAATCTATGTATAACATGAATAACAACTTGTTTTCTCTCAAGGCTTTCCACGGATAAATCAGTTGTTAGGTCACATCCAAGTTACTCTTCCTAATTTCACATCATTAGCGCAATCTTGTATTCGATCATTCCTGACCATTAACCAGCTACCTACCATAACAGCTCATGTGATCTCGCTCCCAAGCCATCGCATGAAATTAAGTGATTTTTACTTTATACGTATGATAAAATATTTTAAATATCATTTTATTATAAGCGGCAAATATTTCGCTCATAGAATCTGTCGTAATTACTGATGGTAGCGTGAATACGTTGAGAGCCAACAATATTTTATAAATTAACTAAAAGTTTCGCATCTTAACCCTCATACCTATGTACCTTAAGAGAATTTTTTTAGAGAAGTTATCAATCTAAAAATCTATGATTTCATATTATCCCCGTGAATGTATTTAGGTCTTGGCAGTAAAAATTTTATGAAAAACGGAGAATGTATCAAACTTTATTGAAATAATAAAAGCTACACAAATATCGTTGTTTACGTCAACTAAATACATTATATTGTACATGGATAAAAAAGAAAACCCGTACATTTTAATGTGTTATGAAAGATGTTGGTCAACAAAGATAGTGTGTTCGTTTATAAGTACGTATACATATTTATTTATTTATTTCAGAAGTAAAGTGAGACATGAAGTCTTTTCGATGTACATATTTAACAATTAAATTGAAGCGTCTAGCACATATAATAGATTTAATTGACACTGGTAAGAAATTCCATAATCTGACTACACTAACAAAGAATAATCTGGAGGCAGTTAATGTTTTATACATTGGAACAACAATGTTATGTGTGCGAGATGGCTGAACAAAGTTGAATTTCTGAAAAAGGTTGCCAGGCTTACGATATCTATTTATTTTAAATATAAATAAAATATTGTGAACATGGAGGTAATTCTCAACACTTAGACCAAAAATGTTTTTAGTATAAGCGAAATGTGATCATACTTTCTTTTAAAATATATGAATCTAGCAGCATTGTTTCGAGCTAGATTTAATTTATTTTTAGAATCTTAATCAAAATTACTATATACCACTTCAAAGTATGATATTTGGGGAAAGATAAGGGTCCTTACAAGTTCAAGTTTTGTATCGATCGGTAGAGAATAACAAGTGTGCCATAAGCCTCTTAGTGTATAATATATCTTTGATATGGTATAATTAACGTGATCTGTGCATTTGGAAAACAAGTCAGAATGTTTCGAAAATTTACCAGAATTCCAGTAATCCAATGGAATGCAATATTAATTTCATTACTTCTATGTATATATGTATGTTATTTAGCATGCCAATCATCAGATACTGATTATTATAAGAGCCTTGAAGGACACAAATTTCATTTTGCATTCCAATGATATAAAGTTGAGTAGTCTGTTGTATAATCTATAGGCCTAGTATAGTATACTTATGTATATGTATATATGAACTCGTATGTATAATTAGGTATGTATATAGTATGTAACCAGGGCCGTCGAGAGGATTTCCGGGCCCGGTGGGAGAGTTATCTACGGGCCCTCCCCCAACCCCCCCTAAAATCCTTTACTTTTTTTTTACTTTATTTTTCCCAAATTTTGTGATTTGGACTGAAATCCGGGCCCCCCTAGAAACTCCGGGCCCGGTGGGAATCCCACCCTTACCACCCCCCTCTCGGCGGGCCTGTATGTAACTTTCACTCGATAACAACAAATATCAAAATGAATCATCGAGTTATATTTCAGTGCCCCTTTCGTTCTCTATATAAGTATGTACCTTCGTGTAACAAGGGAGGGTGGTGCTTAAAAGCAAAAAATATGTTTAATACCCTTCACTTATACGAATGACGAAGAAATCACGATTCAAGATATTTTGGTAGAGTTTTTCTACAACACAACCTCGATCATGCGTGATATCGAAGAAAACGAAATTTTAGCTTTTTTCAACATGAACATTATAGTTCTAAGGTTATTGGGCTATAAATAAGTTCTGATTAAAATATTTGAAATAAATAAAGAAAGAAAGTTTTCAAACTGGTCAATACCCATTGGTTCTCCAAAGTGTGAGTGTCACAAATCCCAAAATTCCCAAAACGGAAAGTGGTGCAATAAATGTTTAAAAATACTCGTATATTTAGTTTTTCTATTACCAGAGTTTCTAGGTTCAGGAATTAATAACGCAAGAAACTTCTGTATGGCTATATATTTGTGAGCAAGAGGAACGTAATAAGCTCCGTCAGCGCTGCTGCGAATGTGCTCTGCTGCTGTCTACCCTAGTCTAGTGCATAGACCCTGGAAAAATCGTTAGACCAAATGGTCTATTGTTAATAAATTGCAGTGACTACTGTAGCTAGAAAAAATACACACAATTGAGGTCATACATATATACAAGGCTTTGTAACAAAATCTGTTGTTGCGTGACTCTTTTCATCACAATTTTTAAGAGAGATTTGGTGGCACCACTGCCTATGTCATCTTCTGTATTATTTTCTCCATGGTGTTTATCCATATATGCTTTAGACAAGATGATTTGGTATAAGGTGGGTTTGAATGAACAGCTGGGCGATTTCATCTTACGACTGCAAATGTCAAATTATGTACATGTATTTTGTTTTTGGTTTACGGCTTTTTGAGCTAAAGAAATTAAATCAAAATATATATCAACTTAGACAGCTTAAGCCGTAGAATCAACGTAATTTTTATTGTTGGGCATTTAAAACTGCCTAATATAAATTCGCATTGGCTCGAGGGCAGCGGCGGCCAAACCGACACATAAACGAACATGCTTGTGTGCATGCCTGAAAGAGCAACATCGTACTCTCTTTGTGTGCTTGCATACGAATTGTTTTTAAAAAATACGGCAGAATGCAAACACTTCATAAAAGATTAGTTTATAAAAAGTATAAAATAAGGTATCACTTTTTTCCTACAGGAGAGTTATCAGACAGGGTGAAGAATCGAAAAATAATTTCATACATAAGTCACGCGAGAACAATAAGGTGAAAGAAAACTTGAACCTTAGGACTTCTGGTTTCCAAAAAAAATGTCATGTAGCTGAAGGAGGTTCAGCAACTGCAGCATGTTCTGAAGCACAAAACCCAGTTACTTTACTGAATGGTCGTCGCACCGTGAGGGAGTAACTTTGTTAAACGTGCCAAACAAGATCACAGCTTGACTTGTTCACCTAATGTTTTCAAAATTGGACGCTGGAACTACTTTAAAATGGATTGAAGAATCACAATGGAGCGGGCGCCAGCAATTTATTAGCCAATGACCTTTCGAAGACAAGAGCCAGATAATTGGAGGTTACGTAAAAAAACCTTTCTTAGGTGATCTAACTCAACCGGAGCTCGCGCTGCTAATCACCACAAAGCAAATGAAGCTCTTACGGCCACAACTTTTTTTTGCAACATTTGCTATAAATCAGGTCATTTAATCTGCCTATGCATATCCTTCAGATCAAGTAAAAAGGGTTTGCGAGCTGAAATCGTGCGAAAAGTGGTTAAAAAAGAATAATCACACTGCATTTAATTGCACCAAATTTCAAGTACCTCTGTCCCGCAAGCGAACAACAACAACAATAATCAAGTAGGGCCCGCTAATCGTAGTTTGCAATCCTCAAGTCACAATATTACAGTTCATCCTCAAGTCAGATTGCATAGCAAATCCATCGGCAGCAACATTTTCGGAACGGTCATCATAAACTTGATGAACACTTATAGTAAAGTTATTACGTGTTGTGCTCTGTTAGATTCGGGCTCTCAGCTAAACATGATTTCAGTATGCATCGTTAGAACCGCTGGAATTAAATGCCTACATTCTCCTACATCTTTAACTTCGGCAAACAACATGCAAATATGTATAGAACTGCCTGATAGTAAAATCGACACTGATTGTTCCAAAAAATATACATTTAGCTGACGGTGTAAGCTCGGGTCTAACTTACCAACAGCACATAACTCTTTACTAGGCTGGATAGTAGCAGGAAGACTCTCCGCTCTAAAGTACAATACGTATAATTTATGGAGGAGTTTATTCGTTTATCTCATATGCAAAAGGTTGTATACGCAGATTTTAAAGTTCCGTATTGCCTAATTCCTCATTACTGTGTATTTAACCTAGCAAGCTCAACAACGAAGGTCCGAGTTGTCATCGATGACTCACATAAAAGGAGCACTGGTATATCGTTAAACGAATCGATTATGGTTGTCTGTAATTCAGCCTGATTTGTTTACGACAACGCTTCGTTTTCGGTATCTTACATACGTTTTGACCGCGGATAGCAGTAAAATATATCGCCAAATATCGCTTCATCCTGATGATACACGTTTTCATTATATTTTATGGCGTGAAGATGATCCTATTGAGATACTTCAATTATACACAGTGATCTACGGGACAGCAGCTACGTCTTTTCTGGCAGCGCGCTCCTTACAACAGCTTTGCGAAGATGAAACACAATATTTTCCTTACGCAGCAGAAGCAGCTCTAAATGAATTTTATGTCTACGATTTGTTGACGGACGCTAATACGCTTCGCGATGCAAAGGTTTTGAAAAGGCAGTTAGCTGCAATGGTATCGAGAAGTAAATTTGAATTAAAAAAGTGGTGCGCTAATCATAATGATATTCTTTCGAACGTATCTGAAGCTGGCTTAAGAGTACTATAGCAGATAGGAAAATTTTCTTGATTAATTACATTGCTTAATCGATTTGGGATTGATCGACAAGCTTTTGCACCGTATGCAAAATATGAGATTCACACCTTTTCAGAGAGCTCTGAAGATACGTTTGGATCATACTTATATGTGATAAGTTCCTCAGATGGCAGAAGACTCTTCTGTTAAATTATTATGCTCTAAAATAAGAGTAGTGCTGCTTAAAAAATGTTGTTTGCCGAGACTAGAATTGTGCGCTGCAGTCATAATGGCTGAACTTGTAAAACGCATAAAGATAATTCTCATTGTCATTGAATTTCAAAGCATAAGCGGCAAAGATTTGTTGATAGCCGCGTTGCGCTTATTCAGGAAAGTAGCAAATATTCGCAATGCCATTACGTTCGAAATGATCGTAATCCCGCCAATCTATTATCTCGTGGTGTACTACCTAAAGCATTAATACATGTGCGTCTATGGTAAAATGGCTCAACTTTTCTAACACAATTTGATCTTTATTGACCGTCTACACTTGTGTGCACTTATCACAATAATGATGTTTTACAAATAAAGAAAATAAAATTTGCTCTTATAGCTATAGCCGCAAACAGTTTTATAGATAGCTTAAAATATCATAACAGTTATCAAAGTTTACTTAACGTGGCAGCGTATATATAGCGTTTCAGAAGACCTACGCCTCGCATTACTTGCAATAGTAAAGGCAAATCAGCAAGCGGAATTCTTGTGCTCATAAAGATGAAATAATGCTCTTTCGAATCACAGTACACTTAAAGCTCTCGTTCAATTTAATGAAAATGATGGAATTCTTAGGGTCGGTGGACGTTGGCGGAAAGCCGCATTGGACTTTAACAACAAACACCCAATAGTTATTACGAATCCCCATGTTTTTGCGCGAACTGTTTTAATTCATTTTCATATTATCATATTATAATATATCATAATTGTGTTCGTTGCTCCAGATGTCGATCATAAAGGCAATACCAGCGTATGGCAGACATGCCTGAACTGCGAGTACAACAAGCAAGGCCACTTAATATTCATGGAATCGACTGCTTAAAAACGCCCGCTTTTACATCCCTTTTCGATGCCGCGGCAAAGTACCGACATAGGTATGTGTTGGTATTTTTATATGCTTTGTCACCAAGGCCAAGCATTTGGAGCTTGCTGATGGTTTCAGCACCAAGGGTTTTCTACTTTAACCCTAGAACACACACCCGGGTACAAATGTATCCACTTTCAACTTTGAAGTGTTGTAACTTTTGAACCGCTATACCTCTATACCGCTAACTGATCTAGGAAGATTATTTAGTTTTGAGTTCAAATTCAAAATTTGAACCAGATCGGACCAATGGTTCAGGAACTACAGCCTTCCAAACACATTATATACGTAAACACACACCCGGGATACGTTTGTACCCCAATAGTAAAAATCCTCATAATAATCAAAAAAAAAACATTTTTTATATTCTTTTTTTATTTGAAAAATTAAAAATATTCATTTCACACATTATATTATTGACTTTTATTATAAAAATTATAAAAATGCATCTTATATCTAAGGAAAATCATGGCAAATAGAGCAATTTGTTGATGTGACCGAATGTTCAAGACACATTGGCTTCTTACATTTGGCGCACAGCTTTCTGGTTTTTCTACGGCGTTTTTCCTCTTGTGCGTAACATAAATAGCAAGATCCGGACACAGGTTTTGGCGTGCGCGCTGCGGCAGATGTTGATGCTGCTGTTGACACCATTGATTCCACCGGTCGGTTGAAATATGCTTCAATAGCAATTTTAGTCGAAAAATTTCGCGTCACTTGACGATTTATGGCTCTGGCTTCAATAATGGGCATACACAATGCTTCAGCCAAGCTGCGCAGGATCTGCTTACGCTTGTTGTTTGTTCTCCAAGGCAACTTAGGGTTATTCAAATCGTAGACAATGTAGGCTGCAAGAGCTGTAATGTCCAACATGTTGAAGAACATCGCTAGTGGCCATCGTTTTGTTTGTCTTTGTGTTGGATATTCCGCAAACATTTGGTCCATTCGATCAACACCACCTTTGGTACGATTATAATATTCAATTATTTCAGGTTTCCCACTGTCAGCTATTTCAGCATCATTATGCATGGTCGAAAGCAAAATTACTGCTTTATTTTTTTTGGGAACATAAGAGCACATTGTCACATTATTTTTGAAGCCAAATGTCGTTGAACCAATTGTCCTGTTTTTGTTCTGCTTCATTTCTTGAGGAATATATGATTTGTTTTTGCGCAAAGTTCCAACGATCGTGAGTTTCCAGGTGAGAAGCAGTTCTGCAACTGGCAAGGTCGTAAACAAATTGTCCATTGTAATGTTTCGGCCACTTCCTTGGTATTTGGCAGACAAATCCTTCACCACTCGTTCGCCTTGGTTCGTTTCCCTACCAGTTTCTGCTTGGCCAGTATATATTTGTCCATGCAGTGGATATGCATTTGTGGCATCGCAAATCCACCAAACCTTGACACCATATTTAGCAGGTTTTGACGGTATGTACTGCGTAAACCGTGTGCGTCCACGGTAAGGATATAATTGTTCATCAATCGTCAAGCATGAGCAGGGCTTGTAATGTGCAGCAAGATTATTGTTCATCATCGTACACAACTCACTGATCGGTGCTGCTTTATCAGTTAGTAAGCGTGTTGCACGAGTGTTTTTATCGTCAAATCTTAGGAACCGCAATATCGAACAGAAACGGTTGACTCCCATTGTGGCGCGATATAAAGGATAGTTTTTGACGCTCCATAAATCTCGAACATGTTCTCCATTGCTATGGTTTGCACCAGTCATAATAAGTATGCCAAAAAATGCATACAGCTCTGTTATTGACACAGGCGTCCATGACTTAGGAGTTGTGTTTGGATGCGCATTGTTGTAAGCATTATAAGTTTCTTTTGCTAACTTATTTGTGTGGCGCATAATTATATCAGCCATTTCAACGTTCATGAAACATTTGAATGTTTGCTCTATTGACAACATTTCAGTGCATCTAGCTGGTCTAGAACGTTCTCTTATAATATTTTGTCTGAGTACCTGACGACTTACATTTGGTTCTTTCATCCACTCAGTACCATCACGTGCAACAAATTTTTCGGCACTAGCAGGTAATTTATTATTTTCTTCCACTTCTTCTTCTTCATCATCTTCTTCATCATCCTCATAGTCCGCATAATCAGGTAATACTTCTGCGGCACTTTGCGAAACTTCAGCATCGTCATAAGCAATTTCAATGTCATTGATTTGAATTTCTTCTTCATCTTCTGATTCAAAGTCATAGGGAGGGTCATCGTCACAAATTTCATCAAATAAAGATTGTATATATGATTCTCGCTGTTCCTCAGTTAGCCTGCATAATAAAAAAAATTAGTATATGATTACATTGTTGCTTATTTTACATTTTTTACCTTCTATATGCTGCACTTGATAAATATTCGTTTCTTCTTGAAGTCATTTCGTATCCAGTTATTTATAGTTTCAGTTATATTTATTTTCACTTATATTTTCACTTCTTACACTTTTGAGCACCAAAACAATAATGAAAATATCAACAGGCAGCATTTATAACAACACCTCGTGTGAAAACAACCCTTGCAGCTGCATATAAAATACAAAAACCAGTTAGTTATACCAGTGTATTTGTTACCTACGTACCCATACCTTGCGCGACCTTTTTGCACATATCTTTTGAGCCAGGTAGAATATTTCAATGAAATAAAAACCAAAATGTGTATTCGTTGTTACTCTACAAGTATATTATTATAAATTATATTATTTTGTTTTGCATTTATCAGGACAACAACAAAAACAAAAATCCACTGTTGCATGTCCTGACTTTATTTGCCCATATCGCTGGAACCAGTAGGAATATTCGAATGAAACAAAAAACAAAATACTTGTTATATATTAAAATATACATTTCATCGGTTGAATAAGCATTAAAAAAACCGCAAAATAAGGTCCCGGGTAAACGAATGGTCGTCGCACCGTGAGGGAGTAACTTTGTTAAACGTGCCAAACAAGATCACAGCTTGACTTGTTCACCTAATGTTTTCAAAATTGGACGCTGGAACTACTTTAAAATGGATTGAAGAATCGCAATGGAGCGGGCGCCAGCAATTTATTAGCTAATGACCTTTCGAAGACAAGAGCCAGATAATTGGAGGTTACGTAAAAAAACCTTTCTTAGGTGATCTAACTCAACCGGAGCTCGCGCTGCTAATCACCACAAAGCAAATGAAGCTCTTACGGCCACAACTTTTTTTTGCAACATTTGCTATAAATCAGGTCATTTAATCTGCCTATGCATATCCTTCAGATCAAGTAAAAAGGGTTTGCGAGCTGAAATCGTGCGAAAAGTGGTTAAAAAAGAATAATCACACTGCATTTAATTGCACCAAATTTCAAGTACCTCTGTCCCGCAAGCGAACAACAACAACAATAATCAAGTAGGGCCCGCTAATCGTAGTTTGCAATCCTCAAGTCACAATATTACAGTTCATCCTCAAGTCAGATTGCATAGCAAATCCATCGGCAGCAACATTTTCGGAACGGTCATCATAAACTTGATGAACAATTATAGTAAAGTTATTACGTGTTGTGCTCTGTTAGATTCGGGCTCTCAGCTAAACATGATTTCAGTATGCATCGTTAGAACCGCTGGAATTAAATGCCTACATTCTCCTACATCTTTAACTTCGGCAAACAACATGCAAATATGTATAGAACTGCCTGATAGTAAAATCGACACTGATTGTTCCAAAAAATATACATTTAGCTGACGGTGTAAGCTCGGGTCTAACTTACCAACAGCACATAACTCTTTACTAGGCTGGATAGTAGCAGGAAGACTCTCCGCTCTAAAGTACAATACGTATAATTTATGGAGGAGTTTATTCGTTTATCTCATATGCAAAAGGTTGTATACGCAGATTTTAAAGTTCCGTATTGCCTAATTCCTCATTACTGTGTATTTAACCTAGCAAGCTCAACAACGAAGGTCCGAGTTGTCATCGATGACTCACATAAAAGGAGCACTGGTATATCGTTAAACGAATCGATTATGGTTGTCTGTAATTCAGCCTGATTTGTTTACGACAACGCTTCGTTTTCGGTATCTTACATACGTTTTGACCGCGGATAGCAGTAAAATATATCGCCAAATATCGCTTCATCCTGATGATACACGTTTTCATTATATTTTATGGCGTGAAGATGATCCTATTGAGATACTTCAATTATACACAGTGATCTACGGGACAGCAGCTACGTCTTTTCTGGCAGCACGCTCCTTACAACAGCTTTGCGAAGATGAAACACAATATTTTCCTTACGCAGCAGAAGCAGCTCTAAATGAATTTTATGTCTACGATTTGTTGACGGACGCTAATACGCTTCGCGATGCAAAGGTTTTGAAAAGGCAGTTAGCTGCAATGGTATCGAGAAGTAAATTTGAATTAAAAAAGTGGTGCGCTAATCATAATGATATTCTTTCGAACGTATCTGAAGCTGGCTTAAGAGTACTATAGCAGATAGGAAAATTTTCTTGATTAATTACATTGCTTAATCGATTTGGGATTGATCGACAAGCTTTTGCACCGTATGCAAAATATGAGATTCACACCTTTTCAGAGAGCTCTGAAGATACGTTTGGATCATACTTATATGTGATAAGTTCCTCAGATGGCAGAAGACTCTTCTGTTAAATTATTATGCTCTAAAATAAGAGTAGTGCTGCTTAAAAAATGTTGTTTGCCGAGACTAGAATTGTGCGCTGCAGTCATAATGGCTGAACTTGTAAAACGCATAAAGATAATTCTCATTGTCATTGAATTTCAAAGCATAAGCGGCAAAGATTTGTTGATAGCCGCGTTGGGCTTATTCAGGAAAGTAGCAAATATTCGCAATGCCATTACGTTCGAAATGATCGTAATCCCGCCAATCTATTATCTCGTGGTGTACTACCTAAAGCATTAATACATGTGCGTCTATGGTAAAATGGCTCAACTTTTCTAACACAATTTGATCTTTATTGACCGTCTACACTTGTGTGCACTTATCACAATAATGATGTTTTACAAATAAAGAAAATAAAATTTGCTCTTATAGCTATAGCCGCAAACAGTTTTATAGATAGCTTAAAATATCATAACAGTTATCAAAGTTTACTTAACGTGGCAGCGTATATATAGCGTTTCAGAAGACCTACGCCTCGCATTACTTGCAATAGTAAAGGCAAATCAGCAAGCGGAATTCTTGTGCTCATAAAGATGAAATAATGCTCTTTCGAATCACAGTACACTTAAAGCTCTCGTTCAATTTAATGAAAATGATGGAATTCTTAGGGTCGGTGGACGTTGGCGGAAAGCCGCATTGGACTTTAACAACAAACACCCAATAGTTATTACGAATCCCCATGTTTTTGCGCGAACTGTTTTAATTCATTTTCATATTATCATATTATAATATATCATAATTGTGTTCGTTGCTCCAGATGTCGATCATAAAGGCAATACCAGCGTATGGCAGACATGCCTGAACTGCGAGTACAACAAGCAAGGCCACTTAATATTCATGGAATCGACTGCTTAAAAACGCCCGCTTTTACATCCCTTTTCGATGCCGCGGCAAAGTACCGACATAGGTATGTGTTGGTATTTTTATATGCTTTGTCACCAAGGCCAAGCATTTGGAGCTTGCTGATGGTTTCAGCACCAAGGGTTTTCTACTTTAACCCTAGAACACACACCCGGGTACAAATGTATCCACTTTCAACTTTGAAGTGTTGTAACTTTTGAACCGCTATACCTCTATACCGCTAACTGATCTAGGAAGATTATTTAGTTTTGAGTTCAAATTCAAAATTTGAACCAGATCGGACCAATGGTTCAGGAACTACAGCCTTCCAAACACATTATATACGTAAACACACACCCGGGATACGTTTGTACCCCAATAGTAAAAATCCTCATAATAATCAAAAAAAAACATTTTTTATATTCTTTTTTTATTTGAAAAATTAAAAATATTCATTTCACACATTATATTATTGACTTTTATTATAAAAATTATAAAAATGCATCTTATATCTAAGGAAAATCATGGCAAATAGAGCAATTTGTTGATGTGACCGAATGTTCAAGACACATTGGCTTCTTACATTTGGCGCACAGCTTTCTGGTTTTTCTACGGCGTTTTTCCTCTTGTGCGTAACATAAATAGCAAGATCCGGACACAGGTTTTGGCGTGCGCGCTGCGGCAGATGTTGATGCTGCTGTTGACACCATTGATTCCACCGGTCGGTTGAAATATGCTTCAATAGCAATTTTAGTCGAAAAATTTCGCGTCACTTGACGATTTATGGCTCTGGCTTCAATAATGGGCATACACAATGCTTCAGCCAAGCTGCGCAGGATCTGCTTACGCTTGTTGTTTGTTCTCCAAGGCAACTTAGGGTTATTCAAATCGTAGACAATGTAGGCTGCAAGAGCTGTAATGTCCAACATGTTGAAGAACATCGCTAGTGGCCATCGTTTTGTTTGTCTTTGTGTTGGATATTCCGCAAACATTTGGTCCATTCGATCAACACCACCTTTGGTACGATTATAATATTCAATTATTTCAGGTTTCCCACTGTCAGCTATTTCAGCATCATTATGCATGGTCGAAAGCAAAATTACTGCTTTATTTTTTTTGGGAACATAAGAGCACATTGTCACATTATTTTTGAAGCCAAATGTCGTTGAACCAATTGTCCTGTTTTTGTTCTGCTTCATTTCTTGAGGAATATATGATTTGTTTTTGCGCAAAGTTCCAACGATCGTGAGTTTCCAGGTGAGAAGCAGTTCTGCAACTGGCAAGGTCGTAAACAAATTGTCCATTGTAATGTTTCGGCCACTTCCTTGGTATTTGGCAGACAAATCCTTCACCACTCGTTCGCCTTGGTTCATTTCCCTACCAGTTTCTGCTTGGCCAGTATATATTTGTCCATGCAGTGGATATGCATTTGTGGCATCGCAAATCCACCAAACCTTGACACCATATTTAGCAGGTTTTGACGGTATGTACTGCGTAAACCGTGTGCGTCCACGGTAAGGATATAATTGTTCATCAATCGTCAAGCATGAGCAGGGCTAGTAATGTGCAGCAAGATTATTGTTCATCATCGTACACAACTCACTGATCGGTGCTGCTTTATCAGTTAGTAAGCGTGTTGCACGAGTGTTTTTATCGTCAAATCTTAGGAACCGCAATATCGAACAGAAACGGTTGACTCCCATTGTGGCGCGATATAAAGGATAGTTTTTGACGCTCCATAAATCTCGAACATGTTCTCCATTGCTATGGTTTGCACCAGTCATAATAAGTATGCCAAAAAATGCATACAGCTCTGTTATTGACACAGGCGTCCATGACTTAGGAGTTGTGTTTGGATGCGCATTGTTGTAAGCATTATAAGTTTCTTTTGCTAACTTATTTGTGTGGCGCATAATTATATCAGCCATTTCAACGTTCATGAAACATTTGAATGTTTGCTCTATTGACAACATTTCAGTGCATCTAGCTGGTCTAGAACGTTCTCTTATAATATTTTGTCTGAGTACCTGACGACTTACATTTGGTTCTTTCATCCACTCAGTACCATCACGTGCAACAAATTTTTCGGCACTAGCAGGTAATTTATTATTTTCTTCCACTTCTTCTTCTTCATCATCTTCTTCATCATCCTCATAGTCCGCATAATCAGGTAATACTTCTGCGGCACTTTGCGAAACTTCAGCATCGTCATAAGCAATTTCAATGTCATTGATTTGAATTTCTTCTTCATCTTCTGATTCAAAGTCATAGGGAGGGTCATCGTCACAAATTTCATCAAATAAAGATTGTATATATGATTCTCGCTGTTCCTCAGTTAGCCTGCATAATAAAAAAAATTAGTATATGATTACATTGTTGCTTATTTTACATTTTTTACCTTCTATATGCTGCACTTGATAAATATTCGTTTCTTCTTGAAGTCATTTCGTATCCAGTTATTTATAGTTTCAGTTATATTTATTTTCACTTATATTTTCACTTCTTACACTTTTGAGCACCAAAACAATAATGAAAATATCAACAGGCAGCATTTATAACAACACCTCGTGTGAAAACAACCCTTGCAGCTGCATATAAAATACAAAAACCAGTTAGTTATACCAGTGTATTTGTTACCTACGTACCCATACCTTGCGCGACCTTTTTGCACATATCTTTTGAACCAGGTAGAATATTTCAATGAAATAAAAACCAAAATGTGTATTCGTTGTTACTCTACAAGTATATTATTATAAATTATATTATTTTGTTTTGCATTTATCAGGACAACAACAAAAACAAAAATCCACTGTTGCATGTCCTGACTTTATTTGCCCATATCGCTGGAACCAGTAGGAATATTCGAATGAAACAAAAAACAAAATACTTGTTATATATTAAAATATACATTTCAAAAAAATCATAGAAATCGGTTGAATAAGCATTAAAAAAACCGCAAAATAAGGTCCCGGGTACAAACGTATCCCGGGTGTGTGTTTACGTGGTATTTTCTGGGTGTGTGTTCTAGGGTTAAAACTAAATAAACTTAATGCTAAAAATTTTATAGACGCGCAAAGGGAAATATCGATGACATCGATATCATTGGCCTCAACAACCGCGCCGTTAGTTCTGCCTTTTCAAAGCTGGACAAGGAAGCGAAGCGAATGGGTCTGGAGGTGAACGAGGACAAAACGAAGTACCTCCTGTCATCAAATAAACAGTCAGCGCATTCGCGCCTTGGCTCCCGCATCACTGTTGACAGTTACAATTTTGACAAAGTAGAGGACTTTGTTTATCTTGGAACCAGCATCAACACCAACAATAATGTCAGCCTTGAAATCCAACGAAGAATCTCTCTTGCCAACAAGTGCTACTTTGGGCTGAGTAGGCAAATGAACAATAAAGCCCTCTCTCGACGAACGAAAACCACGCTCTATAAGTCCCTCATCATGCCCGTGCTAATGTATGGCGCAGAAGCATGGACCCTATCAACATCGGATGAGATGGCGCTTGGAGTGTTCGAGAGAAAGATTCTCCGAAAGATGTTTGGTCCTTTACGTCTTTGCGATGGCGAATACCGCAGACGATGGAACGATGAGTTGTATGAGCTGTACCGCGACATAGACATAGTTCAGCGAACTAAGATTCAGCGGCTACGCTGGCTAGGTCATGTGGTACGTATGGAAGAAAATGCTCCAGCCCTGAAAGTATTCGACGCGGTACCCGCTGGTGGTAGCAGAGGAAGAGGAAGGCCTCCTCTACGTTGGAAAGACCAGGTGGAGAAGGACTTGACTACACTTGGGATATCTAACTGGCGCCAGGCAGCAAAGCAGAGGAGCGGCTGGCGTGCAATATTGAAATCGGCCAAAATCGCCTAGGCGGTTATAGCGCCAATTAAGAAGAAGAAGAAGAAAGGGAAATAGAAGAGCTTTTCAATATGTTTAAGTAAAATCAATTTCAAAACGAAATTGCAATGGATTGCGCAAAAAATGGAATCAGGCGGAAAGTTGTGGGAATGCTATGGGAGGTTGCTGTTGAAATATCATGGTAAACGTATAATAAATAGTTCCTCCCAAACGTTTTCAGAGTTTAACTCACTCATAATCCAAATCGAGACAATACTTATTAAGACCTACTCTGACTCCTGGAAATTTTATCATAGCACTGCGCTAAATGCTATTTCTAAACCAGATGTAAAAGCCGCTGAAAACTTCAATCGCTTACAAAAGTACTAGGAGTTACAAAGCTACTTCCCACAATTCTGGGACAGATGCCATAAATATTATTTGCAAAGCTTGTAAGTGCGCAATAAGTGGCTAAAGAAAGGTACGCCTTTGAATACGGGTGACATAGTTATACTGGATGAAGAAAACATTCCTCCGCTTCAGTGGAAACTTAGATACCTTTTAAATACCTGTTGATGGTCTTTGTTGATTACCTGCGATAACAAATATGTACAAATATCACTCTCTATCGCCGACCATCTTGTGGACACCCTTAGTCTGCCTACAAACTGAACTTTGGAAGCAAGCTAGTTCGAGAGAATTTCATTTAAACTATTTCCGTATTCTTCAAATTAGGAAACAAATGTGAGTGCATATTTGAAGACTTATGGTATTTAGCAATAACACACAAAAAATCGCAGCTATTTACATGTAAAATTCTAACGAGCACTCAGGGACCCAAAACGGTACACTAAGCGTGATAAAAACGTATTGTTTCTTCAAGCGGACTGTCTCACTTTCTCATTTATTCCCTGTATAAAACTCTAACTAAATTCCACGAGAGTAAACATGTGTGTAATATGTATCGATTCGTATCTGCAACGACGTTTTGGTATTTATATACTTATAGTCGCGTTTGAGTATGATAAAAATATGCATTATCTCTAATCTATGTTATCTTTGCCAACACATTGTATAATTTGGAAGGTTATTTTCGTATCTAGTGCAGCTTATAATAGGCCCGTTTCTATGCAGCCGACTAACGCAGTAACTTTAGTTGCAAAAGCAACCCTGCTTTTATCTTTCCTGAAGCGCTCGATTTGTTTAGTGCAATTCAAGAACAGATATTAGTTGGTTGACGTAGTTACATTTTTAAAAATACTATATATTATAATTTTAAAAACGGATTAGGTGTTAAACTGAAATATCACATGTATTTTCTTCGTGGACAATTGCAATAGCGGAGCTGTTTCAACTCCGAAATCATTTTACCAAGTTGGCTCAAATCTCTTATTTTTACGACTAAGCGTTGTTGCATTTCGTTATCCTGCCGAGTATTCTTTCGCCAGTCGGTTACATTATATTATTATATAACATTACTATTCCCTACCCTACTATTATATACCATAAGTTTAATCACTGTTAGTAAGCTAATTAGTCAATGTATAACACTTTAATTCAGAAAACGATTATAAATTAAATACAACATGTTGTTACCTGCACTAACACTTCAAAGTGGAGAGAGAGTAAGAGCATGGCTTTTGACAGCGCTGATGGTGCATAGTGCTATTGCAGGCAATCCAGATGCGAAGAGACTTTATGACGATTTGCTAAGTAACTACAATAAACTTGTTCGGCCAGTCGTAAACACTACAGACGTGCTGAAAGTTTGCATAAAACTCAAGTTGTCACAATTGATTGATGTGGTAAGTACGAATTATTATTGGATTATTGTTAATTAAGCACGGATTTTTTTGCCAAGCTCGGTAAGTGAATGAACTGCTTAATTATTCAGAGTATTGGATAGCTGAATGATAAGAGCTACACATTTTAGACCTTCATATGCTGTTTTTTACGTGTAAACATCTTTGCTCTCGGTATAGTCAAAATTTGATTCTGTATTGATTTGTAGGACATGCAGGGTCACCTTAAGGACAGGGTCGACGGGGATGGGGACCAATCTCCCATTTATATGGTCGGCAGTGACAAATAACAAAATCATCATCATCGCTATGGCAACTACAGTAGTTTCGGAACAAGAAGGAAAAAATCACGATCAGAAAAATTACATTGGGTTTTGGGCAAAAACACTTACGTAAGCAGTGAAAGATTTTTGGATCAAACAAGGGTCGAATAGATTACAGCATTGCGAAGAAAGAGTTCTAGAAACATGTTCAGTTCTTCAATCCCGAGATGATGACTGTACGTAGACTGGGAAATGCAGTGAAAGTCTTTTTCAGCGAACGCTTCCTAATAAGGAACAACTTGATGTTCCTTGGCTTTCTTTTTTACCTTAAACTGGCAAAATTTACTGCTTAGTTTGAAGCCTCGATGTGGGAAAGCTGCAATCTAAATAGACAGCTAAAAGCTCGACTTTCACAACTGCTTACTAAGAGTACTTCTCAGGAAACCGAAATTCGTGAGGCTGGGAGCACATTTTCGCTCTCTACGTACCGCCGCTGAGGAAGTTCTTGGATTCCAGCGAAATATCAGCTGATGGATGGTGTAGAGCAACAATCAGCGCATGCTAATCGATGTTGGAGGATGTGGCGCATAAATTCGATGCTTATTGTTTACCCTCAATGGAACGATTCGATTGAATGGTATAACTTTAATATAATTTTTTTAAAAACGCACCATGAATTTGAGACCGAAGTACGCACTCGAATACATTATCGTGAATTTAAGTGCCAGTGTGGCATCTCGTATGACTACCGAATAATGTGCGATCGTATTGCCGTGGGTGTGTATGAGCAAAAGCTGCCTCTCAAACGCTTAGATGGTCGTAATGATGAACTCGCTCGCGTCATTGCTACTGGCAAAACTTTCGAAGTAGCTAACATAAAGAAGAGCATATTATATGCCAAAACAGTCTCCGATTAATACTCATCGCGAGTGGATGTTTATTTGTGACTGTGTTTTTCTCTCTCCGTTGGTTGCTTAGCGAGTAACTTGCTTCACTTCAAGCGCCTACTCAGTGTTCGCAAATTACATTTTGCACGTGTAAACATAAACATAATTTTGAATACTTAGAGTTAGAATTTAGCTATGGCCCCCGGGCGACCAAATCTTGGAGACAGCAGGTTCGCCCTGCTTGCCTTTAACCCAAATCCAAAAAGAAAAAAAACGTCGTTTAAACATTTTGATTATCCCGAACTTCCTACAATTAAACAACAAAAACCCAAATTTTTGACCATATCTTCAGCAAACCCTTCAAAACCTCTTTCTAATTATTCCTGCTTTGCGGTGCATAAATCATTAAAAGCAATAAGGGGTTACGCCTCTATTTGAATTTTAAAAAATCGATTTTTTTTTATCGGCTCAAAAAATTTGCGAAAGTCTGGCGAGCACGTAGAATATATGAGGAGGTCCATAACAAAACGCAATAATTCCACTTTTCAAATATTTTGGTTTTTTAACTAAAACCAATTCTACGCATTAAAACCTATGTAGCCATTGCTATAAAACATACCAAAGGTCAATAATGTTACTGTTATTCAACACCAAAAATATTAGTTCAGACCAAAATGAAACATTTCCATATCTATCCAATTAAATTAATTTTATTTTTATGGTTGTTAGAAATATTCTTTGATTAAACTACCTTTGTGAATAACTACTTTGCATTTAATATTGTAAACACATTTGCCAATTCTTTTTATGCTAAATATTTTGAGAAAACTTTGGAATGCATTGCAATTTTTCATTCTGGAAATATACTCATCCAATCTAAACGTGTTCTCGTGTGTTCTAATTCCAAGTACGCGTATTAAGGTAATATATAGTTCAACAGTGGTAACTCTAAAATAACTGTGAACCAGTAAGAACTATATTATAGTTGGTTATACCATTTTTTTTCATAAAAATAGTGAATTTTACAAAAATCATCTATGGCAGAAGCAACAGTGGGAAGTATAAACGTCGGGAAAAGAAGAAGTGATCCTATACAGAGAATTAATAATAGACGTGCAAACCGTCATAAAAAGTAATTTTTTAATGTCTTGGTATGTTTTCTTATCTATAAAAGTTAACATTTTTTCGCAGATATGCTGATAAGGATCCGTTAGCTCTGTCATTTTACAAACCGTGCAGTCACAAAGAAAACAGTGGTTACAAATGTGGGAAGTTCAATTCCCATTTAATTATTCGCAATCATGAGCTGTTATATAAAAATAAATCAAAAGTTGATCAGGATCAATATTTGACACGGCTGATGGTTGCATATGTACCCAAGCGCCACAAGTATACACCACAATACAAAAAAAAAGACTTTCTCATGCAACTATTTTTTGCAACACAAAAACAAAAAAGAGAGGGTGTGTCATGCCTTTTTTCTGAAAGCATTGTCGGTTACAGGCCGGAGAGTGAATACTGTTGCACAAGCTATTTTTCATGGTAACATTCTTAAAGAGAACAGAGGTGGGGATAGGCTCACATCGGTTTAAACCAAAGAGAGAAAGTGTGCTAAAATTCCTCAAAAACTTACCAGCGAAAGAGAGCCATTACAACAGAAATAAATCTAAAAGATGCTATCTTTCACCAGAACTAAATATAAGGAAATTATGGGGGATTTATAATGATTCAGTAGATAATTCACTGAAAGTTAAAAAAACATATTTTTGGAATATTTTCAATACTCTTAACATAGGATTCTCTTCCCCTGCAACAGATGTGTGTTCTCAATGCGTATTAAATAAACAAAAAATCAAAATGGAACAAAATTTGGACTTAAAACAGCAGCTCATTACTGAACAAAGGACTCACAAGCTAAGAGCCAATTCTTTTTATGAAATTGCAAGAGATGAGCCTCCTAGATCTGTGAGCTTGTGTTTCGATATGCAGCAAGTCCAACCATTGCCACGTACTCCTATTCAAGAAGCTTTTTATTCAAGGCAAATAGGCTACTATACTCTTTGTGTTGTCGATATGAAATCTAAGGATCCGGTGTTTTATACCTGGACAGAAGATCAAGCTGGAAGAGGTGCTATTTGCGTTGGCTCTGCTTTATTGGCACATTTGGAAGGGCTCAGTCTGTTAGATGTGGATACCTTACGACTTTTTTGCGACGGCTGTGGTGGACAAAACAAAAATATGCATATTATACATGCCTTAATGCATTGGATGTTAAACAGTGCACCTAAACAGCTAAACTAAATAGAATTATATTTTCCTGTCCGAGGTCATAGTTTTTTGCCAGCTGATCGAGTTTTTGGACGTGTTGAAAAAGATTTGCGGAAAAATACTACTATTTTTGTTAAAGAAAGTTATCACAAAGTTTATTCTGCGCATGGGCAAGTTAAGATTTTAAAAGAGGATTGGCATCTTAAAGATTTAAAAATGTTGGCAGAAAACTACCGTCCCATAACCGGCATTCAGAGTATGAAAATAATTTATTTTAAACTTTCCCTAAATCACCAGAAGTGTGTAGTGAAAACTTTTGAGACGTATAAAGTTGAAGGTAAAGAAAAATTTACCAGCTATCTTAAAAGAGGCAAAGTACCCCCTCGTTTGCTTGATGGAATTGATCTTGGTGTAGCAATAAAGTCAGAAAAGAAGAAAGATGTTGCTAAACTATTGGAAAAACATTATGGCGAACAGTGGTCCAAAATTTCTGAGTTGGAGTATTATACCAAGATATTTTTAGATCAGCAGGGAAATAGTGCCAATGGAACAGATGATATAACTTTATGTGATTGTTGGGAGGAGGACACTGCAATGACAGTGTAATATAATGTGAATTTATTGTAATACTTGTATGTTAATATAGTGATTTAAATGCAATAAAAACCGTTGATATAAAACAGTTTTTAATTTTCCTATATAATATGTATAAGCAATTAAAATCAAAAAAAATTATTTAAAGCAAAAAGCCAAAATTCCATACCTAGTTTATATCAAAACGCAACATTTCCATACATGTTCAGAACAAAATGAAATAAATACTATTGGACGGACCAAAACGCAACATTTCCATTTTTTTAATCTAAATAACTTAAAAACTAATTGCCAGATAAAAATTTTTTTTTATGATTTGTATTGTTTTTATTAACTATTAAACTACAACAACAGTTTAAAAAAAATATATATCCTATTGACTTAAAATAGTTTTTTTCGTTTATCCAAAAAATTGTTTTGGTGGAATTATTGCGTTTTGTTATGGACCTCCTCATATAATTATCATAGTTACGAAATTGCAAAACACACTTTTAGCGTTTTCAAAACAGCGATGTCACGCGGGCTCCGGCGCAAAAAGCGGTCTACAATGCCATCGTGCAACTTGTGCAATTTTTGGAGTTTTTGATATCTGTAGGTAAAGTAGAGCTTTGCTCGAACTTTAAAATAGTTGTATAGATGGCTCTGCAGGTTTTTAGGTATTTCACAGCCTTGATGGCCGCTCTCAATCGCATTTGACATTTTGTTGAACATAACCGTTGTTTTAGCATTTTACGCGGTCGCAAATAGTTTTTCTAGTATTTTTCCATCATTCAAAAGTTTTTTCCGACAAAAAAGGGTCTCGTAAAAATCCGAGTCGTGCGTATAAGAGTAATATAAAAAAAAAGCAGCCGAAAAATAAGTTTACAATGGAGTCCGACGAAGCCAACGTTAGTTCTTCTGCTAAAAAGCTGGAAACATCGAATGAAGACTACGATATCAACGTACAACCGACGTTTGAATATCGTTTCATCGATTATTACACGGTATTTAATGCTCTTTCGCTAATTTTGGTGTGCAAAACTTGCAACCCAAATGTCACATTTTGTGAAAAGGCGAAGCTCAGACTCGGCTACAAAATTGCTGTTCAGTGTGGAAAATGCCCCCCAACTTTAATTGAAAAGTTTTGCGTTTTCTTGGATTTACCACGACCGATGTGTCATTCAGTATATGATAAAATCAATAAAATAATTTCTGATGCTGCACGTGCTGTGACAGAAAAATCCATGAAAAAAGCAGCTGTTTTGGAAAAGAAATTAAGTTTGGAAGAAGGACAAAACGACACCATAACGATGTCTGGGGACGGTTCGTGGCGCAAACGGGGATTTTCTTCATTGTTTGGTATCTCTACACTAATTGGGTGGTTTACGGGCAAGGTCGTTGATGTAATCGTAAAATCTAAATACTGTAAAGCTTGTGAGTTCTGGAAATCAAGACAAGAAACTGCCGAGCATGATGAGTGGATTAAATCACACAAGGATGAGTGCCAAAACAACCACGATGGCTCAGCAGGCAAAACGGAGGTGGATGCTATCGTTGAGATGTTTCAGCGTTCCGAAAATTTGCATGGCCTAAAGTAAGCAAATTACATAGGAGATGGCGATAGTAAGACATTTAAAGGTATTTTGGAATCTGAACCTTATGAAAATTTTGAAGTAAAAAAAAAGAATGCGTGGGGCACGTCCAAAACAGAGGAAATGAGAAAAGGCATCTGGGCTACTCTTTTTCACAAATTGTCAACTAACAAAAAGCCGCAGCACAAGTACTGTCCTTCCGGGAAAGATTCCTGGTGTTCGTATCAGCGCGCGAAAGCTACGAAGACAATAAAAACGTTTCAGCACGAACCGCCACTTTCGGCAGAAGTTTATGATGCAATTAAACCAATTTATGAAGATTTATCCAGAAAAGATTTGTTAATAAGATGCATCGGCGGATACACGCAAAACGTTAACGAGAGTTTTAACGCTACTGTGTGGGCTCTCGCTCCCAAGACAACTTCCAGTAGTAAAATAGTCCTGGATATTGCCACCGATTTGGCTGTATGCAACTTCAATGATGGACTGAAAAGCATGATGGAAATTATGGATGTCCTCGACCTCAAAATTGGTCCGAACTGTCACGATTTCTGCATGAACGCTGATGCGCGCCGGATCGCGGCTGCTGAAAACAAACTCAACGATGCAGTGAAGGAGGCTCGAAAATCAAATTTAGCAAAGAAAAAAGAGAAAAAAGAAGCTGATGAAGTACTCGAAGGTCAACTGTATGGAGCCGGCACGCTGATTGAAAGCACGGTAAAAATATGTAATGTTGTATTTGAAGAAATATAAAAAAAACTTTGAAGTCGTTTTTCTTGAGACGACATTTTTCGGAACGGTTGGAACTATATCTCCAACAATTTTCAACCGATTCTCACTATTTTTATATCAAAATATTCAGTAATCAATCCTCTATGGCCGTACGTGGCCTTTTTACAAAATATTAAAAATTGAATTTGTTATTACAAAAAATGTCGTCAAAAATCAGTTGAAAAACTGTAAAACTTGATCCAATTCTTGTCAATTTGCGAAAAATAAGAATTTCAGGAAACCCTTACGTACGGCCATAGCTATTTGGATATTATTAACAAAAAAATTTTGTTTGTTGCAGAAAAACTAATATTTTGCCCAGGAGAGTTTGCACCGTTTGTGTATCTCAATTAGCGGAGACCATGTTCGCAGGACATTTGCACCAATATTTTCAACGATAAAAACCAATAAAAAATTGTTTTTTACTCAAAATTCAATGCTCAATAGAAGGCAATTCTTAAGGCTTCATTTAAATGTATTTGTACTTATGAAAATAAATTTTTTATTCATGTCTTTTTTTTGCCCGAAATAGAGGCGTAACCCCATAAGTAAGGAAATAACTTCTATTTCGGAGTTACGTGACGGTAATTTGCTTTTGTTAGTAAAATCTCCATCTATTGCACAAAAATTCTTAGCTACTAAGAAACTGAATGGAATATGTGACGTTAAGGTGAGTCTGCATGCAAATTTTAATTGCTCGAAAGGCACAATATTTTATACATGCCTTAATGACGTATCGGACGCAGAAATAATGGAAAACATAAAAGAGCAGGGAGTGATAGCTGTGTATAAATTTAAGAAGAATATTAATTGCGCACTTGTACCTACTGGCGTAGTGCTATTAACATTTGATTTGCACAAACTTTCCGAAAAGGTTGAGGTTTCATGGCGTACGGCTCGAGTAAGACCCTATTTTCCTAACCCCACGAAGTGAAAATCATGCAGGTTTTTGGGTCACACCATCAAAACGTGCCCCATAAGGCTGCTTATGTTACATGTAACCTACCCCCCTCCCCGGTATGGAAAGCTGCTCACGCACCTTGTGCGTAAACTGCGCTGGCGATCATCCCGCCTCCGCGAACACATGCCCAAGGTATGTCCAAGCAAAAGAAATTTTGAAAATAAAAACTGAGAACAAGTGCTCAATGCGCGAATCTGTCAAATTACAAAAGTCGCAAGCAACTACTCTTCCTAACACCTCGTTCGCACAAACTCTAAAAAACAACACACAAGATAAGAAAAAAAACTCTAACACAAATATCCACCCAATTCAAGCCGCAAACCCCGAACCCACCTGTCAACAGGCATCTCAATCCAACACTGCCATTAACTCTAACATTTGTTCTTCCAATCCTACTCAACAACACAATGACAATTCACTTTTACACATTCCCACTTCTTCTGATTCGAACTCATTCAATATTCCAAACAACAACAGTCCATCAAATCCCGCTTTTCAATCTTTGAGTATTTCCTCGCTCAGTAACGCTCTTAAAGTTTCATAGAAACTCTAACTTTCAATTAACCGACAATAACCCACTCAGTACACTCCAATCGCAATCCCTTTCCACTCTAAACTCACCACCAAACTCTTTGCAAAACCACTTAACACTCAAACAACAACACTCGCCACTCCAAAGAGAACATACTATGACAATCTCTGATGACGAAGTATAATTAACTCATCCCACTTACGTCTTTGCTTTATTTCTAATATTATGTTCAAAATTTTACAGTGGAATATAAAAGGATTCCACAACAACTACACCAAATTAGAAATTCGCATCAAAGAACTCACACCTAATTTCATAGCACTTCAGGAAACTCACCTCGCTGCAAATAAAAATGCATTCGTTCCCAAACAATTCGAGGGCTATTTTATTAACCTACCACATAATACTACAAACAAAAAAGGCGTTGCTTGCTTAATTAGAAAAGACGTTAAACATAATGTGTTACAGATTAAATATTGCAGCATTAGCGATAGAACTTTTCATTGGCATTAAAGTAACTATCATTTGCACTTACATTCCACCACAGCAGAATTTTCCTCTAGCAGAACTTAGACATATTTTGAATTCTGTTTCCACTCCCGTAATTTTAGTGGGCGACTTTAACTCTTGGTCTCTTTTCTGGGGTTCCCCAGATTCTAATCAAAGAGGAAGGATTCTGGAGGACTTCATCCTCACGGAGAATCTAATTGATTTGATGATACAGAAGTAGCTACACCCACATCGAATAAAGGTTTTTATAAGCCAACATTTTTAACAGATAAAGCCGACTGGCCCAAATTTCTGGACGTTTCAACTCTGTTAGCTGCGAAATTCCCAACCTCAAGTAATATTAACAAAGAAGCTGTTAATATTACCAAAATAATACGAGCTGCTGCCCATTTAACTATACCGCAGTCCGCTAATATACCACGAAAAAAAGTGGTGCCGTACTGGTCAAACGAATTGTCAAATCTAAGAAATACTAAGCAACAAAAATGGAGAGAATATAAAAGGACGGCATCAGAGGCTAATTTAATTTCATATAAAAAATCGAATGCAATTTTTCGCTAAAAATGCAAGGAAGCTAAACGCGCTAGTTTTGAAGCATTGGCGGAAGCGATAACCCCTAACACGGATCCCAAAAAGGTGTGGTGCGACATAAAAATGCTTTCTGGCTACTGCAACTTAAATTCAATTAACTTTGTTAATGGTCGAGACGGTCCAATATTCGAGTCGAACCAAATAGCCGAACATTTTGCGTTGACGTGGGCAAACTATTCTCATAAGTCCAAGTTTAGTAATGCATTCAACAGAGAAAAATATTTAGCTCTCAATAGAATTTGCAATCAGCAAAACTCGTCGACGACCATAATTGAAAAAGATATAACTGCCGTAGAATACGAATCTACGATACTTAATCACCTACCGTTTATCGTGAAACATAGGTTTAATAAGATACTACTCACGTCCGTTTACCCACAAAGCTGGAAGAACGCTTTAATTGTGCATATTCCGAAAACAAACAAGTCTGCAACAGATGTACTTGGATATAGACCTATGTATATGTCTAAATTGTTGCATGAGCAAAGTTTTAGAAAAAATCATCTTAAGGCGAATAATGTGGCATTTCTCCAAAAACCGCCTTATTAGCTCGCAGCAGCTTGCCTTCAAACATGGCCATGGAACCGATGACACCCTTTTGTAGTTTGAAAATTTCGCTTCTGGTGGCTTATCCAATCGTTGTCATATCTCACCTTTAAGGCTGGATTTTGAAAAAGCATTCGACCGCATCGGTATTCATGTTATTTTATGGCAATTAGAGAAATTGAGATTTGGGAATAAGCTCTATAACTTTATAAAATCGTTTCTCACAAACCGTAAATTCAAAGTCAAAGTAAATAACGTTTTTTCGAGCCTTCGCAACGCATAGAACGGTATACCACAAGGGTCTCCACTTTCAGTGACCCTATTTACGATTGCTTTCGACGAAATTAGCCACTTAGTATCTAAATACAAAAACATCTATCACATTATGTACGCTGATGATGTGTTATTATTTTCAAAATTAACCAATTTGAATGTAGTACAGAGGCAATTCGTAGACATTCTGAACGATATCGCAGAGTGGCCAACTGTTCGGGTGCAAACCTATCACTCAGTAAATGCAAATCATTTCATATTTGTAGAAAATTAAAATGAAATAGCTTAAATATTATCTTTGGAAATATCAATATTGTAAATGCTTATACTCTTCGATTTCTGGGAATTATTTTTGATAAACAACTTACTTTTAAAGATCATTGTCTATTCATAAGAAAACGCTTAGCTTCCAGGCTAAAAATTGTTAAATATCTATCTTTTAAACATAGTCTTATTCATCCATCCAGCTTATTAAACATTACAAGAGCTCTGATTCTTTCTAAAATCGACTACGGTTTACCTATATATGGCCATTGCGCAAGGAGCAACATAAATTTGGTATCTCCCCCCTATCATGCAGCAGTTCGAAGGAGCCTCCGAGCCTATCCAACATCCCCTACACATTGCATCTTAGCAGAAGCTGGGCTCCCTAGTATTCCGGAAAGAGTAGAATACAAAACCATGCGGCTAATTCCAAAAATACTCATGTGCAACAATAGTATGCTTCTTGACCTCATCTTAGCAGTGTCGAATGCAAGCAAAGTTACGCATCGCATGTCAGTCATTATTAAGTGCTTAGAATACGCCGAAAAAATGGGATTAACACCACTACCTCAGTTCCGGCCTCCCAGCTGCTTGCCTCCGTGGCAAATACAAAAACCGTCGTTTCTCCTTGGCCTCACAAACTACAGAAAAATTAACACTAGCCCTACGGAATATCAACGCTATTTCGCAGAGTATGCCGCCCCCTGGTGTCCCGAATGGGAAATGTTTTTCACTGATGGCTCTAAGTCTACGGATCATACAACTTTTGCCGTCGTACATTTTGATGGAAGAACTGTTATGACAGGCCATCTACCTATCTATTGTTCTGTATATACTGCTGAAGCAGCAGCGATACGAGTATATAACGCAATAGTATCGGCAGTGAAAACTAAGAAAAAAACTATAATATGTACGGATAGCAAATCTACAATATCTGGTATATTGAACGTTTCCAATAAATCTTTTCGTGTTCTGATCGAAATTATGTGGGTTCCGAGTCACACAGGTATAAAAGGTAATGAACTTGCAGACCAAAAAGCTAAAGAAGCCTCAATGGAACCACTTTACACGTTTAACTACATGGTCTACAAGGATATTATTCGTTTGATTAACAAGGAAAATAAGATGCCCTAATTGCTTCACGAAGCTGTGTCGCAAGTCAAGGAAACCGGAGTGCCGGGAGTGCTGTTGTGGCAACAAAACGAACTTAGCCGGATTAAACTGGAGTGATGTGCAAGGCAAATTAGTTAAAAATTCTAGAGAAGTTAGAAAAGTTATTACTTCACAAACAATTCTTTGGTTAAACTCAGCAAGACAAAGTTATAAGCGTTGGACCAAGAGCCTTTGGATTAAAAATGAAACTGAAACATTCAAAAAAGTTGCATACCTATTTTGATAATCTAAGTACTACTTTTTCTGTTTACGATTATAATAATAATAAAATTAGAATTTTAGGTACAATGATTTTAAAATGCTTGGACTTGAAATCAAAGGCGGAACGTACAACTGAACTCCTAGTAACTAGTTGATGACAATTGCAAGCAAGTACTCGAAAATTTAGGCGTAATAAAACGAGTAGACTTGCCTTCCTCAACCAAAGGAATCATTTCTGAAAAATTTGAGAGATGTTTATCATGAACTTGGTAAATTTATTTCTCCTGTAGACTACATTTGGGGTTGTTTTTCTACTTCCAACATTTGATGACCTAACGTCAAGTTTTTCGGTTTACGATCTACAAAAGGGGTTCTGTCACATGGAATTAGACAATGAAAGCGCCGATTTAACTACTTTTATGACTACATACGGATATTCAACTTTAACCGTGTTCATTTTGGACTCCACTGTGCACCAGAAATGTTTCAGCGGAAAATGATTCAAATATTTGCAGAGCTCGGAAAAATAAAATAAGATTTCATCAGGAAAAAATTCAGTATCGACAGCGTCAAATCAAATATCGAAAGGAAATATTATCTTTTATATCGAAAAACCGAAAGGTGAAGTCTTAAGATTCTTGAGTTAACTTAAATATTTGGCCAAATTCATCCCAAACATCTGACATGAAATGACGTCGAGTTCGAAAGTTCAAAAATTTGCTGTCTGCCGTAACATCAGGAGCAGCGTTGCCAATTTATGCTAAAAAACCGGCGGTGGTACAAACTGACCCATCCAAGGAAACCATATGTTGTGTTATTATTCGAAACGGTCACCCTGTTGAGTTCGCTGCACAAGGTCTTAGTAGTAGTGAAAACATGTGTTCAAATAGGAAAAGAACTTTTGGTCATAGTTTTCGCATGCGGGCGGTTTCATTTTTTTTTTGTATGGACAGGAAATTTACTATGGAAAGTGATCCCAAGCCATTGTAAACGTTAATAAAACGAGATATTGATGACGTTACAATGTGACTAGAAAGAATGTTCATGTTTTTCCTAAAATATTCACAAATGCTGTTGGGGGATTGTATGTCGAGGGCACAATTACCATATGCCTCGAAGTGTGAAGTACTATCGTTAGGCATTCACATGGTGACTAAATCGACATGTATCTAAGAGGAAAATTATAATTTATGTGGGGAAATGTTAAAGGCAGTCGAAAAGTACTCTAGAATTCGCAATTATATTAAATACCTTGGCCGCGATATCATCGTCTTGATGATTTTAGCCAACATTTTCATAAGTTTAATATTAAACGGGTTATTATTTTTGGATCATAGGTTAATCATAACGTCGGAAATGCAGCGAAAAATAGCGATTAGGTTGCACGAGCCCGGGGGATTTAAAAAAAACACTTGCCCGAGCCAAACAGTTATACCACTGGCCGGAAATGAACAAACAAATCAAGGAACTCGTCGTATTCTGTAAAGAAGTTCCGAAATACCAGTTTCATATAGTTTCAATGGATTCATTTGAACACGCCGGTCGTGATTACATATCGCTAATCAATGCATATTCAAATTATCTGCTTGCATTGAAGGTGCCGAATAAAATAACTAAAAAAAAATAATTGCTTCTATTTCTCAGCTATTTTAAGTCTTAGATATCCGCAAAGTAATCGCTTGGCCGAAAAGGGTGCAGAAAATGAATCTACTCTTTAAAACAAATTGAAACAAAAAAGATAAAAACGAAAATATTATGATCGTAACGCTAAGGCGCTGCCAGTGTTGAGGGTGGGTAATTTAATAATCTTCAAGAAAAACAGAAAGGAATGGGACTATATAAAATAGCCGAAATTGTTAATGGCTCATATATTATCATAGGCCATGTCATACGTAATCGACGCCTTATTTCTCAGTGGTATTGATTTGTTATATGAGGAAATTTTAGACAGCTCCGGGAACAATGTAACCACCGCAGACCTCTCGGATTGAAAATAACATTAACGACAATCTTATAATTTTTAGTATATTCCAAATTTATATATAAAAAATATAATTATAATATAATTCTATGATGAAAACGATCTAAGTTGAAGTTCTTTCTAGAAAAATTTATAAAAATTCGAGAAATTAAAAAAAATTTCATAAAAATTTATTACTTTTGGATCCGAGTTTTTAGAAAACTTTCGAGTATGCAGTTTTACAGTCCCTCCACTGTAATAAAGTGAGGGTTGCAAGTGCCCAAAAATTATTATCTGATTATTGATAAACACCCGCTGCCGTTTGGGACGGGTGTCTTATAAGTAATTTGCCCTCTAGTCCGTCTGACCACGGGTGCAGGTATGTCTCGTCTTCTGTGCTCATTTGTGGTGCGGGTCTATCTGGGGATTGCCCTTTTCTGCTTCTAAGTTCTTCTCCTTGTGCGGATCCTGTGCCTTACCTCATCCGTAATCCAGCCATCTCAAGTGCTGTTTCCTGCTCTAAGTAACGTAGATATAACTTGACGGCCGACCCGAATAGCCCAGCTCATCTGGGGTTGTCAAGGGCAACCGGTCTTCCGGTCTTGGAGGATGAATAGGTTGTGGTCCGTCTCTTGTGGGCCTATGAACTTAATGATCGGTGTCTGTTTGGCGGTAGCTTCCGAGTTGCGCTTTCCTTTGCCGATGGTAAACCATCCCATCGTTGGGCTACTGAACTGCTTGATAAGGGCTCATCGATATCGTCGCGTGTGCGCTTGGCGAATAAGGCTGCGTATAACCGATTACGCGCCAAATGCCCAGTAGCGACTAATTTTAGTAAAACTTTCAAATTATCCATCACAAATGAGAGGCATGTTATATATACATATCTACAGCAATGGCGGCCAAACCTATGCATAAACTCAAGCATACTATGTGTGCCTGAGAGAGCGGCAGAGCTAGAGAGCTATGTTGCTATTCACACTGTAAATAAAATTCAAATTGTGAAAAAATGGTTATTGATCACATTTTTTTGTGTGCACTGAATAAGTAACACAGCAAAATGTAAGATTTTAGTAAAAACAAGTAAAAAAAGTGTCTAAGTTCGGGTGTAACCGAGTGAATGTGAGCCCGTCACAGTCGTCTAAAGTACTCAACCGATCTTTATGAAATTTTTACAGCATGGTGCATGTGGTCTTCGGGCCCAACAAAGGATATATACAAATTTAGAAAAGTGGGTCGTGTTTCTCCCACATAGAGAAAATTTAAATTCGTCTTATATCCGCAACTATTCGGTGCATATGAACAATATTTTGGTAAATAAATACTAGGGTGGGCCAATTAAAAATATTCAAAGCGTCATCGGGATTCTGGTACTATAGATCGTAATTTTTTATTTATTTATTTTCAAGGAACCTTACCCCTAAAATTCATTTCGAGTTTGTTTATGTTTTTTGACAGTTTTCGAAAATACTAAAAAGTCGATCTATTTAGTGCATTTCAATTGAAAAAAAAGTTATTGAAAATATGTATACCGGGGGGCTTTTAGGCATGGGAATCTATTTTTCACATTAGTTTTTATTTTCAGTGCGTTTTTGCACTTTTTTTTGTGGGTTATCACGTTTTTGCGGAGAACTGAAGATATTATTGCACAAATCGATAAATCATAGTTCAAAATACCCCAAAATATGCAGCACTAATAATTATGAAAATTATGATTGAAATCCCTAGCTAAAATTCATGTTTTCGACAAATTTATGTAGACTATTCGATTTTTAACATTTAGTAAAAGGCGACTATGGGTCCTATACCGCCTACATCACAAGCTGCAACAGCATCAGCAAGCGCCGAAAGTGACAGTTGTTGAAAGCATTTGCTTACACACGATATAGTTAATTTTGGAATGCCTTGAGAATTGCGTGATCATAACATACCAACAAAACAGGATATTTTAATATATCATTTTTACATCCCCGATCTTGTTAAAAACCAATATTTTCATATAAAACATTTACTCCCAATGATCCATAGTACAGGAATCGCGATGATGATTTTTTTCAGCGCCATACAACTTAACCCACATACGTCTGATAGATCAAACTGTGTACCATTTTGCAAAAATGGGCGGTGCCACGTCCAATGCAATGAAAAAGCCAAATTCTTTAAATCTACACAACTATTTGATGCAGATATACAATACTGGGTATATAGATCCTATATATTAGGCTGTGCAATATTTATTGGGAAAACAGGCGGACTCACGACCGAATTCAAGAAAAAAGTTCTATTCACTATTTGATGTAGATATATGGTATTCGATATATACATACATACATATTTGCTTTAGGTCAATGTAAAATAAAACCACTGCTCAATATCGAAAAAATATGTCTTAATTGGCGTATCAAAGCAAGCTACTATTACATAATTTTGAAACCTTAAACGACCTTTAATGATTTAAATGAATACTAAAGGAAGTTAGTATGCTTTTACCGTACCACACTCATTTTTCAAAATTTCGATTCTTTAATTATTTATCTCCCCAATCAAATTCTTTATACCAAATTTGAAAGAATTCGCGACATGATTTAGTAATAAATTGAATACTTTGATTTGTTGTAAATTACCGTTAGCGATGAATTAGATGAGCATGGTTTTGGTCTGATTTCTATAATTTTCGAAAATGTTTTTTCTGACTAGAAATGCAAAGTGTACGTAATGTGGTAGAACTTGACAAAGATGTTTCGGAGATATACCTATTTGCTCTAAGGTGGGTGATAACATTGCCATTCCCAACATTTTTTAATCCAACTATTTCATTCTCAAACCCAATCTTTTCTAACAATTGTTTGCAAATCACCTTGTATAATCAATAAATATAAATTATGTTTTTTTGCCGTTATATAAGAGGTGGTCATGGCTTTTGTAGGATTTTTACAATATTCGAAATTTAGTTTCGGAGATATACCTGGTTGTTGCCATTCCCTTTTTATTCCGTGTATTTGCTGGTGCTACCTCATTCTGCATATTAAATTTAATCAAATTCTTCTTCTTTTGATTTTTGAAAATTACCGTTATTTGGGCCAAATTTCCGGAATTTCGCTTTCGTTGAGATAGCTCAATATTTACTCGAATTGTCCGACTGACGGGCGGACGGGCAGACAGGCATAGCTTAATCAATTCCGCTATTAATTCTAAGAATTTTGGTATACATATATATATCGGGTGTTTTTTTTAGGGGTATAGAACTTCGAATTGAAATAAAACACAAGAAAATCGTTTTAAGGTCCATCAATTTGGCTTTATTGGAAGGATAATTTTATGCCATTAATGTTTAAATATGATTTCGGGCATGTGGCCGCCGCGGCTGGCTCGAATAAAGCCAATTCTACAGGTCCAATTTTCAACCACTTTTTCGAGCATATGGGGCCGTATGTCGGCAATAACGCCACGAATGTTGGCTTCCAATTCCCCTAACGTTTCTGGTTTGTTGGCGTAGACGAGCGACTTCACATATCCCCAAAGAAAATAATCCAATGGTGTCAAATCACACGATCTTGGTGGCCAATTTACAGGTCCATTCCGCGAAATTATGCGCTCATCGAATGTTTCCTTCAATAAATCGATTGTGACGTGCGCTGTGTGGCATGTAGCGCCGTCTTGTTGGAACCACAACTCATCCACATTCATGCCATCCAATTCGGGAACAAAATAGTCGGTTATCATGGCTCTATACCGGTCTCCATTAACGGTAACTGCCTCTCCAGCATTATTGCGGAAGAAGTATGGCCCAATGACTCCACCAGCCCATAGAGCACACCAAGCAGTCAGTTTTTGTGGATGTAATGGCGTTTCAAGGGTCTCATGTGGATTCTCTTCACTCCAAATGCGGCAATTTTGCTTGTTGACGTAGCCATTCAACCAAAAATGAGCCTCATCACTGAACAAAATTTTTCGATGAAAATCAGCATCGAGATCAATCTCATTTTCGGCCCATACACCAAAATCACGACGCATTGCATGGTCTCGCGGCTTTAATTCTTGCACAAGCTGAATCTTGTAAGGTCGCAAGCCGAGATCTTTGCGCAAAATCTTCCATAAAGTTGATGGACAAAGCTCCAATTGCTGTGCACGGTGGCGAATCGATTCATTCGGGTCCTCTTCAACACTTTGCTCTACAGCGGCAATTGTTTCTTCGGTGCGCACTGTTCGACGTCTCTGCGGATGCGTATTATCACATAGAGTAAACGTAGTGCGAAAACGATCCATGGTTAACCGAATTAATTGCTCTGATGGACGATTATGTCGACCATAAAATTGACGGAGCTCGCGTTAAACTTCGCGAACTGAACCATTATTTTCGAAATAAATTTGCACGATTTGCAAGCGTTATTCTTTTGTCAACCTGTTCATGATGAAATGGCAAACCCAACTGAACATAAATGACATTAGAGTTGCCAGATTTGACCACAAAATGCCAGTTTTATCTCTATTCGAAAAACAAACCTGTAAAAAAAACACCCGATATATATATACATCTAGATCTATCTCGTTTGCCTAATGCGGTTACAAACAACCGTTATGTGGAAAAGGTATAATACCCTGAGCATCACCAGTGCGCTAGGGTATAAAAATCCGCTGTATGGCTTTGTATTCGAGATTTCCATATTTATTGTTCGTCTTAGTTCAAATCTTCTAAGCTTTGTGCAGTTAAGAATTATAGTCATACTCGAGATAAAGGTACCGCTTAATTTGGTTGCAGCTTTTTTGGCACATATCTTATTGAAAATTATGTACAAAAATTGCTACTAACCTATGAGTCGAGAACATTTTTTCATTCATGGAAGCTGCATTTTTAGGTTTAAAAACTCTTCTGTAAGTATATGAAAACACAGTAAGCAACACAGACAATGTCGCGAGTATCAACTGTCCCCGGCTTAAAATAAGATATACGTATATAAGCTGTTAAGCTTTTTAGAAACACGGACGTGGTTTCAATCGCTCTTCGCGCATTTTCATTTCTCCGCTATATAATGGCTCTTTGCTCTAATTTTGCAGCCCCGTACTTGGGCATCGAATCAAGAATCGATTATCGAAATCTGATCTTTTTTAAATAGATTTTTTAAATCATTATTGGCGAATGCTAGTGACAATAATTTTGCTAATGGTAATAACACCAAAGAACTAGATACGCGCTCTAATTCGAAAGTCAGTGATGGTTTCGCTATAATGAGAAATGCGAAACCCTCTTCCCTGCCTGCAGTTATTAAAGCTGATGAGTCTGATGTTGCTGTTACTGCTGCCAGTGTAATGGTACTTAAAACCAATGCTGTCTTTGTGGATCCTCTTTTTCTTCGTTCGCCTGCTATTGTTAATGCTCCCATTACATGCCCTGCTGACTGTCTAGTATTATTAGTTCTGCTGCAAAGTCTCCGCGAGTTGAGGATATTCACTTTGAGAAGAATGGTATTAAATAAAATAAAATACTCACTCATAAATAAGAGCGATTTAGCATGCAATAATCTAATCAAAAACGATGTGCCTGTTGAGTTGATCAATAGGTTAAATTTTAAACTGCATTGTTCAATAAATAGCTTTCCTGTAATCTCTGGCCGGCCGATGCCCATTCCATTTTTCCCCAAAGATGATAAAGAGGAAAGCGTTTCACAACTACTCATAATAAATTAAATTCAAATTTGGTAGAGCATAGCAAGATACTGTAATGTCATTAAGCTCTCAGATGGACTATGTTATTTTTGTTATTATGGAAATATGTTCCGTAAAGATAGAGAAGCCGCTAAAACTGGTCGATTGAGAGGTGGTGGTTATTGAATGTAGTTCAACACAAATTTCTTTCAACTTAAATTTGTTTAAATAATGTGGATTCCTTACTAGAGCAACTTTGTGTTTGTGTTTCTGGTTCATCTATCACTGGCTCACTGTTTCTCTTTGTCCCGTATATTCCACCAAATAGTGTGGATAGCCTATATCGAGGGCATGCTGATAATATTACCTCGTTTGCAAATAATAAGTTAGATGATAACCATATTTGCATGTTTGGCGATTTTAATCTCTGTAATGTTAAGTGGTTTAATTGTTATTCTAACGCTGGCCTTACAACCAATAATCTGACCTCTTTTCTTGAATCTTAACTTAGTGAAATATGTATAAATATAAATCAAATTGATAACTTTTTGAACGAGCTCGACAGAATGATGGATTAAATTATAGCCCTGATAAGTGTCCTGCTCCTATTTCTCCCTCCCCGGTTACTGCTAATAATAATACTTGTTTCAATTACGCACTCTGTGATTTCGCCGAGCTTAGTCAATGATTTTTAGAGTTGAACTGGTTAGATTTGATGCACAATAGGAATGTCTTAAGTTGCTTTTCACCTTTAAGGCAATTTTGTTAGATTTTTGTCTGCCAATATTTCTACAGTCAAAAGCAAGCTGTATGAATTATCTTGGTATTATTCTCGGTTAGAGAACGGAGGAATCTGCCAAATTTGTTTACAACTCAATTTAACTTTGATATGCACAAGCGTTTTTTAAAAGAATTCAATTATCTGCATAAGTTCTTATATATGTAGTATGTAAGTATAAAAGTTACATTACGTTTTGAAATCCTTTTGGAACTTTGTAAATTCCAAAAAATCATGACCCACTATACCAACTTCCATTTACCTTAATGATAAATCTGGCGACACTCCAACTGATGAGGCTAATTTATTTTCTGATTTCTTTAAACCTAATTCCGATTGTGATGATCTCGATCCAGATCTTGATCTTAACTCGTTTTCTGGTGCAAATACGATGCTGCCGTGTTAAATTTACTAAGCCAACTAATATTGTAGCTTCTTCCTATTGTATTGCGAGGCACACACTCCAGGTTATCAATGAAATTGCGGATATTGGTGTTATTTTTGTTACCAAACTTTCTCTCAACACCCGCATTGATTTTATAATATCTATAAGTAAATCCTACGCTATGCTTGCCTTAAAACTTCTCTACGCTTATTTGGTACGCTCCAAATGCTGCCTTTATTTGGCGTCATTCCGTCAATTTAGGTGATGAGAATTTAGCTTGTTGAGAAGAGTTCCCTTAAATATGCTCAGCACTCTGGTTTTCCTATACATTTTATAGCACCAAATTTTAAAGGAAAATAAGTCTTTGTTGGCGCACAAAAGCAAGCCGGTACGCTAGTATAATAATATATTGAAAACAACCTTTCCAGATTAAAGTAGAACCAAATAAGCTTTATGTTCTAGTTATAGTTTGTTTTTAGGCGTGCCCTTATTCTCTAATAAAAACCTGGTCTCGAACTCAATAAATTACAGTCGTTTCTAACATATAAGCCCAAAAATAATAATAATTACAATAAGGACGAGCACGCCTAAAAACAAACTATAACTAAAACATAAAACTTTAAAAGTTGTGAAACAACAATACCGACCACGCTGTTAAGTACATACTTCACTTAATAGCGGTATGGTTGGAGATAGAGATAATGAGAAAGCAAACAATTTTCACACGGTTAGCGTGCTCACGTAGCAACTCCGTGCACAATGGTTCAAACCCTGGTAATGTTTAGAAAGAAAGAAGTCTGCTGAGGAGATGTGGTGTTCTCCGAAAAAGCAGCTATCACTTCTACCACTTTGAAGAATCGTTGTGTTCTCATATTATTCCCAAATAAAAACCTGGCCTTCAGTTCAATTTTATTCAGAAAATCAACTTTTTTAAGTCCTCGAACGCTTGAAGTGATATCAGGTCAGATGTTAGGTATCGTAACCGCATTTGAGCGTTTAAAATCCACTACCATCCTCTATTGGTTCTCTCTAGGTGGTTTTGGCTTTTTTGGTAGCACCCAAATCGGAGAATTATAAAGGCTCCTGGATGGACGAATAATGACTTCCTCGAGTAGTTCGGAGACCTGTATGTCCACCTCTTCTCTCACATTCGCCGGGTACGGATAGCTTTTGGCGTATATGGGGTCTTCTGTGGTTGTTTTTCTTTGAGCTCTAACAAATATTTTAATGATAAGTTTTGCATTCAAAGGTTCGAATAGATGCGAATAGTTTTTAAGTAGAGGCTTCAGAGCAGGCAATATCGTCTCCGGGATTGATGCTTCAGAAGAATACTCCCAAGCGTCTTATTTTTAAGTGGAATTTCTATATCGGGAGCTATCGTCAAAGTATGAAGTGTATTCGGCATACGAACGCAGTTAATAGAGTCGTTGTTCCAAATAACAAAAGGCCGATTATGCCTCCTCGACCCCGTAACATCTATAGTAGGGAAAACAGGAACTCTGACCAAGAGCACAACAAAATGCCATACAAGAATCCTACATTTCCCCTCCATGCAGACACACGGCTCCGAAACCTGCGGAGAAAAAGGAAATCGAAGACAGCATTCAATCTAGCAAAGTAAACTACGTAAATCAACCCATAAGCAGCATTTAAAAGAGGACCAACTACATCAACTGAAAGGTTTGCGAAACAACAAAGAAGGCAATAACAGTGAGCCATTGGAAGAAGAGACTCTGGAGGTAAATTTTATGTTGGACGGGCCACCAGCTTATTTCATATAAACGGTGCTGCCCAGCACTCCAGTATACCTTTTATTACTTGCTTGACCACAGACAATATTGCTTTGAAGTTCCTTGTCGACAGAGGTGCGAACAAAAATTTCGTAAACCCCAAACTAGCCACCCGCTCAACCAAAGTTGACCCACCTTTTTCTGCCCAAACCATGGCAGGACCTGTTTTAATAAACAAGAAAATTAGTGGTTAATTTTTTACAGCATAGGCAATGATACTGAAGTAAAATTTTATGATCTACCGGGGCTGGTATCTTTCGACGGCATAATAGGCGACGATACCTTGATAGAATTTGGAGCTGTGATGCATAAACCATAAATTTATAATTATATTTACTTCACTTTAATTTTCGCACATTGCCCTTAACACTTCTACTTGGTCAAAATTACTGTTTCCTACTTATCACCAAACAATCACTTGAAAAGGATTCCCGCCAGGCCCGCCGAGAGGGGGGTGGTAAGGGTGGGATTCCCACAATCATTGTAGATGCAACCCCAGATTCCAGTCACGTGGACCACTTTTATTTTACGCTACGTTCATTACGATACTGAAGAAAACGTTTACCATATCAAAGAACGTTTTTTAGCCTTCGTGGACTGTTATGGAAAAACAGGCAAAGCGATTGCGGACTTGATATGTGAAACGCTAGAAAAGTACAAAATTCCTCTGGAAAATTGTCGTGGGCAAGGCTACGATAATGGCAGAAACATGAGCGGACAATATAAAGGAGCGCAAAATTACATTCTTCAGAAAAATAAGTACGCAATATATTCGCCTTGTGGAGCACATACATTGAATCTAGTTGGAGTCGATTCTGCAGAAAGTTGTATCCAAGCAATAACCTTTTTTGGAGTAGTTCAAAAATTGTATAACATTTGTAGTAGCAGCACACAACGCTGGGAGATTTTGAAATCAAATATAACCAATTCGCTTCACTGTCTTTCCGATACACGGTGGGCTGCAAGAATCGATGGTGTGAAACCGTTTGCGAAGAATCTTCCTGGATTGAGAAAGTCTCTCGAAGAAATCAAGAAACTTAATCTGGCCGCAGAAACTCTTCGGGACGTCAATGGCATTCTAAAATACATGAGTTCATTTGAGTGTGTCTTGATGGCTTCTATTTGGTTCAAAATTCTTCAGGCTATTAATGAATGAAATCTGGTTCTTCAAGAGATGAACGCTACCATTGACGCTGAAGTCGACCATCTTCGCAGTTTATTTGCCGACTTGCAGCTTCTACGCGATCAGTGGAGTAAAATTTATAATGAATGCAAACCGTCGCTGACAATTTGATCGATACTTCATCCATTTTACCACCAGCCAGGAAAAAAAAACGTGTTGACTCGTCACATGAAATCTTCAATGAAGACTGCACTGTTGAAGAAATTGATTTCAAGAGAAACACGTTTTTTGTCATAATCGACTCAATCATAAATGGAATAAGTAGAAGATTTGCAGCTATAAATGAACTAAACGCAACATTCTCATTCCTGTGGCAGTTTTCTGATACAAACGTTCAAGAGTGTCAGATTGCTGCAGAAAATTTTGCAATCAAATATCCTGCTGATGTATCTCAAAACTTATCGAATGAAGTTATACACCTCAAGAATATATACGAAGCAAATTTTGGACATCGACTACTTCCATTCGATTTACTTAATGCCATTAATGCGAAGAAATTGAATAGACTTTTCCCAAACGTTTGCATCGCTGTGTATATTTTGCACGATTCCAGTATCTGTTGCGAGTGGTGAGCGGTCGTTCAGTGTTTTGGCAAGAATACAAAACTTTCATCGGTCCTGCTCAACCCAAATCAGGGTGTCAAGCCTAGCTACCCTGTGTTTGGAAGCACAACTGGCCAGAGAATTGGACTTTGAAGAGCTCATCAACTCATTTGCATCAGTCAAAGCAAGGAAAGCCCACTTCTAAATAAGCTTTTTATGGTATTGTTTAATTTTATAAAAAAATATTACCTTCTTTATATAAAAATGATTCATTCAACAAACATTGAGGGCGAGGGCCCGTAGATAACTCTCCCACCGGGCCCGGAAATCCTCTCGACGGCCCTGATTCCCGCAATTAAGAGGATCTCTTTCATAAGGCCCCAAATTTAAGTGTGTCATGTGAGCTCGAAACCATTAAAACTGGGACCGAATTACGGCTCGCTAATAAATAAACCCCAAGTATTAATTTTGTACAAGAATAACTACCATAACGGGTTGCTGTTCAAATTGGAATGAATACAAAATATTTCTTAAAGCTACGGCTTACTGACTAACCGGCTTTATTAGTTGCTGACGCTGCGCTTCCAATGAATTCAATTTTGAATACACTTGCATTTATTGGTTTTGCGTATGAGTTCAATTAACTGCTTAGCTATGTATGCGCGTGTTTGGGGAAGTGCGCGTCAGTACATTCACGCTGGCATGAGCTTTGGCTTTGTTGTTAACCTGTATAACTTTCAATAAATATTTTAAGTACAATAATTTAACAAAATCTTTAAAAAATTCTCAAGAACTTACTTTTTTTGTTTATCATATGTATGCTCATACATGCATTTATATAATAATGCATATTTAATCGAACTTCATCCGTGCAAAAGGCGAATGCAAGCCTAGGTGTAGATATGTTAATAAAGTACAAATAATTATGAATGTACATATGATTGTTTATACATATGTGCGCACAATCAACCGAACTTTATATCTGTTAATTTTACAAAGCCAAAAATAACAATGTACTATGAAATATTTTAATGATTAGTTTAACAAAGCTTTAGTTCATCGTGCTATCATGGCAAAAGTTAAATGCAAATATAAGCAATAAATTTTTGTGGGAGAATTCGAAATTTAACGATTAACCAGTAATTCCAAAGCCAATTAAGCTCGTTTGTCGAAACTCTACGCGAACAGTTGCTCTGCCCGCAATTCACATGAAAAAGTTGCGTAGCAAAGTCGCCATCAATAATCAGGGTTGACCTCAACTAATTTTAGGGGAAAAAGTGGAGTAGAATACAAATATTGATTATAGATCGAATAGAGGAAGGTCAGAGAGAACTACTTATTTACATACACATAAATACATAAGATCATATTATGTTATACTCCATAGCATTAAATTTATAATTAAATTTTGAGACCTTATACACACTCGGAGTAAAAATAGTAAGGTTTAATTACAATTTCGTGTTGAAAGTCTTTTATATAAGTGGGTCATTGACGTAGAGCATTTGTTTAGGAAGAAGCCTACGTAGTATTATTACTAAAGCGCCTCACAAAATACAATTAATTATAGCAATGTTTGCGTTTAACTAGACAATTGTATAAAAATTTGGTAAAAGGTAGTAGATTTTCTACTCCTAAATTTATTTTTCTGGTATTTGTGCTACATTTGTGATAAAACGTAAGTGCTGACGTAAATGCGACCAAAATTTATACGACATATAGACATACATACATACCGTTGTGGCACAATTCCTGCATGACATGGGACTTGTTCCTGAATATGTACTCTTCATCAGACTACTTGTTGCGATTCCAGGGGCGTCTTGCTCCAACGAGCGAAACCTTTTTGTGTGGGTAAAAAATTATTTGCGCTCGACAGTGCATCAAAAACATCTTGATCAAGTCGTAATATTGCATTCTTACCCGGATGATGAGTTAGACCTAGAAATCTTTATGAATGATTTCATTTCTCGGTAGTGTTTTTACTGCAAAGAAATTAAAATTTTTCCAAATATCGATGAAATAATTATTTCCATGTATTACTTATGAACAATAGACCACCTGGATTCAGGATGTTAAGCCGCACCTGCATACTTATACATATGTATAAATTAAACGGTTTTGGTATTTTAATAATTTTATTTCCGCTTTTGTTGCGGTTGATTGAGCTTGACTTTTCTAACTAACAGAACTTCTTAAGCCTACACCGAGCCCACGGCGTCGCGCTGCGCTGCTGCTGTTCTGCTAGCGTTCCAACCGTGTCAATTCAATTCTGCTGACTCGTGTGGAATGTTTGTTGTCGTCAACGGTGTGAGCGCAATTCCGCTGGCATAGCGACTCGTGTGGAATATTTGGTGTGATCAACCTGTGATCGCAAATATGTTGAGTTGGCGGCTCGTGCAAAATATAATATTACATTTTTGTGGCTGAACTGTGTAAGGGCTGCGTCAGTCGGATGTGTTGTTGATAGCAATGTGGTGGTGCGAACCTATTTGCGATAACTCCTCCCTCTCTAAGGCAGGGACGTCCGCGGACCTCGTAGCTGCAGTTTTTATTGCCGCTTCTATAGATTTGGTTATGGAAATTTCCTTCCTGGGCATGGCCATACGCCGTAATGCGTAGGCGGCCAGTCCCACAACAAGGAGGACACCGATGATTGTCGAACTTGCGATATGACCTTGTTCAACACTACGCTGCAGATGTTTTATGTGTTGAAGATTCTGTTGGTTTGCATGATGGAGGTAAGGCGCACTCAGTATCTCGGTGTGTTGCGCTAAGTTGATTGCGGAGGCCCATGGAGTTTCGGGTTTAAAGGTCGCTGTGGCGTTTTCATTGTAGAATATCGTGTCATTAATTTTTACACGATCTTTGAAGACAACTAGGTAGGTACCGTTTACCGTGATCGGAGTCTCGTTATTTTCTTCTACAATAACCAGCTGATCATTAACGATTACCAACCCATCACTTATCGGGGCAATAGGTGTAAGATTATTAAATGTTGTACTGCAGTTGGCGGTGTTGCGTGTCATTAGCTGTAAAGCGCATGACGTGACTGATGATGCTAGGCAGAATGTTGGTGTCGTATCACTGCAGTTTCTTACCGCTAGCGTGTGATTTTGGCATGAAGCTAAGGTAGATTCTTGTAGATGCAGAATTTGATGGCCGTGGGCTGCTGGTAAACTTGTTATTTTCTTACAACTAAACTAAGGGATAGGATATCTTATTAAAAAATATATACCATTATTATACTGTAAAATCTTAATCCTAGCTAAACTTATAACATCGGCTATAGTTAGGTTTGTGAAGTGCTCGTTTGCTATTATGGAATTTATTTCATTACTGTCCAACAGGATGGGGTTCAAAGTTCCAATTTTTGCGAAAGTAATGGAGGTAATTACGTTATCTAGTTCAGTTATTATTGCTCTACATCTAGCCATAAGAATGTCATAAAGGTGGCCTGTGTCTATTTCTTTTTGTTTCGTTGCTTTCAAGATTTTATTTACTGTAACTGTAAGACTGTTTATTTCCTTTTGCACTTCGATGTTAATGGTAAACTATCGATCCTGTGAGCCAATCAGTTGCTCCGCTGTGTTCGTTAATCTGCCAAAGTCATCATGATCGGGAGTCCCAGTAATGTACTTCAGTACTGTTCCTAGTGCGTTTAAGCTTCTCCTCTGCCTGTGATGGGTATTTACTGTCTACATTAGTCTACTTATCTGATTTATGTCCGCCTCAAGCAACTTTTTCATATGTGTTTGGGGAAAGTGTTTGATGTGTCCAAAGTTTTCCCAAATTACAAGATCACCTTCAATGACCGGAATGCGTTGGAATAGTCTATTACACTGCGTAACAAAAATTTAAAAAAAAAACCTGCGGTCATGATTTTGTTAATAGTTCTTATTAACATTAGTAGCAGGCTTACGAACTTTGTTTTTACTTTTTTTTTGGATTGGCTCTAGTTCTTTAGATAAACGTAACTTAAGAAATTAATGAAAAAAAATTATATGACCCAGTTCGGTGGACTCCAGTATGCGTGGAATTGAAGATGGTGAATTTTTTATTCGGCCAAAAAAGTGGGTATACTAAATACCCCTGTTTTATATGTTTATGGGACAGTTGTACAAGAAATGAACATTGGATTAGAAAAGACTGGCCGGTGAGAGAAAATATGGAGGTAGGAACAGCAAATGTCGTTCATGACCAACTGATAAGCCGAGAAAAAATCATTCTTCCACCACTTCACATCAAGCTTGGGCCAATGAAACAGTTCATCAAAGCCCTTGATAAGACAGGTGACTGTTTCGAATATGTGTGCAAAAAATTTCCAGTCCTTAGTTTGGAAAAATTAAAAGCAGGTGTCTTCGATGGTCCTCAAATTCGTACCCTTCTAAAAGACAATGAATTCTTAAACCATATGCCACAAATTGAATCTGAAGCCTGGCTAAGCTTTGTTAATGTAGTCAAACATTTTTTGGGAAGTCATAAATCACCAGACTATACAAAACTAGTTCCTGATATGCTTCTCAATTTTCGCAAACTAGGAGCTAAAATGAGCATTCAATTAAATTATTTACATAGTCATTTGGACAAATTTCCGGACAATTTAGGCGATTACAGTGAGGAACAAGGTGAACGGTTCCACCAGGATATAAAAATAATGGAAGAAAGATACCAAGGTCGATGGGACGACCACATGATGGCAGACTACTGCTGGAACTTAATACGGGATTGTCCTGAGCAACGACATCATAGGAGGTCCTACAGAAAAAGTTTTTTGTAATTTTTTTAAAATTAATGAATGAAAAGAATATAATTTTTTTATTTTTGTATACAGGCGCGCAATAAAAATATAATTTAAATCCATATTTGTATTTTTAATTAGTTTTTTCGTGAAATATTTAAAAGTTTTTATCTGAAAAACTAGAACCAATTCGACAAATTACCCTAAATGGACTTAAAACTCTCCGACCGCAAAATTTTGTTCCGCAGTGTTATTAGTCCAGTCGATACTGTTACTAATATGGATTAAACCAATTCTAAAGAAATCCTAAAAGTAAATCTATTTTTAAATCTTAGAAATGACTGTGAAGAAATTACGTTATTTGTACTTATATTTAATTTGAACGAAGGTTGTCCTTATGGACCCTCCTCCCTCGTGTGAGCACTGTTGTGCCTAAATCTTTTTCAACGCTTTGTTCGGTATAGAGAGGAGTCAGCTTATTGCCTAGCCCCCTATTGTTTCTGACCAGTACTTTGACCTCTAACTGAAACTCTATCCTGTCTGCTTTTTTGCGTTATTAATTCTTTATCTTGAGCGATTTTCAAACGAGATGAAATTTGTGCGTTGATTTTTGTCGAACGAAAAAGGTTGATGGGTTTCTCCCCAGTTACTGTGTGAATAGAATTATTGTATTTGATTGTAGCTAAAAGGACTCAATATCGTCCAATTTTTGATCAAGTTTAAGGCATCGCGATATTTCCATCTCTGTGTTATGGAATCGTTCTACCTGACCATTTGATGTACTGTGTAAGGGTGGGGCATTCACGATGTCTATGTTAAAATGATTTTTTAATGTCGCTTTGACACTAAATAAGTTTAGGGACTTTTCATTGTCGCAATAGATGGCTTTTGTACCTGAAAACATGTTGAGCAGTTGTAGGAGCTGTGGTTCTACGTCCACTATCGTTCTAGACTTTAGCGATTGTACTATCGCAAACTTTGAAAGTTTGTCGATGCAAGTCAAGAAGTGTTTTGATCCAGTAGAGAATATGTCATTATGGAGGACATCTCCGCAATATGTCGGCATAGGTGTCTCAGCAATAAGTTGCTTTTTTGGGTGGCGGTCGTACTTTGCCTGAGAGCATACGCGACAGTTGGCCGCAAACTGCTTGGCCTTTTTTTCTAATTTAGGGAAAAAATAATCTTCGAGTATCTGCTTTGCATTTTCTTGGGATGCTCGATGCGCTCGGTTATGCTCCGCCGCAATGATTTCCTGTTGTTCGTTTGGGTCCGAAATATCGTTTACGAACTTTTCCGTATGTCTAAACTTTACCGTTGGGAAAATTTCTATCAGTTTATGTTGAAACTGTGCTAATGTGTGTAGGTCGTAGTATATTGCGTTAACTACGCCGACTTTCACGGATTCTTGTAGGAGTTTCATTAGATCTCCCAAGTATTGGTATATGATTAGATGTCGTGTTTTTTTCCAAAAATAATAAAGGTTCTTCGTTGCGGTTCAGCACCTTTTTCCAAAAGTATCTGGTTGCGGAAGCAGTTTACCGGCTTATCTGTTCTTTCGATTGTATTTGTTGACGATTCTTCACTGTGAATCGTTTCAACACTCATATTATCTAAGGCGTTTATATGCTGCCTAGATAATGCTTCAGAAACCACATTTTCTTTGTCAGGTTTGTAGATGAGCTTTGCATTGCACTCATCGATGAAAGCTTTCCACCTTTTGATTTTCGAATTTGGGCTCCTGTCCGAAACCGCAAATGTTAGTAGTTGGTGGTCCGTAAATACATATAATTTTGTGATGCCGTAGAGATAATTTCTTAGCGGTTTTAATGCCCAAACGATATCCAAGAACTCCCTTTCGTTTGTTGCGTAATGCTGTTCGCTATCGGTTAGGGTGCAAGAAATCATGGTAATAGGTTTGCCCTCTTGCGAGAGAACAGCACCCATAGCGTGTGAAGTTAAATCGAATGGTTTGCTGAAATTTGCATAGGTTAATGTTACGTCCTCGGACGCCAGTATTTCTTTTAGGGTATTGAAGGTCTTTTTCTGTTCATCAGTCAAATCTATTTAGATTCTTGTCGACTGTGATGCAGTCACTCGCCCATATTCTCCCCTCATTATGCCTGATAGTGGTTTGGCTATTTTGGCGAAGTCTTTTATACAACACCTGTAGTAACTCGCTAGACCTAGATATGATCTAAGCTCCCTTAGGGTGGTGGGCTCAGGAAATTGTCGTATTGTGTCAACTTTGTCTGGGCACGTTTTTATCCCTCCTTGTGACACCAGGAAACCTAAATACTCTATTTCTGTTCTAAAAAATTTTGACTTTTCGGCCGATACCCTCATATTGTCATCGAATAAATTTTTAAGGATTGCTTCCATGTCTTTCAAATGTTGTTGTTTGTCTTGCGAAAAAACAATGACACCATCCACGTAAACAAAACAGCGTTTTTCTATGTGCTCTCTTAACACATCATCTATCGCCCTCTGGAAGATACTTGGGGCGTTTTTCAAGCCGAAAGGCCACCGGCAAAATTCGTATTTACCATTTTTGATAGGGAAAGCTGTTTTTCCTCTATCGCGCTCCGATAAGTTAATCTGGTGAAAGCCGGATTTTAAGTATAGAGTGGTAAAATATTTGCTTCCACCCACATTAGCCAGAATTCCTGTAATCTCGGGGATTGGATATTTGTCACCTATTGTTTTTTCGTTGAGTTTACGAAAATCGATGAGTAACCTTTGTTTTGCTTGTCCGGTTTCCTTCACGCATTTTTTTTTTTACTTCCCATATGTGGTTATTAAATGGCGATCTAGATCGTCGGATCATACCATTTTCTAACAGTTCCTGTATTTCCTTGTATAGTCTGGAGTACACCAGGTCCTCATCCTCGGTGCGGATTGTTGCCACCACCTTTGTATTATACGGTAGTGCTTCGTTGGGATCGGCGAAAACGCCATTAATCCCTCCAATCATCTTAAAGAAGTCGTCGCTAATGGCAGATGGTACCGCATCAGCCTGAAGCCTGAGACGGCTAACGTCATGGCTGGTAATGAAAAAGATTTCTTCTTTTCCAAAGTCATGTGTAATTATATTTAGTTTCAAATCGATGTTCGCATGCACCTTATTAACCCATTTAGGCCCGAAAAAAATGAATGTAATATCTGAAGTCACCATGGTAAAATTAAGAAAAAAAATTGACTTCCGAAATTTCCAGGGGGACCGTTGCGCTAGGGGAGGGTGATGTGTTAACGCATCACTGGGCTTTGGAGGTATAAAAAATAAACATAAGAGAAATTACAAGAAAAACTCCGATATAATCGTATAAACTCATTTTATTAGTCAAAAACCAGTGAAATTCATGTGGAAATATTAAAAAACAAACAAAACAGAAAATACACATTTTGTATCTAATACTGGTGAACTCTCTTCGATCGAAATGTTTTAGGAGCCGACGTTTCATGGAATTCTTTGAAGCACTGTGGATGAAGAGCTCGTTTGCATTTAGAACACTCGTAAATCGATTGACCTTTGCATCTCTCTAATCCACAACGCCTTCTTGTTGCTCCTTTCATTATGGTGTGGTCCAAAGAGTCGTTTCGAATGCTGGCTGAAATATGAAGTGCATTTTGTACTTTAGCTTTACATGAACGAAGCAAACATTCGGTCACGAAAACGCGGAAGTCAACTTGGGGCATCTGCTTTTCTTTAGCAATTTTTGTGCAAATGCAATTCACTTTCCACGCATTTACCATAGCAGCATCCAGTAAATTAGTGATGAGTGCCCAATACCACTTCTTGCCCCGAATGCCAATACGGTAATTGTTTATAGCGTTGTCAAACAAATCGACACCACCCATGGTGCGATTGTACGATTGGATCATATTAGGTATATCAACGTGGATGTTTCTGCGTAATTTTCTGTCGAATCGGTTTGTTTTGCCAATCGGAGTGTGAGACAAATAATTCGAGAGCATCGAAACGACTGAATTATCATTCCAACGAATGGCGAACACATTATTATTCCGATCGTAGCACGCATCGAAAAAACCTTTTGGTTTCTTGCTCATTAAGATCTTTGACTGAAGTGTAGTTGAACAAATACTTCCTTTACCTTCTGTAATTTTCGGTCTCTTCGCTGCTTTTGATTGCTGTGTTGTCTCCGATTCAAATCCCATACGGTTGTCGCGAACTGTGCCAGTTACAAAGAAGCCCAAATTATCGAGACGAGCAATCAAACGGTGTGATGTGAAGAAATTATCAAAGGTGATTGTGTGACTGCCTGGATGCTCTACTTTTTCCAGCAACTCTAGAACGACTGACTCACCTAATCCAACATCTTTATTACGTTTTTCAGAAGCACCAGCATACGGTTGAAATTGGTAGAGGTATCCTGTAAAAAATAATCAACAATTGTAAACTCAAAACCCAGTTACTTAACTTACCTTCGCTTGAGCATAGGTTCCAATATTTGAAACCGAATCGGATCGGCTTTCCTTTGATAAACATCTTACAGCTGTGTCTACCGAAATATGCGATCATTTGCTCATCAATTGATAGATGATGAGAAAATATGCCAAACTGCATGAAGCGAGTGTTCATCATGTTGTTCAGTGGCGTAATTTTGGCGAATTTGTCATTTGCATCTAGCTTTTGATTGTCGCAAACGTGGAAGTACTTTTTAATTCGTTTGAATCTTTCGCGAGTCATAACCTCTCTGATGCATTGGACGCCGAGAGTTGGATGATTAGACCAATAGCTGCGTATTGAAGGCTTAGGAGAGTATCCAGAGACGAACAAAATTCCAATAAATTGGCAAATTTCATCGTAGTCAGTACGAAAGGTTGGATCATTACAGTTGACTCCTGCATACCTCATTGTAGAATCCATTAAAAATTCAATAACTTCGTCATCAATAAACAATTTAAATAGTTGAAATGGATTGTATGCGCCTAAACGGTCGAATAATTCTTGTTGTTTTGCAGCAGATACATCAACAGGACTTTTGTCGAATACGAATTCCTTATGACCGGTTATTTTATTCCACTTCGGCTTTTTTGTAACGAATGTTGGTGTGTCGACGGTAGCTAATGTTTGAGATTGATTTGAAGTGCTGGCAACAGATTGCACATGTTCGCACACTATCTCTTCATGCTGAATTTCGGTACTTCCCTCGTCTTGGTAGTCATCATTTACATTACACCATTGAACCTCGATCTCACCAGCAATATCTAGTGGTAGAGCGGTGAGATTCGAGTGATGTACATCTTGAATCTCATCATCCACATCTTCACTGTCACTTATATCGTCTACGGTGTTTGGTGGCAAAGCAACGACATCAATTTCGGCACCAGTTCGTATTTCTTGTGCTAGTTCGTCGTCCGAATCAGGATTATTTAAAATTTCAGCGATTTCTCGCAGGCTCAAAAACTTTCGACAATGCATTCCGATTGATTTTATTAGAAAACCACTTTCACCAAACACAAAAATTTACTTTTAGAATAAGGGCAACTATACAAGATCACTAAATACGGTTGTATGAGCAACAATAATAGCAGAAACGTTGTTTTCAAAACTGCTAACTCTTTTTACTTCGAAGGCCCAGTGATGCGTTTTCGCATCCCTCACTTTAAAGACTGGTGGAGAGGGCAAGAAGTACTTGCACGCATAGAAACTAACTAAAAATCATAAAAGAAGCAATGCAATATACGATAAAAAACGAATTTTGTAATTTTCACGAGTTTTAGAAAAGGTGCAGGAATTTTACAAAATTAAAAAAAGAAATCGTGTAGGCAACATTTTTGCATTGTTTTTTCACAAAGATACACTCGCGTTGTGAATGGGTTTCAATGAGCATAAATGTAGTACAGAACCTAAAGTTGTTGTAGTTATGTTGATATACGCTGTAGCTCTCATCGTTTTTTCTCGAGAGGGCCTACAAATGATGATGCGTTTTCGCATCGCTGGGCCTTAATGGGTTAAGTACATCGAGTCCAATCACACCGTCAAACGATGTCTGGTCTGGCAGAATGAAAAATTCCGCTGTTACTCCGAATATTTTTATGTAACACTTTTGCTTGAGGGGGGTGACCCCGTGAATAGATTTCACAGAAAAAGTGTTCCTTACAGTCTGCACTCCTTTTAGCGTCGGTAACGATTTCAGTAACTTTTCGGCGCTCCTGTATCGATGAGGAGTTAAATTTCTCTCCCCCCTATAGATTTGGAGATCCAAGGTAGGAGGGACCTTCCCCTAAAAAATTTAGTTGTTCAAGTTTAATATCGTCCGCCGTTTGTTCGGCCTCTTCCTCATATGCCGATTCGCTACGCGAATCATTCTCGTCTCTTAAGTGGTTTACACGTTCTGTGTAGCGTCCGGAGTTTGTCAACCGCTTCTGTTGGTTACTCTGTCCTAATTGATTCGGATTGTATTCCCTGTTATATGGCTAACGTCTGGATCCCTGCCTAAGGATAGATAACTCTTGTTCTATGAGGTAAAGAGGACGCTTGTCCGCGTAGGTAAAATCTAATCGTGCAATAATGGCGTTAAAATTAAGCACGATGTTAAATGATGAAAGTACTGCATCAGCAGCCCTTTTTATCTTGTTCCTTAAAATAGTTACGGCCTGATAATGGCGTTCGCTGCTATCGTACCTTTTGAATAACTCATAGGCGTTGTGTGCCGTCTCACGCCATGATACATACGTGCCTGTGCCCCCTGAAATTCTGGTAGTGTTTTTATTGCGTCTAGTGTTATTGAAATTCTGGTAGTGTTTTTATTGCCTCTAGTGTTATATCACATCCTACCAATGGGTTTATTGTCACTTTAACATATTTTTGCACTTTAGGCTTGGCAATGGTGACTTGATTTTGGATCGTCACCAGCTTCCTATCAAACTCCAACTTCTGTGCTGCTAAAGCACTTCGTACCTCTGCCTTAACTAACTCGCTCACCTGTTCTGCGTTCATGTTGTTATGAGGTCTTTCTATTTTTAAAGAGGTCCTCCAACACCTCACTAATTTATTTCTTTTGCAAACAAAAAAAAAATTTGTCTTGCTATCTCTTAAACACTTTAATCCTTTATTTTCGCAAACAATATGTCTTAAAATGAGCACTATTGCATAAACACTTCACTCTTTTATTTTCGCAAACAATATGTCTTAAAATGAGCACTTCACTCATATTTGTATCACTATTAGTTGATGTGTTTGCTCCTATTAGTTGATGTTGTGTTTGGTCCTCGGCTCCCACTGACAGTTGATCGTTTTTCCCAAGGTATTGGGGTTTCGGTCACGTCTTCGGGTTCTCACCGATGAAGTGGTCCACACTGCCCAAGGAAAATCGTTCCTTGGTGGCTTTTTAGTCCACTTTTAGTTGAAATATTCCTATTAACCTTCGCGAGCCCCACGTTGGGCGCCAATTAAACGGTTTTGGTATTTTAATAATTTTATTTCCGCATTTGTTGCGGTTGATTAAGCTTGAGTTTTCTAACTGACTTTACAGAACTTCTTAAGCCTACACACCTAACCCACGGCGTAGCTCTGCGCTGCTGCTGTTCTGCTAGCGTTCCAACCGTGTAAATTCAATTCTGCTGACTCGTGTGGAATGTTTGTTGCCGTCAAACGTGTGAGTGTAATTCCGCTGGCATAGCGACTCGTGTGGAATATTTGGTGTGATCAACCTGTGATCGCAAATATGTTGAGTTGGCGGCTCGTGCAAAATATAATATTACATTTTTGTGGCTGAACTGTGTAAGGGTTGCGGCAGCCGGATGTGTTGTCGATAGCAATGTGGTGGCGAGAACCTATTTGCGATAACTTATACAAGTAGGCGTAGCGGTTAGTGCAGCCTATGCGTTTGGTGGCGCCGATTTGGAGTATAATTAGGTAATTACGTATATAGGAGGAATTCGGGCAAAAGACGTTTCTAATGATAAGCAAGATATTTGATTTATAGTAAAAGAATTTCTTTATAAAAGATTTTACGGGTACAAACGTGCCGGATGGGGCAAAATAAATACTTATATTCCAATCTTTATTTGTGAGCATTTGGACTAAAATTACAAAAATTTGCATTTTATGATTTTTTAATTTTTGTCTTCGTCGCGAAAAATATGATGAATGAGAGGCGCATGTGTTTGTGGGGGATAAAATGTTCGCGTTTATGAATGAACGGAAATTTGCTTTCAATAATATGCGCGTGCGTTTATAAATGTATTTTTTGTTATTGTGTTCCTGTTGCAATGCGCTTGAAAACAGGTTTTTGGGGGAGATGAGACTCGCTGGTGGAGGGATGAAATAAATGCTGGCCATTTGATTGCACGTAATGTACTTATGTATATACATATATATGTACATATGTAAGTAAATGTATAAATACGAACGTGAACATTTATTAAATAACTGCATACATGAATGCGTAAAAATGCTCAATGAGAGCTGTAAACGGGATTCGCCACTTTCCGCTAGAGACATTTTTGTTGCCCGCTCTATGACGGCAGTGGAAGATTCCATGGTTGTTGTTTGTGTATGCCGTTGTTGGCGTTCGAGAATGTGAAACAAATCGACTGTGAATTTAATGATGGAAACCAGCAACACGAGCGCTGAAATAGATCATTTGCAGGCAGGCGCGTAGTTTTCAGACCGGATCGTTATAGCTGTGAAAGTGGAAACATCTCTGGCAGTGACGCCAGATGTGGGATTACAAAAGAGGAGTAATAGTTGCGGCCCTGGAATTAAAAGTCATACCTGTGAAGTCCTTTCATTGGACTTCTTGTAGTGTTGTCGTTAAGTTTTGCATACTGTTGTTGCCCGCGTCTTGAGCCCAGTTATTTTGTAGGTTAAAGTTACCCCCAGAGATTGGAAGGTTTTGTTATACAGAGTTTCTTTTTGGTTGATGGGATTTGTGGTAGTGGTCTAGCACAATAGGCGTGCAACAATATTTGAAGACGCATCGGTAACATGTATAGGCATTTTACATCCACCATTAATTTTACAATGGATTCGAAACAAATTTTTTTCGGTGAAATTTTTCTGAAGAAAGGCAAGAACTTTTAGCTTACTTCACCACACTAGAAACCAATTGGATGGAATCAGAATTAAAAATTACAAGTCAAATAATGACCTGATGCTTTTCTGAGCCGTATACATATATTTTACATATAAAATTTCATGAGTACCTAACACTCACGTTATTTTTTTGCCGCTTTTATGTGGTATTTTTTACGGTAAATACCTATTTCTAGTTTTTCGTGCTTCACTTTAACTTGTAAAGTCAGCCTTTGTGACAAGCGCGAAAGTTGGCTTTCTTCTTCTTTTTTACTAGCAAAAATCCTTACCCCAAAAAAACCATCAGCGTGAGACTTAACCCCGAATTCAACGTGCTACTGCATAAGTACTGTCCAGTACTACCGTCAATTATTTCGTCAAATGCCAGCTTGATTATCTGAGCATATTGTAAAGCGCTAATGAGGCAATCGGAACGGATGGCATTTCGAACTTGATGGCTAGTTAGTTTGGACTGTATTCTAAGCCGCGTTCGCTCTTTTGTGAAGCCTGACTTCGTTGAGGGAAGGTGATTAGTCTTTCTTTTCCTTTCAAGATTTCTCAATACTTTCATTATATCTGCGATTGCTTCGCTTGCATGTCTCCAATGTAAGCATGCTCCGAACGAATTATTCAGTTGTTAAATTTCCGCCAAAAGCGCTGAGGAACATCACCGAAATGCGGAAATTCTCCACAGATGTCGCATATGGGATCAAATTGGTGCTTAAACCGGTATAATATTAATAATAACTTAGGACTTACATCATAGCTTGATCTTTGGCCGACTTGTCCTACAATTTGTGGGTAGCGTCTTAATGTTGTAACACAGATTGAGGGACCTAAAGTTTTTCGCCGACTCCGAATGGCATATGATTTTTGTAAGAAGTTTTTTCATGGCTGAAATACACTCGGAGGCCTGCCACTGTCGGCCGAGGAGCGTCCGCTTTAGAAAAAACTTCTTTTTTTTTACAATTTTTGGTGTTACTAACCCCGGTCAGAATTTGAGCCCTGAACCCGCAGAATGAAGCGTGCGCGCGAGTTTTGGTTCTGCCATCGGAATCAAAATAAAAAATTATTTTTGGAGCGAATGCTCTTTTTCCGACTTAGTTTATTTCAGACAATTTCAGAACTGCTTTACATGTTATTTCTTACATCTATTTATACTACTTCTAAACAATATTTATTTGGTGATAAAGTTGTTATTTAGTATTTATCATTTTACATTATTTCTAATATTATCATAATCGCTTTGTCAGAGGAACAAAAGAATATGCTATTTCTTTGTTACTATGTTATCGCTTAAACTCAAAGATCATGTTATTACTTGTTTGTGAAGATCAATGATGTATGTAAGTAGTAGTAGTGTATACATCAACGTCGTTAACTAGGAACAAAAGAATATGCTTGGTCATGTACACTATCATATTCCTTTGTTACTATGTTATCGCTTAAACTCAAAGATCATGTTTGTGAAGATCAATGATGTATGTAATTAGTAGTAGTGTATACATCAACGTCGTTAACTCTCCCCGGTGTTAAAATGAAATGTCCTCATTTCAAAGGGTTCAAGGTTTCGACATCGTTCTAATTCGGTTATGTAGGCTTCTTCAAACATTCTTTGCCGTTTGATATTTAATTGTAGTTGTCTGTATGTATACAATTTTATAATAATGTATACAAGAAAAATTAGTATAATTATAACTGTGGTTAAATATAAAGTAAATTTCCAAGGATGTTGTTCAATTGGTATAACTAATTTATACATCTCTTGTATATTTGTACATTTATAATTTGACTCGGAATTTAAACACCCCTATTGCCAGTGTCGATCGAAAATAGATAATCGACTATTGAGCGATTATCAACTATCGTGGTATTGCCAGTGTCGATCGCTCGCTCAGCGAGCGACTGTGAATGCTTTTTAATCGATCATCTTTCTACAGCCATTTTCTAGTCGTTGGAGAGTAAAGTTGATGAGAAAAGAACGAAAATGGATAAAAGGTAAGCAAATTTAAAGAAAATAAATAAAAATATACATAAATAAAAGTAATAAAATAATTATATTAAAATTACAGATCAAAAGTAGTTAGTAACAAAAGGCAACTAGCGCGATTAGTGGAGTTGATGCAAAAAAACAGCGACTTAGGGAAAGGTATCTGCGGAAAAGTTCAAGGAAAGACAAGGTGGGAGCGGGTAGCTGTAGAGTTGAACAGTTTGGGACCACCAATGCGCTCGTGGGAAAAGTGGTTGAAGGTAAAACACAATTACGTAAATAAGATAAACGTATTTCATTATAGGTGTGGACGGATCTTAAAAGTAAAACAAGAAAAAAAGTTTCGCAAAATAAAATAGAGCTTCGTGCAACTGGTGGGGGTCCAAACAGCTTGCATACTTTTTCTGCGATGGAAGAAGCAATAATAAGCCTCCTAAATATGGATGTCTGCACTGACCCACCCGGTAAGGAATTTGGAACGGCGAACGTGGCGTCAACATCAAGGGCAAGTCAAGGCTATAGTTCGCCTACAATGGTTGTGGAAGAGTTGGAGAGTGAGGCCGAGGAAGACCCTGAAGAGTATGCAACCAATGTGACACAAGAAAATGCTGCACCACAGGCTACTCCAACAGCAAGAAGGCGCGCTGCACCACAGCCTACTCCAACAGCAAGAAGGCACGCTGCACCACAGCCAACTCCAACAGCAAGAAGGCACGCTGCACCACAGCCAACTCCAACAGCAAGGCGCGTTACGAATGACAAAGAAAAAAGGTTTGCGCTGTTGGAAAAACAAATAAACATACAAGATCAGCATTTTAAGGTGATGAAAGTACGTATTAGGAAAATTGAAAGATGGATGGAAAAGTCGGTTGCGCTCAAAGAGGAGGCTCTGGCCCTAGAAAGGGAAAAAATTGCTTTGAAAAAAGAAAAGTTGCAGGTGTATAGGGAAGAGCTCATAAATAAGGGAAAAAATAGAGCAGATAAGCTTAGATTAAAAGCTCAGATTTTGGAGTTGGAAAAAGAAAGAATTTCCAACATATTGCAGTAGTTTAAGTATAGTTTCAATTTTTATTTATTTTTTTTTAGACTGAATATACCTGAAGTAATATTTTAAGTTAGTTATAAGTAAATACATGAAGTGATATTTTAAGTTAGTTATGAATAAATACCTGAAGTGATATTTTGTGTTATGTATAACATTTATGTATATTTTTATGAATAACATGAATTTTTATTTGTTATTAATTAATGAATTTAGATATAAGCTTAAAAAGTACTGAACATGAATTAAAAAAGGCTGAATATGTGATTTATAACTGAACTGAATATGAGTTTTTTAACTGAATAAAATAATAAACGCCATAACGTTAGAATTGCATGTGTTGCAAAATATTATTTCTAATTGCCCTCGCTTCCTCACTGGTCACAGAGACATTTTCAAAAGCTGTGTTGTCTTGAGCTCGGTCGTCTGAGTCTCGGTCGCTTAGCATTTCTTCATCGGGAAATTGAGCATTGTAGAAAATACAAATGTTATGAAGCGCTGCGCAGACGTTTATTATTTGTGTAGCTCTTTTGGGTTCATAGTGAAGCGCTCGAGCGCCTAACAAGCACCTAAAACGATTTTTGAGCACCCCAATAGTGCGTTCCACAATATTCCGTCCTTGAGAATGTTTACCGTTGAACATACATTCTGCTGATCCGGGTTCTGGGTTCCGGTATGGCGTAAGCATATAGGGTTGTAAGGCATACCCTCCATCTCCTAAAATTGGAAATAGCTATGACACAACCATTCGAATGTCTACATAAATTAACCATAGCATACCTAATAACATATTTCGCTCGCCACTACGATAACCTTCTTCTAATTCTTGCTTCAATGCAGACATATTAAAAATATTAGCATCATGCGTAGCTCCAGGGTACTTCGCGTTGATATAGCGGATTCGCATGGCGTTGTCGCAAACCTATAAATGAAGAAAGATTATAAACTCCATTGTTGCATTTCCTTTATAAATACTCACTATCATTGCATTCAAGCTGAAAAATCCCTTCCGATTGTAAAACAAATGCTGATGCTCCTTTTTTGGGGAAACAATTTTGATGTGCGTACCGTCTATGCAGCCTATTACTCCGGGTATTCCGCTCCTCTCAAAGAAATAACACTTTGCTTCTCGTTTTTCCTCTTCACTGTATTGCATTTTTATCCAATCTCTGCAGACGCATTCCTCCAAAGCATTGAATACTTCCGCCAAAATTATGGACACCGTAGATTGGCCAAGCCCAATACAACTTTCGTTCCCTACACTTAGCTGATACGACCCCTGAGCACAGAACCTCAAAGTCGCTGCCAACTTTAAAATATTTGGCACTGAAGTGTTTCTAACGCCACCTTGCAGTTTGCTATCTAATAATGTGAGCAAATGCGTAAATGCAGCCTTCGGAAGACGAAAATTTTTCAAAAATCTTAAAAAAATATATATTAATTACGTTTTAACCAACTACGCCCCATTGAAACTGTATACATACATATTTTCCTCCAATTCCAGAGGATTAGACGAATCCCTCAACCTCCTCCTCGCTCTTGCTAACTCTACTAATCTTTCACTTTCCTCGTCATCACTATCACTAAACCACAAGTCGACACTATCCATTAGTGGTATTTTCTTTTTTAAATTGTTAAATTGAAAAGTTTTGGACAATTGTATTTTATTTTATTTGCCAAATATATCAAAAATGTGAACAAACACTGAAACAGCTGATTGCAATTCAGTAAGCCATTCACAATTATACAATTGTTTTTCGATTCAGTTCCGCAATACGAAAATAAAAGATGATCGACTCAATAGAAAAATTTCTATTCTACTGCAAATCGACACTCGCAATAGGGGTGAAAATCTTTAAAATATTTACCTTTTCATTTTGATGAGCATATATTACTTCTTTTATTTCCTGCTTATGATTAGTATAAGTTTTGTTATCAATATTTGTATTGAGACTGAATTGTATTAAATTTGGACCATTTACCTTGAGTCCGTTCCATGTGTGCTCATAGTCAATTATAATGTTACCATTATCTAATACTAGCAAAGGAAAGTTATTTTCTTGGATAATGTTACAATGAGCATTTTGTTTAGACAATAAAGGAATAGTACAATTATCATTTGATTCTTTTTTACAAATATATGTTCCTACATAATTTTTACATTTTGATAAATTAGTGAATTTATTATTACATAAAGCGATTTTATCCTTAAGTTGGTATTTTCCGTATTTAAAGGCTAATGGAGTTAAATTGTACATTTTACATTTATTTGTTATTATAGGATATTTGTAGACTGTAACAATAGCATCACGAAAAATACATATGTGAATATCGGAATATTCTAATACATTTATTATTGGAATATCATATGCTTCCATTTTTATAATTTCTTGTACATCCCTGAGATTAAGTGTTCCAGAGAAAAAATGTCCTGTTTTTGCAAAGTTAATCGTATTTGTAATAGTTACTAATTCACTGTATATTTCTGAAAGGATCGACTGTTCAAAAATAGATTGCGGATCTAATGTTTCTAAAATTTTTTCGAATCGGGAATTTATTTTTATTTGCTTGTTATTATTATCTATAAGTTTATTCAGTCCTGTTTTAATTTCAACTAGATCATCATGATCTGGTATACCTGTAACGAATTTTAAAACTGAGCCTAAAAAATTAAGGGCACGTTTGACACGATACTCGGACAGTATTAATTGTGATTTTAGGGTTTCTATTTTATCGATTATTATATCTTTTTCTGTAGTATGATTTGAGTAGTCGTAATTAGTTCTCATAATTTTTTCATATGGTTCTAATATCAAGGATAGGTTTGATACATGGTAAAAATAAGATGAACTCTCGTAAGTATACACATTATCTAGTTCAGTAAGTACATATTTTTTACCGCTCAAATCTGTTATTTTATCGCAAGCGCCGTATGTAATTATCACTAAAATTAGGAAACCGATTCGTTGCATGGTGTGCTATTTTTTCTTATGCTGTCCTTGTGTATTATTTTTCCCCTCACTGTTAGGATTGTGTCCCCACGATCTTCTTTTACTTTGTGTTTATTATATTTTGTTGCTAGTTTGTTGCGGCGATCCGTTCGGCTGTATATTATGTCACCTGGATTGTAGGTTATGCTTTTCCTGTTTTTATTTTGGTATAGGAGCAATTTTGTTTGTTTTTCCTCAAGTATGTCCTTGATATCGGGGTATTTTTCGCGGTTAAAAAATACGTCTTCAGGTTTGTATCCTGTAGATGAATGGATCGTCCGATTGTATTGGCGAACGTTGTTGAATAATTCGTCTGCTGGGGCAGTTTTATTTTCTGCTGCTAAACTTTGACAAAGTTCGATAAGCGTACTATGTAACCGTTCAACTTGAGCGTTTGATGTCGAATGATGTACGGGCGTGACGGAGTGGGTTATTTGTAGGCGGTTGTATAAGAATTTTGCTATATTTCCATTAAATACACTCTCGTTATCAGTCATGAGGTATTTGGCATTCGGGTAAACTTGTGTGAGAACTTCTTCTATGTATTCGTGACAGTTTGTCTTTGTGTCTAATTTCCGTAAGAAACAATATTTGGAGTATCTATCTATTGAGCTACTGTGTGTTATTAATATGGAATATGTCCATCTGTATGTATTCTCCTACTCGTGTTGGTATTGGGGTTTTTCCTATAGGTTGTTTATTCGGTTGTCTTTCATATTTATGTTGTAAACATATTTGACAATCTACTGCTTCTTTTCTGCACATTTCTTTAATGTTAGGCCAGTAATGGGTCAACAATATTTCTTGTACGTTATTTTTATAATTTCTATGTGCGCGTTTATGTGTCTGTGTGACGATTTCTCTTTGTTCATCCAATGAAGTTACGTCAGTTAGCTGATTTTGGGCTAGCACTAGGGCACAATTTGGGAAGGTGGAAATAATTTTTTGTTTTAGGTGAAATAGCATTTCCTCATCTATTTTTATTGCGTTAGTAACTTTTGGTTTAATAGTGCCTTTAAGTTTAGAGAGCAAATCTGCGGTATCTTTAAAATATATCGTGTGTCTAGATTGACCGGGAAATGTTGTTTGATTAATGACTTCATTTTCGTCATTATCTTGTAAAATAATAATTTGGTTTTTGAAAGAGTTTAGTGGCTGTTTAACTTTTTTTATAATTTCTTTTGGAGAACTTTGTTGTGAATGCTCCGAACAATTTGTTATTTTATTGAATTGTTGACGTGAAAGCGCATCTGCAACAACATTCTGATGGTCAGGTTTATAAACTATTTTGGCACCGTATTCTTCAATTAGATTTTTCCAACGTTTTAATTTTGCATTTGGATTTTTTTCGGAGATCGAAAAAATTAAGGATTGATGGTCCGTATAAATTGTTAAGTTCGCTACACCGTACAAGTAATTTCTAAGTTTTTGTAAAGACCAAACAATTGCTAGTAATTCTTTCATGTTTGTACTATAGTTTTGTTCTGTTTCATTTAGCGTACGTGAAATAAATGCGATAGGGTGGCGATTTTGTGATAACACTGCTCCGATAGCAAAATTGCTAGCATCGGTTGTTAAACTAAATGGTTTTGAGAAATCTGGTTGAAAAAGTTCGACTTGTTCTTGTAGAGCATTTTTTATTATTTCCAAGGCTTGTATTGCTGCTGTATCTAAGTGTATTAGTACTTTAGCACTTTGGTTTTTTGTTATCATCCCTAATTCTCCTCTCAAATGGATCGTTAAGGGTTTCGTGATTTTAGCAAAATCTTTTATAAACTTTCTATAGTAACTAGCAAGTCCTAAGAAAGATCTCAATTCCTTTAAATTTTTTGGCTGTGGGTAATTCTTTATGGTTTCAACCTTTTTTGGATCTACTGTAATTCTGTTGTGTTTTATAATATGTCCTAGGTATTCAACTGAATCTTGAAAAAAATGTGACTTTTCGTCAGAAATTTTCATGTTAGCATTGTGCACTCCATCAATTATTATTCTAATATGTTCCATATGTTCTTCGGGTGTAGATGAATAAATTAATACATCATCAATATAAACATATGCAAATTTTCCAATATATTCCCTTAGAATGTCGTCAACGCATCTTTGGAAGATAGAAGGTGCATTTTTAAATCCGAATGGCAATCTAACAAATTCATACTTGGCGCCGTTGACAGAAAATACTGTCTTTTCTCGATCAGATTCTTTAATTAATATCTGATGAAAACCGGATTCTAAATCTATTGTAGAGAAAATCTTTGCTTTCCCTAAGTTTTGTATTGTCATATTAACATCTGGAATTGGATATCTGTCAGTAAACGTATGAGTATTAATCTTTTGAAAGTCAACAACCATCCGTCTTTTGGGCTTACCTTGGTCATCGGTGCCTTTTTTTGGGACAGTCCATATAGGCGAATTATATGGGCTTTTGCTTGGTTGTATTATACCGTCATTTAAAAGTTTCTCAATTTCTTTCCTGACAAAATCGTGATCAGACATGGGATATGGATATTGCTTTGTCCATATGGGATCTTCTGGTTCCATTGGTATTATTATTCCTTTTCATAAGTTCATTCATCTGATCCTTGAATTTTTCATTGCTAATCGTATAATTAATGTTTGATTCTACTTTCAAATCTTTCTTTTTTTGATATTTTAAACTGTAGTCAAATAAACTAATTTCTGCTTTTATTTGACGTAATCCATGTTCTCCAAGTATTATGTCAAAATCATTTAGCTCTTTAATTTCATAAAAGGTTAAGTGATGTCCATACATCGTTATTATTTTTTAGAATTTATAATTGAGTGACCATGTAAGGTTTTAGTTTTGAATGGTTTTAACTTAATAGATTTACCTATATTGCAATTACTATTTATATAATTATTGGTGGAGCCTGTATCGATTAATAAGGTAACGGGCGTGCCGGTTAGGCCGCATTTTGTTTGTAAGCAAGGCAGCCCGTTTATTCTCCTAAAAAAGTACTGCCTGCCTCAAATTGATCTTCATAATTTGTTAAATCTACTGATTTTAATTCTTCTGAATGAGTAATCATTTGATTTATTCTTTGGAACTTCCTATTCTGTGGGACGTTGTTGTAACTAAATGCCCTATCTCGCTTATTATTATAGTTATTATAACTTACGGCATTATTTCTTGTGGTCTGCATATATTGCCTGGATTGGTCCACGCCCATTGGTACTGGTGCAGGTTGTCGTTGTTGTTGTTGTTGTTGATTATAATTTCTATGCTGGTAACTATTCCTCTGTATTCTCACATTAGATTGGTAGTACCTATCCTCCCGATGTGGTTGTGTGTAACTGTTCCGGTTTTGGATTGGATTTCTTTGTCGATGTTCGAAACGAGAATGTGTTGCTTGTGTCTCGAATTCGTGGTTTACGTTGTCATGGGAAATGGTACAAGCTATGGCGTATGCTGATTCCAAATTCTCGGGGTTATGACTATACAATGTACCACTTGTATACTTGGAGTTTAATCCCAGAATAAACGTTATCACCGCTTCTTGGTTGGCATATGCTTTCATTCCTTTGTTTTCTTCACTTGACATTTCAATTTTTGACAAGGCTAAATTGAGTGCTTTCGACACTTCGCTATGAAAATCTGCAAGAGTTCTCCTTCCTTGAAATATTTTTTTCATTTCATCTAATAGAACGTACAAAGGGCGTTGATCAGCAAATGTGTAATCAAGTCTATTGATTACTGAATAAAAATTCAGCTGCGTATTATGATTTGTAAGTATGTCTGCGGCTGATCCTGTAATTTTCGTACGTATGATTCCCAAGGCGCTGTAATATTTTGGGTGAGTCTGGAAGTCTTTTATGGCTTCCATGAAAGTCCATACTTGTGATCTCCACGATCTATATTGGTCTTTGTTTCCATCAAACTTGGGTAGAGATTTGAATAGTTCTAAGTCGATATCCCTTGGATCAGTGATGTTTAATTTGATCTCATTATGTGATGTTATAATTTGTGGAGCATATTGTTGCTCTAACACAGCTATCCTTTCTGTAGTTTCTGTTTGCTGCTGTTTAATACTATTAACCAATGCTGCCATTTGGGCATGTACTTGTGCCAGTTGTTGCTCCATTTCTGTTGATGTTTCTAATTTTCTAGCAATGTCGTGATTTTTTCTTTTATTTGCTGACCGGAGTTTCTGTAGGGTATCCAGTTTATATTTTTTTTCAATTTTTAGAGACTTTGTTTAATTATTCACTTTTGTTACACTTTTTCCAGATAGACGTTTTATGTCCACTTTTCTCTATTTTTCAGAGACTTTGTTTAATTATTTATTCACTTTTTTCAGATAGACGTTTTATGTCTACTTTTTTTCTCAATTTTTCAGAGACTTTATGGCTTTTAAAATCGGTTGAGCCCCCAGTTTTGGTTCTGTCATCGGAATCAAAATAAAAAATTATTTTTGGAGCGAATGCTCTTTTAGTTTATTTCAGACAATTTCAGAACTGCTTTACATGTTATTTCTTACATCTATTTATACTACTTCTAAACAATATTTATTTGGTGATAAAGTTGTTATTTAGTATTTATCATTTTACATTATTTCTAGTATTATCATAATCGCTTTGTCAGAGGAACAAAAGAATATGCTATTCCTTTGTTACTATGTTATCGCTTAAACTCAAAGATCATGTTATTACTTGTTTGTGAAGATCAATGATGAAAGTAAGTAGTAGTAGTGTATACATCAACGTCGTTAACTAGGAACAAAAGAATATGCTTGGTCATGTACACTATCATATTCCTTTGTTACTATGTTATCGCTTAAACTCAAAGATCATGTTTGTGAAGATCAATGATGTATGTAATTAGTAGTAGTGTATACATCAACGTCGTTAACTCGCGCTACACTGCCGGCAAAGCTACGATTTAAAGAGCCCGTGCCAAACTAAGGACTTGGTTGAATAGAATTATACTTCACCGTTTTATCCAGCCAGTTTTTCGAATCGGAGATTTATTTATTTGTTGCCTTTATTGCCTCTTTCATCAGTATATCGAGGGTTTGCGTTCCCGGGAACCATAGCTGCCTCCAACGAGGACGTTTTGAACCCGAACCCGGAGCGCAGATAATCAATATGTTAACTTCCGTTTTCGAGACGGTTTCATATAATTCTCTCATACTCTTCCCGCTGAGTCGATCCAATAACACTGTGCTACACCAAAAATATGCAGGGGCTCTCACATGGATTTTTGGTTTCGTCATGGCCCATAAAACACTTCCTAATTTGCGGTTTTTCTCCATCACTTCGTTTTTAAATTTTCTGCGTAGAAATATAATACAACTCTGAAATTCTTAAAATTACAACTTCGAGATGCTATAACTTTCTTGTTTCTTGATCGAATTCAATTTTCTTTTTTTTTATTTAAAAGATGTTTCTTTTACCCTTCAAACAATCAAAATAGTTTGCAAATCGACCAAGTTTTGGTCTTTTATTCCAAAAGAAATTTAAGTTTTCTAAAAATGTTCGTTTTCTGTACGTTTTTATTGGATATTAAGGTTACAAACAATGATTCTTAAACCTTTATAACAAAACACATAAAATCGCTTTCCAAAAAGCAATAGTAAATGAAAATTGATTCAAAATTAGCGTAGTAGTGCTTCATAAAGTGAGTAAGCCTTTTTTAATGTTTTCGTTTTATTTGTCGTCAGCGACTTTGTGTACGAAACTTAAAAGACTGGACCATAAATACGACTTCTGCGCCACCTAGCAACAGAGGTTCTAACTACATTTATCAAACATACGTGCCAAATATGAATAAAATCGGACCATAAATACGTATTTTGTAAAGATAGCGATACCAGCGCCATGTAGCGGAAACAAATATATCCTATGTTGAGAGTACTTATCCAAAAAATAAACTGTCCAAACTTGACAAAAAACGGTTCAGTAGTGTTTGAGCCAATTTTTACAAAAAACACTTTACAATTCTATATATATAGATTAATATTTGCATATAGCAGGTATGCACTTTCACAAAACTGAGTATAGAGCGATCTGAGTGTTCTCTTTGTGACTTGTCAAAATTGGACAGTTTACTTCAAATTTTTTCTATAAAAGTTTTGTATTAAATTCGTGTAGTTCATTTGATGATGTTTTAGTGAATTTATTGTGAAATAAAGAATTGAGAAATATTTACACCTTAACTGTGAAATGTGTGATAAAAAGGATAATTTTTGCTTTATTTGCGGATTATATGTGGATTCACGACACAAAATTGCCGCGTCGTCAAACAAACAGCTTATTTCGCTGTATGAAGAATATTTCGGTCGATGCTACATATATATGTATACGATAAGTGGTATATACCCACAGTTTGTTGCTCGTCGTGCTATTCGTCGTTAAGGTCTTGGAAGATAAATCGCAGTGAAGCATTCACTTTTGATGAGCCAGTTGCTTGGCTTCCACAACGTATCCACCGACCAAATAATTGTTATTTGTTTGACGATTACAAAAGGATACCACTTCAAAGTACATTAAACTGGGCTTAATAAAACAGTTTGTCAAAGCACTGGATAAAAATGGTCGAGCCTTCAACTATATTGTAAAAAAGTTTCCGCGAATAACTTACACAAAATTGAAAGAAGGTAAGCAAGTATGTATTTTAATTGCACGATTTAAAACAAAGTTACCTTTTCCAACAGGAATATTTGTCGGTCCACAAATTCGCGAACTATTTAGCGATACTAACTTTGTACAACAAATGACCGATGTTGAAAAAAAAGCATGGCAAGGGTTTTCTTCTGTGTGTGAATGTTTTCTGGGAAACACAAAAACACAAAATTATGAAGCAGTAGTAAGTGACATGTTGTCTGCCTACCATAACACCATCTGCACGCTCATTTGGACATGTTTCCATCAAATTTGGGCCAGATGAGCATTGAGCAAGGAGAACGATTCCACCAGGAAATACTAAAGATTGAACAGCGTTATGTTGGCAAAAATACAATAAATATGCTATCTGATTACTGTTGGTCTCTTTTAAGAGATTCAAGCAGCGCCGAACATAAAAAACAAACCAAAGGAAAACATTTAAAAAAAAAAAAGACACGCTCATTTTATAAAGCGCTACTACGCTAATCTTGAATCAATTTTCATTTACTATTGCTTTTTGGAAAGCTGATTTTATGTGTTTTGTTATAAAGGTTTAAAAGCCACTGTTTGTAACTTCAATATCCAATAAAAACGTGCAGAAAATGAAAATTTTTAGAAAAACTTTAATTTTTTTTGGAATAAAAGACCAAAACTTGCTTGTTTGAAAGGTAAACGAAACATCTTTCAAATAAAAAAAAGAAAATTGAATTCGATCAAGAAACAAGAAAGTTATAGCGTCTCGAAGTTGTAATTTTAAGAATTTCAGAGTTATATTATATTTCTACGCAGAAAATTTAAAAACGAAGTGATGGAGAAAAACCGCAAATGAGGAAGTGTTTTATGGGCTATGACGAAACTAAAAATCCATGCGAGAGCCCCTGCAAATTTTTTTTTCATTTTGTAGCACTGTGTAATTTGCAAGCTCCGCTGTAGGTTTCCCAGTTTTAGGTAGCAACGCCAGCGTTCACCTCTTGCAAAGTGATGAGATTGTCTCCTCAGCTATGCATGCGTTGAATAAGTCCATGAATGATGATATGGAATTGGTGAAGGCCAGTTTCAAAACTTAGGCTTATTTCTTATGATAATGATATCTACAATTTAAGTAGTATATAGATGGGCTACTAGCAACATAACATTCCGTCGTGGTATGAGTGCGCCACGCAAAATTATGATTACCACTTTTCCAAAGGATTTCGAAATGAAAATATTAAAAATTTCGTTACCTTTTCTGCAAATTTCATATGGTAAAAAAATTAATATTCCTTATATTTAAAAACAGATTGCTTAGGGCGTATGACAGCATACTTGCCATTGACTATTGATAGATTTTGACATTTGTCAGTAAAGGAAATTTGTAGCCCTTTTTAATAAAATATCTCTAAGGACCAGGATTTTTTTCTTTCTTACTCATTGCCGTGTTTGTATCCATGCGAAAACGACTGACACCCTATGAAACATGTATGGTAACACGATTGCCAACCATTTTGGATCTCCGTTTAAAAAAAAAAGCTTTGACTCGGCAACTAATGCGGCACAAGCAGAAATAAATATGAAAATTTCTTGCATTTACGAAAATTAATTGGATTGTAAAGTCTTGCGTTTTTTATAAATTTGTTTTAATTTGTTTGTTTAATTTTAAACGTTCGAGTGTTGAAGGGGCGACGAAGCCGAACCCCACCGCTGTCTCTCCTTGACGGGTGGTAGGATCCTTTTTAGGGGAATTTCGGAAGAAACAGCCAGTAAGGACCTTAATTTGAAGTCCTTCGAAGATGCTGAGCAAACTGAATAAGAACGGATGCGCAAACGCTCCTTCGAGGGGCAGGATCCCAAAGGGTCCGCGAGTTCAAGAAGGAAGAAAGGAAAGACGCCCTAGTCAAGAAACCCAGAATGGTGATCACTCCTAAAACATTTGCTGGAGTCACTAAGCACGCTGGCTCTATAGTTCTGTGGGTCATTGATCCGTGAAAACAAAGAAATATAAAAAGGCCTCCGGAAATCTGTGTTCAGAAACGGAAGAATGGCGAAATTCTCAACTCAAAATTGGGGCCCCAGTTGTATAAATGAACAGAATTTACAAACATAGATTCATTTATTTTTTATCCAATTACGAAAGAAAAATAAAGAGTGGCAGATTTGTAACAATTAATAAATTTATTCCAATCATAAATTTAAATTAAATATCAATTTCTGGAAAGAAAAAGTGTTGGTGTTGGAGTGCAGGTGTCTGTGTGTGTAGGGTAGCGACATGGCGACTATGACGGGGAGCAACTTGTGGAAAATTTATTGCGTTATGCCTAGCAGGAAGAGGATAGAAGCGGGGAAAGTTATGAGTGAATAGTGGCTTGCCAGCACATACTTGAAAAAATATATTGCACAAAACTGAGTGACCGAGATCCCAATTCGGGCTCCAAAACCATCCCAGTTTCGAGGGCTGAGGGCACAAGGACCTAATCTTCGTTTTTTTGGCACCGAGTACCGCGAATATAGTACAGTTTAGAACAAATCAGCTACTTAACGGCATAAAAGCCACGCCACCCTCAATTCTAACACACTCCACCCACCATCGCTGCCTCCGCTATGTGAAGGGACCACCAAACACCGCCGCTACAACATGCCATACAACATGAATTGCACGTGCATTACAGATTGCAGCGCGGGATATATAGAAAAAGCAATGACAACCGAATCTTTAAAAAAACTTACTTCAGCATAGCTGACATGTAGTTAATGGTAGATTCAATATACGGCATACTCGGCAAAGCCTTTTTGAAACCAACTACTCGTAAATGCATAATAAATTATGCAGACAATGGCATAACAATTAGAACTGGGAAAGAAATAACAAATACCGGAGCTTTATATGGTACAACTACGGGCACTTTAGGAATTCCACCTAGATTTGAGTTTATCTTTTCAAGTTGACTCACTCCAAAAATCTTGATTTTGTATTTTAGTTTCGCATGGACTTTGCAGTGGTGTTTTCACAGGGAAGTGAGTCATCAACACACGAAATCCTATTTTGAAAGTAACCAATACTACCGATGAAGTAAGTTAGATTCGAAATTTTAATATTGAAACAGAAGAAATCCCCAACTACAACTTTTATGCAGTTAACGGAACATCAACCGACACGGAACGTATTGAGAAACTAAAGTCGATTCCCGAAAACCAAATGTTATATTTTGCTAATAACAAATTGCTTGACTGACATACGAGTTTACATAAAAAATTAACGTTTGCCACATTCGCAACGAAGAGATAAACAGATAAGTCGATAACACCAGTTTACACGAAAAAAATACTTAACTAAAAAGTGCTTTCTACCCTAATTTCAGGTCGTTGAACCCGTAAATTCCTATTCAATTTCATTTATTTTTCCAAAGAACCGTTTTCGAGACATAGGCAAACCCCTGTCTTCGAGGTCTTTTTGCAGTTATTGCTAAGAAAACTAAAGAGTAGTATATATTCCTTACCTTTTGCCGAGGTACCACTCATTTATCAAATAACTGTAAACTAGTGTAATTCACTGCAAAATTTAATGACTGAGGGAAGTTCCTCAAATTTTAATAGTCTATTGATTTTAGTACCGAAAAGTGATCCGACAGTCCGAAAATCGTGACATATGCGTACACTTTAGTGCAGCCAACAAAAAATTTATGGCTAACAAAGTTCATTTCGCACGTGAGAACGATATTTTGGATAATCTTGGTAAATAAAAATTGCTCCCAACGTTAGATCCTGTTTCTGGTTTCCACCAAATTCCATTTGGTCAGCACCATACTCTCATTTACGAATGAGTTCAATAGCATTTGCAGTCATATTGCCAAATCATGAGAACTTATTAAAATATTCATATTTCCTCCAGTTGCTGTCTTAATCGGTTCATATGGTTCACCTGTTACATTTGATAAATATGTATATTTAATATGGATTATTATGTTAACTTAAACACGAAATCTGTAATTTTAACGGCCTGAACCAGTTCTCCATTTAATTAGTTAAATGGGGGTAATTTGAACGTGGTATAAAGCTGAATTTCAATAAGTGCAATCTTCTTCGCTCTGAAGTTATGTTTTAAGGGCAAAAGTGCCCCACAAGTGTCGACTCAAAAATAGACGCTATCAAAAAGTATACTTAACAAAACCATCTCTTCGGCTTTTCGATGTATACCTTAATTTGCATCTCTGGCAGCACCTTTATACAAACTGAGTCAGAAAAACTTTGAATTTATTTGAGAAGAAGCTGGTGAAGTTGCGTTTTCATTTCTTCTGAACTTTCTTTCAATTTCGAAATTTCACGAAAGAGTTTGTCTAAAAGCGGATGCGGTGCTATTTTAACCACTCTATTTTTATTATATTTATTTATTTATTTATTCAGTAATGTCTAACACTAGTTCAGAACAGACATTTAAGATTAAAATATAGTAACAATCCAAAATCTTAGTATATATGGAGTTTTACAAAATTTATATTGAAACTCAATTAATGAAACTTAATGTCTATAAAACAATCGTGTAGTATTCAACTTATCTTTTACAAAGAAAATAATTTTTTAATTACGTTTGAAATAACTGTTTAATACCAGAAAGGTTGAAATCCAAAAAATTTGAGAAATAGTTAAACTCAGATAACGATCTAATGATTGGAGCATTGGCACTATATACTGTCTTGCAAAAGCCAATACAAAAAATGTTGAAACGACGAAAAATTCTGCAAGGAATATTAAAATCTAATCTTTCTAGTAGAGTAGGGGAGTCAATTTTACCACTGACAAGGTCAAAGATAAATGATAGTGCAAGAAGAGGTCCTCTATCACTTAATGGAAAAAGACTAATCAATCGACAGCGAGATTCATACGAAGGAGTCGGATCTGAGAAATTGAGAGAATACAGAGCAAACCATATAAAGATTTTTTGTACCCTCTCAACACGATTTATATGAACTGAATGATAGGGCCTCCAAATAAAAGCAGCGTAATCTAATTTGGACCGGACAAACGCAGAGTATAATATTTTAAGAGTATATGGGTCAGCAAAATGCGAAGAGTTGCGTTGTACAAAAGCAAGCATAGCAAGCGAATTGGATACAGCATAGTTTAAATGCATGATAAAATTGAACCTGGAATCAAAAAAAACACCTAAGTCCTTAATCACATCAGATGAAACAAGATAAGTATTATTAATATGATAAGATGTGTAAAGAGGTTTCTGAAGCTTAGAAAAGGTAACTTTATGACATTTTTTAATATTTAGAAAGAGACGATTCATAAGGCACCAAGAAAATAAGTTATTTAGCTCAGACTGTAGGACGGCTGAGTCACTCAAACTTTTTATTTCGGCATAAAGTTTAAGATCATCAGCGTACAGAAGAAAATTAGCAAAAGAGAAACAAGAACGGATATCATTAATAAATAAAATGAATTATAATGGCCCTAAAATACTACCCTGCTGAACACCAGATTTAATCCAATCCAGGAAGGTCGAGTTAAACCCAAGACATTCCAATTTGGCCACTAAAATTTTATGGGAGATCTTGTCAAATGCTTTAGAGAAGTCCGTATATATTGAGTCGATCTGGAAACCATTACGAAAGCTTACGTGACAATCTACAGAAAAAACTGACAGATTAGATAACGTAGACCTATTAGCAACAAAACCATGCTGCCTACGACAAATTAGATGTTTTACACTAAAATAAACCTTGTCTTTGATAACACATTCAAAGAGTTTAGAGACTGCTGACAATTTGGAAATTTGTCCATAATTAGAAATATCGCTTCTATTACCGCTTTTGAAAATAGGAGTGACAGATGTTAGCTTCCAGTCGTTAATAAAAATTCCTTCAGACAGAGATTTATAAAATATTAGCTTTAAAGGTTGCACTAACGAGCCACAATTTTGAAGCAAGGTTACAGATAGGCCATCAATGTCAGTTTGAGAAGAGTTTTTAATCCTCAATAAACCCTCAATGACGTCATCGTCCGACAAAATAAGTGATCCAAAGTCGGTAGAAGAAAAGAAGTTCTCTGAGATATTTTTTCGAATACCTGCCAAGTCTTCTTCAAGAAGATCATCATCAGACGAAAAATTTGACGGAAAAACATCAGCAAATAAATTTGCTGCATCACTAAGGCAGGAAGCAGAAGCATCATTATAATAAACAGTACTAGGAATGCTTGAACCTTTTTTTTATAGATTTAATGTAACGCCAAAAACTCTTCGGATTAGGGACCTATTTAAATCACGAAATTTCGCACACACAGTTGGTCAGGAACAGTGTCATTCTCCTCCAACGAGATAAGAGAAACCTCACGATTGCAACGAACAGCTATCAGCACACCGCCGCCACGAATACACTCCAGTTTAAACCGAATTTCTGTCTTTACGAAAAATTACGTAGAAAATTATGTAGAGGTTCGCACTTCAACAGACTTGCTTCTAAGTCCAGAAGCATTTTCATAGTATATCTTAATAATTTTATTGGCACTAGTATGAACAGCCAATTCAGAGGCTGTTGGTTCTCCTGCTATCGAAAAAAACGAAACGGCCGAATAGATACATTAACTGGCCAAATCTCAGGCTTCAGCACTTTCTCATAATCATGCTCATAAACACCAAGCTTAAAGTTTATGTACCTAAGAGAATCCGCATTCGACTCTTTTTTAATGAGCTTATAGCATACAATGTGCTTCTTATCAATGCCGGCATATTTCTCCACGTATGCAATGACACTATCAGTTGGGACCGCAGGTAAGAACGAAGACAAATGTAGCGACTTAAAGCGATCAGCTACCTCAAGTTCACTGCTCTCACAAGATCCAACTACACGAGTTTGCATTCGCTTTCGCTTTATTTTTTTGTTCTCAACTGTTGCCCAAGCAGAATTGGGGGCCGCAGACGATGAGTTCAATTGGTGCGACGTCATAATCGGTGATGAAAAATTATTTAACGATACGGCACTCTTATCATTCGTAGAGAGAGCCACATTAGCACCGCCCGTACATGAACGAACAGAAAACTCAGAGCTCTTACGAATGTTAGGCACGGCAGAAGGAGAAATATTATTCAAACCAGCAACAGCATACATGATGGGATCAGCTGCAGTGGGCATAATTGTCGAAGTCGACAGATGTAAAAGATCTTCGGCATCACCATTGCGAGAAGCAGGAGCAGAAGAAATAGGCGCAGCAGTTAACATTGAGTTAGCAGTGTTAATATCAGCCGAAACAGCAGCAGCATACGACATAGGAGCAGCAGCCGAAAATGCAGTATTCGAGGTATGAAGCGGTGATGAAAGATCAACACTTAACAGCTGGATATGAGCATTGTCTTGAGATTTTTCGCAACAAATTTTGTCATCCAATAAAGAGCTGCACATATTACAACGAAGAGATTTAATTTCCGCAGTAAGTGCGACTACAGCAGAGGCCAACTCATCGTAATGCATATTGCTCAGCAACGGACCAAATTCAGCATGTAGATTCTCAGTTGTTTTCCTCAGTTGAATATTGTCATCATGTTAAGACTGGACAATAGCAACGACACGGGCATTTTCAGCCCGAACGGCAGCAATTTCATTAAACCCAGACTGCATGGCTGATTGCTGTTTATTGTCCATGGTAATTTCCTTATGCGCAATATTCACACCAGACGATTGAGCTGAAGAGCTCGCTCTCAGCACCGTTGGCCCACTGTCCGTAACAGTGAGAGGAGGCGAGCGAATTGAACTACGCCGAGCAGCAGAACACGATTTGCATAGAAAGGGCTTATTAGATTTGACCCAAATCACCCTGGGGTTGCCATATGGCAACGCGCGATAGTCTTGCTTAATATGTCCACAAAATTCCAAAGAATGCAGATACCGTTATCTGTTAGCACGTGGCTGTTGCGCAATTGATCGCGCTTTCGGCAGCATTTGCTCGTCAGTTATATTTGGTTCGTGGTCGTGAGTGCATTGCAAAGTGTATACAAAATGTGGAGTGGGAAAAAACGTGAAATGAAAAAGTAAGTATATCTAAGATATCGACGATTCGCGCGGTCGGGCTATGATAGTTGTGTTTTTGTGTAGTGATTGGAATATAAAATAACTCTCAATGATTTTTTTCTAAAAAATTATATTTGAATGCGTTTTTTTTTTGCATTTTTCTGTGCATGTGTCCATATGGCAACGCCAGGCAGGTTAGGCCACTGGTATACGTTGAATTTGTTGGTTGTGTTTTATTACCTTACTAATGCTTTTTTTCTAATTTTAACTTTTTAAAGACCTCTAACGTTGCAAGAAGCTTTGGATTTTTTAGAGGAATTGTGTTCTGATGATGAAAACGATGTTCCTATTAATATCCAGGCACTCTACATCGAGCCACCTTATCAGGATGGGGATGTAAGTGGGGAAGATGATGGTGGAGTTCCGGACAATGTATGCCCAGCACAACTTAAAGCCGGATGTGAAATTGTATTTGAAAATAGTACGCGAATGAAAACTAACGATTGTAATCTAGAGGATGTCGATGACGTGGAACCTTATGACGATACTTTAGACGATTGTTTGCCGAGCTCGTCCAAGAAAATTTGTCGCCCAATTCAATCAAATACTGGAGTACCACTTCCACCAGCTAACAAAGACTGCAAATATACTTGGCAAACCGCTAATTCATTACCAGTCCTTCCCATATTCCCTGAAACAAATTTCGAAGATTGTCGGGATCTTAGACCTCATCAAATTTTTGAGAAATTTTTCAGCGATGACTTGCTTGAACATATATGCAAATGTTCGAATTTGTACGCTACGCATCATCAGAAACGATACGAAGAACTTACTATAGATGGTAATGACGATGTAATCTCTATTTTGATTTTATGATATTTATATTTAACACTAAATTTTTCAGAGTTACGTGTGTTCATCGCAATTTTGATAGTAACTGGCTACACTTCTACAGGCGCCTTTCGAGACATGTGGAGCTGCGATGATGACGTTCAAAACGTTATGGTCTTCAATGCTATGCGAAGGAACCGCTTTGAGGAAATCAACTATATGCTGCACTTCGAGTCCGCATTGCACGATGCTAGTTCTGATAGGTTTGACACTCTTTGGAAACTACGCCCACTGACTGACCATATAAAGGCCAAAATGACTGAAAACTTTCACCCAGAACAAAATCTCTCATATGACGAAAGTATGATTGCATATTTCGGTCGCCATGGATGTAAACAGTTCATAAAAGGAAAGCCAATTCGTTTCGGATACAAAGCTTGGTCTCTTTGCACTCCTAGAGGATATATGATCAATTTTGAAATATACCAAGGTAAGAATCCGAGGGTGAATCCTAAATATGAAGAACGCTTTGGCACTTGCGCAGCTCCACTCTTGTGTATGATTGATGAATTTTCGGAAGAGGTGCAAGAACTTCCGTTATCCTTTTACTTTGACAATCTTTTCACTGGAATACCATTGATGATTTATTTGAAAAAAGAGGTTTCCAGGCTACCGGTACAATTCGAGAAAACCGAATTCCAAAAAGTTGTCCTATTCCACATAAGAAGGATTTGCGTAAACAGCAAAGAGGATATTACGAAAGCGTGGAAATCAAAGAAGAGTCAATTTATCTGACTAAATGGGTAGATAACTCGGTAGTCTGCCTTGCATCGACATGTTTTAGTGGCGAACCAAAATCCCCAGCATCTCGCTACAGTAGAGAATTGCGTAGGAAAATACCAGTTCCACGTCCGTGCGTTGTAACTCAATACAACAAATTTATGTCGGGTGTGGATCGATTTGACCAAAATGTTGCAGGCCACCGCATAAGCTTTAGAGGAAAAAAATGGTGGCATTCCATTTTTACTTGGCTTATTGATGCAAGCTTGCAAAACAGCTGGCTTCTTTATAGATCCGCTAATGAAAATAAGTCATTTAAAGATTTTAAGAGAGAAGTAGCCATTTACTACTGCAAGCACTACGGCGTCGAACCGAAAAAGTTCCAAAAATCGTCAAATAAACGAATTGAATTCGTAACGAATGTCCTGCGCTATGACAGGACTGATCACCTTGTGGTTCCAATTGGAAATAAGAGGCGATGTGCAGGTGATGTATGCAAGTCCATCGTGCGAACAGCCTGCAAAAAATGCGATGTTGGACTTTGTTTGCCTTGCTTCGAAGCATATCATACAAAAATGTGAAAAACCAGGATTTTTCAATAAAATTTTGTATCATCTCAATGATATTTAATAAAATGAATTCATTATTTTTGATTTTTTAATGATATATAATAAAGTGAATTGAAAATTTTTGTTTTGAAGTTTGATTTTTGGGGGGTTGCGGAATGATTTTCTACATATATGTAAACCAGTGGCCTAGCTTACCTAGCGTTGCCATATGGCAACAGGACATTTCAAGGACCCTGGGTCCAGGACATAAAATCTAATGCTACAGTTTTTTAGTTTACCCAAAAGGATACCGCAAAAAAAAATCTTTTCAAAATTCCACAAAAAATTTACGTAGGGTGATTCGGGTTAAGCAAGAACTCAACATCACTCGGCAAAATGTTTACACACTCAAGGTGGAAGAGTTCAATTCACTTTGTACATTGCAATTTGGGCTGATGACGTTCAACTTTATGCCCACAAACACACGGCATTATGAAAAGTATTAAAAATGCGAAATAATATCCAGGTTTGAAAATAGAGTCTCTATCTCAGATAAACCAAACCAATAAAAAAGAATGAAATTAAATATTTATAAAATGAAGGAAAGAAATAAAATACACACAAAAAAAAAAATGCAATGCAAGCAGAGAGCGACGAAAAACACGTCCGCACCGAACAAGAGTATATTACTGACTATATGCAGATGACTTAAAGCTATTTAGTAAATTAACTTCTCCATCGGATATATCTCTAATACAACAAGACTTAAACAACTTATCGGCTTGGTGCATCAGAAATAAATTATCACTCAATATAAATAAATGCTTCCATGTCACTTATTCAAAATCCCTGAATCATATTCCATCTTCATACACTCTATCGAATACTATTATTTCCAATATTAGAGAGTTTTCCGACCTCGGGGTGGTATTTCACATTGGGTTTACCTTTGTCAATCATGTTAGCCATATTATTCCAAAAGCTTATGCTAATTTAGAGTTTCTGCGACGTCATGCGAGGGATTTTAAAGACCCCTATACTAGAAAAATATTGTATAACTCCCTAGTTCGTTCCAAGCTCGAATATGCCTCTCTGATTTGGAACCCTATTTATACCTCTCTTTCTAATAGAATTGAAAGAGTGCAACGAAATTTTATTCGTTTTGCCTTGCAACCACTTCACTTTGCTGGTCCATTACCCCCCTATAACGGGCGTTGCATGCTTATAAGTTTGAAGTCTCTTACAAATAGGTGCATCGTTCAGTCTTTGATGTTTGTTTATGATGTTGTTTGTGGTTCTATTGACTGCCCGGAAATTCTTGAACAGATTAGTTTCAATGTCCCCAACAGAACCCTACGCTTTAATTATCCATTTAGTATTAAAACAGAAAAATATAATTACCTAAATTTTGCTCCTATTAACAGAGCACTTACTGAACTGAATAGTATACATAGATCCCTTGATCTGCATTTTGCTATGCCCAGATGCATTTTCCGTTCTAGAATTGAGTCTCATTACACTTAATATATGCTCCTTTCTGTAAGTAAGAATTAGTTATAAGTCCTTTTTGTATCTAGTCTGTAACTATTGACTTAAATAATTGAAACGAAATGAAATGAAAATCAGAATGACAACGATCTTCCCATATATTTCGTTTCTAAATCCTTCAACAAATCAAAATAAAATAAAGTCTGATCACCTTGCAATAATCTCGTTTCCATAAGAGTCGGGATAAGTGCCACTAATTGAAATGCTGGTAATGCCTAAACGACAGCGTTGCAGTAGACATATTTGACTAAGTACCCATCAGTAGTTTTCCTCTTGGCTAATAAAAAATAAAGATCTTCGGATTTATAAGAATTAATAAATTAATTGTAACCACAAATTCCAATAAAACAACAATTTCTGGAAACAAAAAGTGAATGTTGTTGATGGAATCCAGGCGTGTATATTAGGTGTAGCGCCCCACACCAACAATTGGCATGAATTGCCTCGATGGCGACGAATTTGTTGCACCCTTTCGGTTGACACAATATACGTACTTACAATGATCGCGTCAAGTATGTACGCACGTTTCGTCCGGAACAATATAGGATTCAAAATATCAATTCACACAAGACACAGCATAACGTCACTGAAGCATTTGTTGATCGCGATATGATCTACAGACAATCCTGGTATCCTATAATAATACCATCAAATCGCGCCTGACAACTCAGTGGATTGATTAATTTTTACTTGTAAATAAACAAGACAAAATAAAGAGTTAAAATGAGTAAATTTGGAATATATATGATTTATTTACAAATTTATTGTGAAATCGAACAACAAATTAGTCACGTTGTAAATAACGTCTTAATGTCGTCAATCGAGTTCTAGAAGGTTTTACAACTCGGGAAATAAACTGGCCATAAATGCTTCATTCACCAGATAAACGGTCTTTATAACATATCTTTTATTTCTTTATTGGCGCTATAACCACCTTGACGTGCTTGGCCGATTTCGCGCGGCAGTCGCTCTTCTACTTTGCGAATTGGCGCCTGCTAGATACCCTTCCTCTTCCTTTGCCACCACCAGAAGGAAAACTTTAAATACTTTCAATGCTGGATCATTTTCTAACTAACGTAGCCGCTGAATCTTAATTCGATGTAGTATGTCACTGTCGTTACATATCTCATACAACTCATTCCACCCTATGCGATATTCGCCGTCGCAAAGGCGTAAAAATAATATTTCTCTCGAACACTTAAAGGGCTGCCTCATCTGATGTTGAGAGCGTCCATACTTCTGAACCCTAAAATAGCACGGGCATAGATAGATAGATAGATATTATTGTTGAGGTTTGCACTTCGACCTTTCGATCCATTGTGCCCTCCGTTCTTTATAGTACCTCATCTAACCCCAACGCTCTTAGGAAGTCTAAGATGATGGTTGGTGATAGCGAGCGTACAAGTTCCTGATCGGGGGTGTATGAGCCCAGATATTTCTTCCGTTTTCTTGAGACGGCTTCACAGTCAAAGAGCAGGTGCATCGGGGTCTCCGGGGCCGAGTCACAGAAGCGACAAGACTCATTCGACCATATTCCGAGCCTGTGTAGATGGCTACGCAGTCTGCAGTGACCTGTAAGAAAACCTGTAAGTATCCTCAAGTGGGGTTTTGAGAGGTTAATAAACTGTTTTGATCGTTTACTGTTATACCCTCCCAATAGACATTTTGCCTGGCGTAACCCTACCATCTGGTGCCAGTGTCTTTCCTTTAAGGTATTTTCCTCTGCCCTGAGCACCTCCCGTATGGTATGTCGACCTACCGGCAGGAAGGGCTCGGGCCCTATGGGTGTTTTTTCCGCCGCACCTCTAGCCAATCGATCCACCTCCTCGTTTCCCTCAATGCCTTTGTGACCAGGGACCCAGAGGAGCTGGATGTGATTGTGGGCTGCTAGAGAGTTGAGTTGTTCTACACACTCAAGCACCAATGAAGATCTAATCTCATACGATGTTAGTGCCTTGAGTGCTGCTTGGCTGTCACTTGCAATGACTATCCGCTCATTGCGATAGTTCCTTTTTAGGTTTACCTCTGCACACCGGAGGATGGCGTACACATCCGCCTGGAAGATGCTTGGCATCTTACCCATTGGCACAGACAGGTGTGTTCAGGGACCGAAGACCCCGGCCCCTACACCCTCCGAAGTCTTTGATCCATCCGTATACCAGTGCAGGGTGCTTGCTCTGAGGTGCCCCTCCAGCGAGGGTGTACTCCATGTAGCTTTGTTTCCTAATTCAATTTTGAATCTTTTCTCAAATTTGGATACTTTGATGATCTCATCCCTTGGAAGCTGAGCAAGAGGAAGCTGGATGCTCAGCTTCTCCATGTTTTTGGATGATATAATCTTACCTTTCCCATGACCTTCCCTAATTATGTTAAGTAGGGTTCTATTGGCCGACTGTTCTACGTTAATGTGCAGTGGTGTCAGGTCCACTATCACTTCCAGCGCCCCCGTTGGACATGAACGCATTGCTCCCGTTATGCATACACATGCCAGCCGTTGGAGCTTGGTAAGCGATTTCCTCACTGTTGTCAGTGATGCCCTTGAGACCCATGCCACTGCACCATACGTTACTATTGGCCTGACTATCATGGTGTACATCCATCTAAGTATGTTCGGGCTGCACCCCCAGGATTTGCACGCTAGACGGCTGCACACCATTATTGCCTTAGTTGCTTTGGATGCTGTTGCATCCACATGTTCTCTCCAGAGCAGCTTAGAGTCCATGGTTAGACCCAGGTATTTCACCTTGCTTACCACAGGAACTTGAGTACCGTCCAATGAGATTGTTCTGATTGCTGGTAACTTCCTTTTCCTAGAGAAAGGTATAATGGCTATTTTCAGTGGATTAATATTAAGCCCCACGCCAGCGAACCATGCCTTTGTCAGGTTTAGTGCTCTTTGCACAATATCGCATAATGTGCTTTCGTATTTGCCTCTAGCTATAACGACAATGTCGTCTGCGTATCCTTGACAGCGAATTTCATTATCGGTTAGTTTTTGTAGGAGTTCATCTACTACAAGACTCCACAATAGAGGAGATAAAACTCCCCCTAGTGGGCAACCTCTGCTGGTTTTCAGCTGTATTACCTTGTCTGCTACACTAGTTTCCGCCGTTCTAGTCTTAAGCAGAGCTTCTGCCCATTGACAGATGGGCGCTTGTACCTGCCTTCTCTCCAACGCCTTGCATACCCCCGTATGTGAGGCATTAACGAAGGCGCCTTCTATGCCCAGAAATGAACATATTACGGTCTCCCCACAGTCAAACGCGCTCTGTATCTCCGTCGTTAGCTGGTACAGGGCAGTGTCAGTGGACCTTCCCGCTCTATACGCATGCTGACTGGAATGTAGTGGCTTCCGCCGCAGAGTGGTTGACCTGATCTCATTGTCTATGATCTTCTCCATTGTTTTCAGTACAAAGGAGGTTAGGCTAATTGGTCTGAAGGACTTCGCCAAGGAGTAGTCCCTTTTCCCAACCTTGGGTATAAATATTACCTTGGCTCTCCTCCACACAGTTGGAATGTATGACAATGCAAGGGAGTCCCTCATTATCTTTACCAAGTGTGGGATAATCTGATCGCCGCCCTGTTGCAATAACACTGGCAAGATACCATCCACCCCCGGAGACCTATATCGTTCAAACGAGTTCATGGCCCATCTCACTGAGTGTTGCGTAAACAAGTTTTTAGCTAGTTCCCAGTCAGATTGCGATGGTCTCATTTTCCCTATATAGGACTCAGATTCAGGCGCAGATGCATCAGGAAAGTGAGTCGACAACAAAGCCAGCGCTCTTTCCTCTTCACCAGCGGTATACGTACCATTAGGTAGCTTGATAGCTAGTCTAGTTTCTACCTTGTCTTTAGCTAGCGCTCTGCGAAGCCTTTGCCGCTGCCGGCGTGAAAGTGATGTCTTCACAGAAGCTCCTAAAACTTTCCCTTTTAGCTTTTCTGATTTCCTTACTGAATGCTGTTAGACTAGCTGCATACTATCCCCAGCATCCATTGCGCTTAGCTTTGTTAAAAAGTCTTCGCACGGTTTTGCGTAAGGATGAGAGGTGCTGAGACCACCATGGAGTCTTGGATTTCTCCTTCGGTTTGGTTTCAGGACAGCTACAGTGGAAGGCATCAATGACAACGTCATTGAATCTTCGCACCCTGTTTTCTAATTCTATACAGTCTGTCCTCCTTTGAATATGCCCTATACTAGGCAAATTTAGGCTTAATGTGTTGCTGAAATTCTCCCAGTTCGTTCTTCTGGGGTTCCTGCTTGGATTACTCTTCGTTATCATAGCGCTCAGCTTAAATTGGATGATTCTGTTATCAGACAGAGAGGGTTCTGAGGAAACTTCCAACTGTGAGATCAGATCGTCAGCCAGTTTGCTGCTGAGTGTTATATCGAGTACTTCCTCTCAAACTCTGGTAATGAATGTTGGTCTGTGCCCAACGTTATGTATACTTAGATCACTGCATATAATATATTCTAATAAGGACCCACCGCGTCCGTTGGTATCGGTGCTGCCCCACTCCACATTGTGTGCGTTGGCATCGCAACCAATAATTATCGGCACCTTTGCTTTCTCACAGTACCTTATTAATTCCTGGACTTCTTTTGGGGGTATGGTGTTGTCCCCAGCAAAGTAAGCGGTCGCTAAAACCACGTTTATGGAGCTTTTGTCTACCTCCAATCTTGTCTGCACCGCTACCAGGTTCTGCGTTAAATATTCTGTAATGCAAAAGTATTCAATATTGTTCTTAAGCACTATACAAGCTCTAGGCCTCTCAGATGAGAGATCCCATATTACCTTATTATTGGTTTCCTTCAGGCCATTTACCTGGCCTTTATAGACCCACGGCTACTGCACCAGTACTATGCCCAGATCTTCCGAGGCAAACCTCCTCGCTATAACGGCCGAAGCCGCTCTAGCGTGGTGGAGGTTGACCTGGGCTACTGTCATGAGCGGGGTCATTACAATTGTGGCTCGTCTACCTCCGAGAGCCGTAAATCGCTCTCGCTCCTCCTGTCGAGCTCGAGTTTGCTTATGTCGAGCCCCTCGATCAGCTCCTGTGTGGAGGGAACCTCTGTGCTACCCTGAGCAGTGTTGCTGAGAGGAGGGATGGTCGATGAAGGCGGCGCAGAGGTTTGAGGTTTTAAAGAAGAGTCCTCTTCACTCTGCACCTGCTTCGAAGTTGTTTCGGATTCTTCCGCGATCTTTGGTCGTCAGGGCCTTATGGTAACAAAGCTGAACCTATAGTTCAGCCGATAACCATCCCTCATCATTTTATTGAATGACTCCTCGTCTACACCAAAGACTAATCGTATACCGGTTTCCTCCACGTTACTGCTCACTATACGTCAAGCCGAGGTATGGATTCCCTCATTTTGGGCGTTTAGCAGTCCGATGGCGTGCTCGATGGGCTTGTCCGCCCTCCTAGGGAGGAATACCATCATCATATGTGTAGGAGGTATCTCCTCTCCTCTCCTCGTGCACAAATTCGTGCCTTTCCAGGCTCCAAGTGTGGGCGTTACCTCCGCAAGCCATGTTGCGGTATTCTCGTCTTTACAGTCGACCAGTAGCAGTCCTGGCCAAAGTAAACTCCACAAAAAGCCAGGGGGTGGGTCCATCCCTTGAATACCTCGTCTATTATGGCCTCCTGCAGGTTTGTCAGGTCCTCTGAACTTAGCGTTACCGCCGGATAGTTCTCGGGCAACACCGCCAGCCGGATACCTTTGAGGGCATCCGAGTAGCTGGTGGGCTGTCCAGTTCCAGCCGCCGGCAACACCAAATCTTGAGTTCCCTCCTGGCCTGCCGAGTTCGATTGTCCAGCCATCTCGCGAGCTGTTTCAGGAGGCTTTCCCTGCTCCAGGTACCTTAGATACCACTTGACGCCCGACCCGGAAAGCCCAGATCTCCTTCGGTCATCAAGGGCTCCTGGCTTCCCTGGAGAGGGCAGAGGTGGTGGTTTGCCCCTTCTGGGCCAGCGCCTTCTGACCACCCTAAAAGGCTCGCTGGGGTTGGGACTGGGGGATCGGTGCCTTTTTGATGATGATGCTGGGGATGTGGAGCGCTTACTGGAGGCAGATGCCCCGCTTGTTGGCTCGTGCCCAGCTTTGCCCGTGGTCATATCCCCACTGGGTACCTTCTCCCGGTGCCTCGCTGCATCCCTACTTGTTGAGGGCCCGTCACTATCATCCCGAGCGTGCTCGGCGATTAGGGCTGCCTCTGCAGGGGAAAGGTCTGAGGGGAGGGGGGTTCCCCTCTCCCTTTTTTGTTGTTGTTGTTGTTGTTTTTTGTTTGTTGGTTATTCATCTTGTTCGTACGACCGCTTTCTCACCGAGGCAATACTCACGGTCTATATTTAAATTTGGGGATCTCTATCGTCCGTTACTCCTCGATTCGGTCCTTTGTCGATGAGGCGCCGTTATACTACAGCCGGCTTTCCTCCTGGCTGCAAACCGTCCAATGGGCACGGTGTCGCTTAACACCCTGGATTAGGAGGTGGCAGTTCTTGGTCATCGTGCTCAAGCGGTATCTACCATCCAGTTGAGGCATCGCCTGTCCGACGGTGCTCCCAGAGGTAGCACGGGCATGATGACAGACTTATATGGAGTGGTTTTAGTTCGTCGAGAGAGAGCTTTCCTACGCAGTTGCGTACTCAGTCCAAAGTAGCACTTGTTGGTGAATAATTCTCCACGAGGTCCCTTCGCACTCACCTTTTACTCTTCAACCAAACTTTGAAATACTGTTATGTTCTTGTGAAAATTACTTAATATTTTATTGACTCCGTGGTTCAATATTTTCTTTAAATTATATTTATTTAATTTTTGTTCTTTATTGGTGATATGGACACGTGCACGGTTTCCGACGTTGGTGGCTGAACTGAAGTTCGTTGCTCAGCCGTTGCTTCGTTTGAGCTGATACGTGGTCGTGCGCGCTCGGTGTTAAGTCTTCGGAGTTAGCTCTATGGCCAAAGGCTGCACGCATGTCCTTTGAATTTCCTTAAGCGCGGCGGCTTAAACAGTTGAGAGAGATTCTTCATTGGATTTCAAGGCTAAAATTCGTGTTGGTGTTACTGCAGGTTAACGTAGCGAAACGTATGGGTCTGGAAGTGAACGAAGTGAACGAGGGCCAAACTGAGTACCTCCTGTAATCAAATAAACAGTCAGCACACTCGCGTCTCGGCTCCCGCATCACTGTCGACAATTACAATTTCAATAAAGTGGAGGACTTTGTTTATCTGGGAACTAGCAGTAACACCTACAATGATGCCAGCAGGGAAATCCAAAGTAGAATCTCTCTTTTCAACAAGTGCTACTTTGGGCTGAGTAGGCAATTGCGCAGTAAAGCCATCTCTCGACGAACCCAAACCACACTCTATAAGTCTCTCATCATGCCCGTTCTATTGTGTGGCGCTTAAGCATGTGCACTGTCAGCATCGGAGGAGACGGCCCTAGGAGTGTTCGAGCGAAAGATTCTCAGAAAGATTTATGGACCTCTACATCTTTGCGATGGCGAATACCGCAGACGATGAAACGATGACCTGTATGAGCTTTACGAATTAAAATAAAGTTGGTACGTTGGCTGGGGCATGTCGTGCGAATGGACGAAAATGCTCCAGCCCTGAAAGCATTCAAGGCGGTACCAGCTGATGGTAGTAGAGGCAGAGGACGGCCTCCTCTGCTTTGGAAAGACCAAGTGGAAAAGGCTTTGACGTCAGTTGATACTTCCTATTGGCGCCAGCTAACAAGAAGGAGTGACTGGCGCAATTTGTTAAACGCGGCAAAAATCTCTTAAGAGGTTGTAGCGCCAATTAAGTAAGTTAATAAGTTAATTCAGGTTTCAACCTTTGCCAAAACAAAATGTGAATGTTGTTGTTGGAGTCCAGGTGTGTATATTAGGTGTAGCGCCCCACACCAACGCTTGACATGTTAGGGTTAGTTAATACCACCCAAGCTGCTTGACAGATGGCTCGCCATCATATATCAAACACTCCAAGCCGATACGTTAGAACCACCCATGAAGACAACATAAATTAAAACACGAAACCAACCACTTCCACAAAATGTAGTAAATTAGTTACTTACAATAGACCCGCATTCCATTCATACTCCGTTATTTGATCACTAATCATAAACAGGCTACACTAAGTTGACCCACATCAATAATCAACTTAAGAAAGTCAATACTGCACATGTTGCCCGAATTATGACCACCCATCATAAATTCGGCCGCATCAACAAACGCATAGTAAGACGACAATGCTAAGTGGCACACAGCTATGTGGAACGGAAATCAGCAAACAATCGACTTAGACGAACTGCACTTGTAAAACCAAGTGCAATCACAAAACAAACAAACATGTGGGGCACAGACGGAGTCAGCACAACTGTGACTAAAATTAATGTTGTAAACATTATCAGTACAACAACACATGGGAACCACCCGCTAAATTCAGCGTCAGCACGCGGTCACAGCGAAGTAGGATGAATTTACCACACAGCAGAAACACAGACGCTACGCAGCAAAATGCAGTTGCAGCGCAGGCATAGTTAAGTAGTTAAGTGCACCCGAAAAACGTAAACTCGTGTTTTATTCACCAAACGCGGCCGTGTTGTCTTCCATACAGCCCTCGGATAATAAATAAATACAACACGGAGTGAATTAACTGCCCTATACAATGTGGTGTATTTGTGGGCGTAAGTTTGGTTGCAATAAAGTCCATCCCTAAGATCAATATGCAAAATGTGGAGAGTTTTTCCATATGGATTGTGTTGGAGTTTGTGCTTAGCTCTAACAAAAAATGTTTTTGTGAAAACTGACTATCCGCTACCCTCCTCCAAGCGCTTGGCTAAGTGAAGACAAAATAAACAAAACATAAAATTTCTGTGTGTCTAGCACGCAAAATTAAAATGCAAATATTACCATAACTGTTGCCTACTCAGCAGTTAAGTGTAAACATAAAAGATAATAGTGAGGAAATTGTTATTAACCGTTTTAAATGAAATTTCTGTTCTTAAAATTGAAAACAAGCGCGCGGTTACAGTGTTAAATATTATGCAAGTAGAAAAGCAATTCTTAGTTAAAAAAAAGCTGAGAATCTGTACTCTGAGCTAAAAGCTATGGAGGTTCGATAAATATCTTTACTACTTCTTCATCACTATCACTTTCCAGCCTTCAATGAAGGACCTGCCCACATACATATAAAAGGCAACACCAAGTTAACGCACACAAGAAGATGAGCAACTTTTGTAAATTTAATTTAATTTGACCGAAAGTTTCATTTACACTAAACAAACGTAAGTAAACATTTAGTTTGTGTAAAAACTTGTTTATTATTGTTTTATTTGCAGAAAAAATGGATGAGAAACTCATACATGCAGTCAATGCGCATCTCTACCTCTACGACAAGAGCTCCAAATTTTCCGTAATATAATTATGAATGAATGGGATTGAGAGAAGGTGACAAAAGTTTTGTGCGAAGCTGGTACGTATATATGTATATACTGCAAGTACTGCATTGTAACTAACTAAAATTCCTCCAATATAAAAGCATTGCCAAATGAGGTGGAAGTCGCTGCGGGACCTCTTTGTCCGGGAGACCGCTGGTGTAAAAGGACGGTCGGGGATGGTGGCAAAGAAGTTCCAAAATAGCCGCACATGGTGACAATGCATTTTTCAAAGGGCCATGTTGCTATATTTCACTTCCGAATGATAATGTATTTCACTTCCGAATGAATTTGTGTTTTGTGTCAATCTAAATTACCGGGTGAAGTGAAAATTTCCGAAGGAAAGGGAAGTGCAGAACATGCCTGGTTTACTAAAATTATTGTGGTATTTGCAGTGTGCAGTAACGTTGTATACATACATATGTATGTACATATGGACGATTCTGCGTCGAATCGTACACCATTTCAATTTCATGTTTCTAAAGTCTTTTGCAAAACCAGAACTTAAAATATAAGGGTAAATTTTTCGCAAAGTTTCATAAAACAAACGTTTTCTCACAAAAATCGATATCTCGCAAACGGCTTCGCCAAAAATCAGGGAGGCCTCTCTCAATTACCACTATAACGTAATAATTTATGAAAAAAATATAAAGCTGGAAAAACTAAATGGTGTCCAATTTGGCGCAGAATGCTCTGTATACCGTGTACGTCATATCTTACTATCTGTTATTATACAGTTTCCCACTTATGTTTTATTATTTATTTTTTAAATTTTTTTATAAAAGCATAATAATGATGGACTTATCTTAGCTTGATGTTGGCTGAACTTCTCCTATACTTTGTGATGTCGGTATTGATGTTGTAATACAAATTGAGTGACCTACAGTTTTACGCTGACTCCGAACGGCAATGATTTTTGTGAGAAGCTTTTTCATGGCAGAATTACAATCGCAGGTTTGTCATTGCCTGTCGAGCGGCGACCGCTATTATAAAAAACTCTTTCCATAATTTTTGATGTTACATGCAACGGCCAGGATAAATTATTTTAAATTTTAAAACTTCGTTCAAAATTTACAGAAATTCAACGTTTTTAAAAAATGTTCATAAAATTTTCCAAACTTGTTACTTAAAATTTTAAGAATCTGAACGGGTACTAAGTTTGATAACGCATTAAATTTTACTATAATAAAGTTTAATTTTCATGTAACTGGAATGCTGCTTGCGACAGAGTTGCAGATTTTTCCCTATGAAACGCACGAACAAAATGTATTTTTGTTTGAAGGAAAATACGCAGCACTATCAGTGAAAGAAATTATCCAAAATCAATGTTTATCGTACTGAAAATTAATGGGCTGAAAACTGCATACCCAAAAAGTTCTTAAACGTTTTGATTAAAGCGTTTAAAACTGAATGGCAAGTTTTTTTTTAAATGTTGAATGCCAAATGTTTCTCTAAATTCTGTAAGAAGTTTTGAACTTTGATTTATGTGGCTTACGTTTTATTCATAATTTGCTTTACTTTTATAAAAAAATATTTAAAATAAATTAGTAAACGTAAATGGCAACAGTATTATATCAAATGTTGGTGCCAAAGGCATGGCGAATACTTTGGATGTTTGCGTTTTCGATGATATGCATATATGTTTTTGCTGTTTACTTGCAGAATTATTATTTATTTATTTATTACAAATTAACTATAATTGATCAAAATTACAATTAAAGAAGCACTAGCTGCCAGGGCTATCGGCTTACGTTACAAATACAATTCAAGTGTCTTACAGCAGCTTTTCTATGTGTATCTTTTTGCAAAATTCGAATATCTGTTTACTGTTTTTCTCAATTGGGTTACTAAGAATGTCTAAGGGATTGTGGTATTGGAAAACGGATGTTCTATGAGTTCTTAAAAGAGGGCATTCAACAAGGATGTGGGAGATTGTTATGGTAGTATTTCGGCAAAATTGGCATGTTGGCGGTGGTTCATTTTTGAGTAAGTGAGCGTGTGTGAGATTGGTGTGACCCAATCTTAGGAGAACGTAGCATCTGTTCATAGCTTTGATCGTGGACGTTGGTAGAGTAATTTGAGATCTATGTGTGTTGAACCTTTTGCAGAAATGGTTTTGATTTATCCATCTGATATCTAGATTTACATATATTGATTTGGATGACATTTTTGCTATGCTTTTGTTTGAAAATGGCATAAACGAAATTAGAGGTGCTTTTATGGCTGATTTTGCGGCGTTATCAGCAAGCTCGTTTCCAACTATGCATGCGTGCCCCGGTATCCACATGAGTTTGACTCCATTATGTAATTGTATCATAAGCTCCTTTACAGCGGCTATTGGTTCTGATGGTTTGCGTCCTGATCTCGTGGCTTCAAAAACCGAAAGGCTGTCAGCGCATATAATTATGTTTTTCTTCAATGTACTTATTACACGGAGGGCGGACAGTACAGCTTGAACTTCAGCGTCAAAGGCGGTTGCAACTGTAGATAAGGTTCCATGAGCCAGCACTTTACCATTGTGATGTACTACTGCAAATCCTGTACCATCTATTGACTTGGACCCGTCTGTTTAGACCATCTTCCAGTTCTGTTTTTGTAGAAGTCTGTAACTTCGTAGAAAATTTTCCTATAAGTGACCGGGTTAGTTGTTTGTTTCCCGTAAAAAGTAAGCTTGCTTATGAAGGAATTTTCCTGTAGCAGCCATGGCGGCGTCTTCCATTTTGGGCAGGGAGTGGTTGTCAAATACGTCGTTTAAGTTGTTTTAAGAGCTTTATTTCTTTCTGGATGACGGTGTTACTGTTGGAGTAGATTATTTGAGACTGTAGACATCTTATATAATTCAGTCGATCTTCAATTGTAAGTAAACCGCTCTCAGCCAACAGATTGTCTGTACGCGTAGTTCGGAAAGCCCTCAGGCTACATCTGGCGGCTGCATGATATGGTCCTTTTATTACAGCCAAGTGAGATTTAGCGCATTGTCCATATAGCGATAATCCACAACCAATTTTGGAGAGAAGGGTATGCTTGGTTACGTTGAGGAGAGTGTTAGTGTGGACGTGGCTTTTGTTAGAGGAAAGGTATTTTATTATATTTAACCTGGCAGCTCAACTAGTTCTTAGGCTAATACAGTGTGATTTAAAAGTGTGCTTACTATCGAAAATTAATCCTAGTATTTTAAGGTTTTGTACATTTTGTATAATTATGTTGTTATTATTAATATTAATAGGATTACAATAATGTTTCCGGCATATGTGTAGGTGTTTGCATATCTCAACCGATAATTTTGCGCCGGAGTGTTGGGACCAGTTGTCAATGTTTGCAAAAGCGTTTTCAAGATGATTTTTAATGATTTTATTTCCTGTAGGTTCTTGCTATCACATGTTATATATAAGTCATCAGCGTAGAGGCAATGTTCGATGTGTTTGTGTCGGAGAAGATTTTTACTGAGCTCGTCAAATGCAATTAGAAATAAAGTAACCGACAGAGAGGACCCCTGCGGAATGCCGTTGGATAGAGGATATTTTGACGAATATATCATGTTTACCCTGCAGCGAATGGTTCGGTTCTTTAAGAATGATTTGATATAATTGTACATCTTTGGTCCCATTTGCAATTCTTGCAGTTTGTTAAGCACAACGTGGACTCCGACTCTGTCAAAAGCCTTTTCAAAGTCGACAGCTAGTATTGAAATATGATTTTTTGATGATAGCGTTTTGTTGATCAAATGATCAAGGTAATACAAAGCATCCATTTTGCTTATACCGGGTCTGAATCCAAACTGATTTGGAGAGACCGTTTTAGAAGACGCTAAATACCAGGTGAGTCTTATTGCAACCATTTTCTCTAATATCTTACTGATGCAAGGGAGCAATGAAATGAGGCGATATGATTCCAACAGATGGCTGTCCTTGTTTGATTTCTTTATTGGAATGACAACTACTGACTTAAATGATTGTGGGATAACGCCCGTTTCGAAAATATTGTTGCATAGATGTAAAAGACGTTTTTTGAAAGGAAGGGGCATATTAGTCAGCATTGTGTAGGATATCTTGTCTTCTCCAGGAGTAGTCCCAGTGAAGGATTTTAGACAACTATCAAACTCATTAAAACAAAACTGCGAATCAATCATTTTTGAATTTTTGTTATAATTGCAATTTAAGCATCGGCCAAGAAGCGTGCGTTTGGTTTGACAAAAGGATGCAGAGAAGTTTGAGTCAGCCGAATTGGAAGACCAACTTCGTGCAAATAATTCTGATATTTCCCTTGGATTAGTGACAGCAGCTGCTGTGGTTGAGGTTGTTGGGGCAATGGAGGCAATCGACTGAGGACTGTAGGTGCCAACAATTTTGCGTATATCTTGCTATATTAGAGACGTTGGAGTGCTTGGGTTTAACTTACGAGTGAAGTCTGTAAAACTTTTGAGTTTCGCTTCCTTTTTGGCTTTATTAAACTGGTGGTTTGCTTTTTTGTATGCTACAAATTTATCGCTAGCTAGATAGTTCCGGTACAGATTCCAAGCAACCTGTTTTGCTACTCTCAAAGCTTTCAGCTCCGGAGACAACCAGGGTACTGTTCTGCTGATTTGGTTGAAAGATGTTCTTGGGATTGATTCATTTGCCGCTTTATGGTGCCCACAGTCACCGACGTGTCCGTTTGCCGTGTCTGTTTGTCGGGAGATACACAAAATTGAGCAAAACTTGTGCCCGCGCGTATGTTTTGTAAACAAACTTTGCGTACATAAAACTGTGTTTGTATGCATCAACACAATGTTGCCATTCCTTTGTTTGCATACATACTTTTACACACATCCGCGTTGTCAATCACAATTTTTCATTGTATAATAAACCAAAGCCAAAAACCAACAAATGCAAATAGTTCATTTATCTATAATTAACATTATTAAACATCGATTTTAAATTAATTTAATAAAAATTTAAATTTTTATAAGGTTATTTTGTTAATGATTTTAAAAAGTTCTGCTTGGCAACACTGTGCGGTGAGAGAGCACTCAGCTGACACGGCTTCACGGCAAAAATCTAAATTTCTCAGTTTACACACGTACACGCCGCGCGTACCCGTCACACGAACACGTTGATGAGTTTGCATTTACATGGCGCTCTCATAAGTTTGATCGTGTCAGCTGACACGTAGCGTACGTTTGCGTCGGTGACTGTGGGCACCATTACGGATAACTTTTTGTATGCGCGCGGCTTCATTATTGATATTGTCGACTGGGGGAAAAGTTATAGATAGGTGAAGAAGTTTGTTGTGGTACAGTGGCCAATATGCTCTTTTTGTGTTCAATTGTGGGATTTTACGAAAGGGAACGTATCTTTCGAGTTTGATTGCCGTAATTGTAGGAAAGTGGTCACTGTTATGCAGGCCATTTACTGCGTTCTAGTTACACAACGGCAGTAGCTGGGAGGAACAAAGGGGCAAGTCAAAATGCGTGAAAGTGTTATGAGTGGAATGGTGGGTGGGGGATCCATCGTTTAATATAGCAACACCTGATCCTAATATAAAATCTTCAATTATTTTTCCTCTTGAGTTAGAGCTAGGGGAACCCCAGAGGGGACTCCAAGCATTGAGGTCACCAACTATTACTACTGGGCTATTGATTGAGTTTAATATGTTAAATAAATCAGAAATAGAGAAGGTTTGCTGAGGTGGAATATAAATTGAGACTATGGTGAAGTGAACTTTTAATTTTATTTCGGCTGCAATAACTGAAAGAGGGGAGTTGATATTAACAGTGGTGTATGGTATGCTTTGTGTATCAATAATGCAGTACCCTGCTTAGCAGTAGTGTTGTAGCTGAAATTGTGGAAGTGTCCGTTGAATTGCTTAGGGAGAGGTGGTTTTGAGTTGGATTGGCAGTGCGTCTCTTGGAGACATATTATTTTTGGAAAGTCCTCTTTAATTAGTATTTCCAGATCAAAGTAGTTATTCTGATAGTCTTGGATATTCCATTGTAGAATATTGCACATCAGTATAACTAAGAGAAAAAATAAATTCACTTAACAACAATACACATTATGTATTGAGACAAGTGATATTTAAGCGTTGTTGTGATCTGTGGACATGTTGAGATCTAGTGTGGAAGTATTTTGTGTAGTTGAGTGAGATTCTGAGAGATATGTAAGAATTTGTAAGAGAGTGGTAGATGTGCGTGGTAAGTTTGGAGTGGCGTTTTGGTCGTTGTTGTTGAGAGATTGGAAATTATTTTCAGATGGTTGTGGATTTGAAATATGCTGAGTGGAGGTGATTGGTTGAAGCAGAGAACGTATATTATAGAGAAGCCTCATCCCAGTCCATTCCGTGATTCGTTCCGCTTCCAGGGGGGTCTGCTGTACAAACCACACTCATTTTTTTTCACCGCTAATATACAGCAGACCCACTTAATTTAACAGTAGATACCCATATTAACAGTGCTGGAGCGTGAATTTGTAGTTAGAGAGAAAAATAATGTAACTTATCACTGGTGTTGCAGGTGATTAGTTTGGTTTTAATAATACATAAATTGTCTATTATCATGCAAATAAATAAATATTTCATTGAAATTTCGTTTTTAATTATAATGTAATATAAACGAATTTAATATAATGGATCTTTTCATTAAAATTTATGTCAAAATTTCCGTTTTCTAGTAACTGATGATGTGAAAAAATTCAAATTTAATTTTAATTAAGATAATTTGTTTAAACACTTTTTTCTAATATTAAATAATAACAAACATAATAGTTTAATAAAATAATTTAATGCAATTTCTTTATATTGCACATCTTAAATTATTTAAATAAATGAAAACTTTACAATAATTTTGTACATATGTATATTCATTCGTAACGAAATGAATTCCAAAAATTTATGAAAGTTAATAAATATATCGTATTGAATTTAAAAAAAATGCATAAAAATTAGACACGGCACGAAAAAAAAGCTAGGATTCGAACTATGGGGCAAAAGCTAAAACGTGCAATATGATAATGCGGCCGGCGACTAAACGCGCTAAGCCACAGCAGACACTTGTCAGGGTCCGCTTGAACGGCTAATTATGCAAATCATAGCAATGTGTGCGTAAAGCAGAAGAGCAATTTACGAATCCAACTAAAAATGAAGCAAAGAAGAAAAAGTTGTAACCTGAGAAAAAATCTGTTTTTTTTATTGTCAGCGGGGCAAGTAGAGACGGAAGAGGAGTTATGCAACAATTGTCGATAAGAGAAGGGTTGAAAGGGAAAGGGAACGGTAAGCAAAAGAATATTCTTTTCTGTTTTTCGGCAATTTTGGTGTCAATTCGCCAATTGCGCGTGCACGTGTACGCAAATGAATTGATGCGCATTTGGACAAAAGCTCTAGAATGTTCTAGAATGTAATATTTATTATATTATAAAAAATTATTTTAAAGAATGAATATGCTTGGATATTTTAATATTTCACTTTTTTTAATTTTTTAATAAATTCGACATATAATTTTAGTTTAAGCCAAATTTTTTTCTTTTATTTTAAGTAATTTATTTTAAGAATTTCTTAAGCTTTTTCCTCTTATATTAAATTTTATATATGTTTTCAAACAAGCCATAAAACTACACAATATGCAAATGTGAAATGCCGTCGGTAAAACAGCAAATGAGCCAAGTTGTTTTGGCATATGCGTGCTTGCATACAATCAAAATTGACTCAATGCTATCATTTACATATTTAAATAAACCAAATGTCTCGTTAAATATGAAAATATAACTATTTAAATTTTTCCTTTAATTCATTTATACATATCATTGCGAAATCTAAAATTGGTACAAGAGCAATCAACTTTTATTTGAATTTATTTTCTGTTAAAAGAAATATTGTCTCTGCTCAGCTCTGTTAACTTGCCGCTCTCAATGTGGTGTATTTTCATGAGTGGGTCTATTGAAAATTTTTCGACTTTTGACAATTCACACTGAAATTCGGTCATGAAGCTTCTCATTTAATATACGTTCTCTGGTTGAAGATTATTATTCATTGACATAATAGATTGCTGTGGAGGCATCAGGGACGGGGGAGCAAAACTGGTTTTATTACTATCTTTGATTGTATTTTCGTGGTTTTCTTTGGTTGAATTAAGAGCTGCGGCGTAAGAAGCCTCACGGTTGAAAGGGAGTGGGTGTGCTTCTTTGAATAAACGTCTCGCTTCGAAAATACTACATTTGTTTTGCGTTTTTAGTTTCAGAATTTCTTTCTGCTGTTGAAAGGTAGGGCAGGAAGAGGCGGATGCGGGGTGAGGACCTAGACAGTTTGCACATAAATTTCGGTTGCATGAGGATGGGTCATGTGGTGGTAAATTGCATCCCACGCAGATGGGATTGTTTTTGCAAAATTTAGCCGAGTAGCCAAACCTTTGGCAGCTCTTGCACCGCATAGGATTGGGGAAATATTCTCTGACTGGTAGTTTTTACCACGCAATGTCGACATTTTTAGGGAGAGTGTATAAGTTAAATGTTAGCAAAATTGACCCAGCAGGAACAAAGTTATTATTGATTTTCTTAGCGAATTTGTAAACGCCAACTACGCCTTGACTTTTCAGGTCTTCTAAAATTTTTTCTTCTGGTGTAGGAATAAGATTTCTGTCGTATATCGTACCTTTTGTGGAGTTTAAGCTGTTATGGAGCTCTATTGAGACTTTGCACAGCCCACCAAAATTAGTCGTCCTAATAAATTTGTCGGCAACATATTGGTTCTTTGTTAAAACCAGAAGGCTGCCATCACGAAGCATGCTGACTGATTGTATTTCTGTGCTAATGGAATCGAGTGCTTTTTTTTGGCAAATACACTGAAGTTGGACAATGGGTTGCTTTCTACTGTTGACTTAATAATGATGAATTTTGGTTGCAGATTGCTGTTTTTTTTTTTACTGGAAGCTCGGGAAATACCTCGTTTGTGATATTCACTTTTTTCTTCGGTTTGGCTCTGGGGCTGGTTTGTGCGTCATCTTGTAACACACTAAACCTGTCCCCCCCTAAGGGGGTCGAGAAACTTATTTCAAGTTTATACCGATAAAAAGGTGTAAATTTGGCGTTTAGCGGAACGAAAGGGTTATTATTGAGGAAAAGAGAAACACATTGCGTGAAGCACTAACAAAGCAAAGACTACTTAAACACGAGCACTTATGGAAACAAGTCCGATCGTAGCGAGTGTTAGTCGATGCCTGACTTGCAGAATATTCCCCAACCTGGATTTCTCCCAAACGGAGGAAGAAGACAATAGCAGCACACCGACGCTAGGGATAGCGAATAGCCACGAGGGCCATCAAGAAGCATACGGGTCCGATTGGAAGACAAGGCAAATGAGGGATTCGGGTCACTATGTGGCGCAGAGTTCTATAATGTTCTCGAAGACTATTTATTAAAGCATTCCGCGCATATGCAAGTCACATTGAAAGTGGAAGTGTTAAACTTCATATTTAACTACATATAATGGTGTTGAAACTTTTGTGTGAGCCGGTGTTTTAATAAATAGTGCTCTAGAACATTGGAAATGTTGCTGATATTAAAGCTTTCGGAATGCGTTGCAACGATTTTGTACACTGCATCACATAGTGTGTGAATTTAATTTATACCTTTGCGAAATTGTTTTTGTACCTGTGAAGTCGTAACCTACTTTTAAGTTCTTTGTGAATTCGTAATTTACAACTTTGTGAAATTGTTTCTGAACCTGCTTTGTAATATTCAAGATTACCTACAGTGTTAGAGATATCTATTGGACTAAATTCAATATAAAACAATTTTTAACTTATGTTTATTACTTTATTTCGAAAAATTTTCATTTCGAAGTTTAGGTTATTCTACAAGATAAACTTTTTAACTTTTATAAAACTCTACAAGATTTCAAAAAACTGTCATCAAGTTTTCAAGCTTTTAAATCAGAATTTTTAAAACCTGCTTGGGTGTTCAGTTCTGTATCCAATTAAACTTCAATAAAATAAAGTGGAAATTTCAAGTGACTGAATTTTTGGGAATTGGCTACAAAACTGCGTACCAACGCGTATTCATTAAAGTGATGGCAATACCAACAGCGGATTCATTCACAAAACATATTTACATGAGCAATACAGGGGAATCCAGATTTGAACATTTCACAAGCAAAATTCGCTATGTCCACCTTGATTCTGATTGAAAAGCTTAAGAATTGGATGACAAATTTCTTTTAATTTTGTAAAAAGTTTGAAACTTTTATTTATACTTTTAAATCAAAATTGTCTGAAATAAATTAATAAACATAAGTGACAAAGTGTATTGTATTGAATTTTGTCTAATAGATATCTCCAACACATTAAGATGCAAACCTATAATTTTGAATTTTACTCCTATTTTTGTGAACATAGGTGCATAACTTAGTTTGTAAATTTGTATTTTTTATATATAGGATTCAATAGTCCTAATTTATGTTTTTATATAATTAATGTTTAAGTGATTTAAAAAAATAAAATTTAATGTTTTTATATACACATGTAGTGCAATACGTTTCCATTCAAATCAGTTTGGTATAGGGTGGTTAAATTTTAAGGGCCGATGTTGAATGTGAACCACACCTAAACGGCAAGTGTTTTTCTGCATTTCATTTGACATTTCTCAATTTCAGACTAATTCAATTTGAACATGGAAAGATACACAATCGAGCAACGTGTTAAAGTTATTCAGGCTTATTATGAAAATGGGCGTTCAAATCGAAATGCACTTCGTAATTCTTTCGGTCAATTTAATCGTCCAAATGTGCGTACAATCGGGAAAATCGTGCATAAATTTGAGCAAACCGGGTATGTAGGAGATGTGAAAACACCAGAGCATGCTCGTACTGTTCGTACTGCGGAATGTTGGCAAGAAATGGCAACAGTGGATGATCAATTTTCGAAGAAAATCATCTTCAGTGATGAGGCACATTTTCACCTCAGTGGATTCGTCAATAAGCAGAATTGCCGCGTTTGGGCGAATGATTATCCAAGAGTGATTGTCGAAAAACCAATGTATGTACCCCCAAAGAGTGACTGTTTGGTGCGGTTTATGTGCATCGGGCCGTATTTTTTCCAAAATGAGGCCGGTCAGGCAGTTACTGTGAATAGTGTTCGCTATCGCGAGATGATAACGAACTTTTTATGGAACGAATTGGAACATGTGGATGTGGACGATATGTGGTTCCAACAGCATGGTGCCACTTGCCACACAGCCAACGAAAGAATGGCTCTTTTGCGCGACAAATTCAATGGCCGTGTTATCTCACGTGGTGGCGATGCCAATTGTCCACCAAGATCATGTGATTTGACACCGTTGGACTACTTTATTTAGGGTTATTTGAAAGAAAAGGTGTACGCCGATAAGCCAGCAACAATTCAAGAGCTAAAGGATGAGATAATTCGGCACATTAACGGCATAGAACCTCAATTATGCCTCAGCGTCATCGAAATTTTTTACCATCGGATGGAGGTGTGCTGCCGAGGTCGCGGCGGATATTTGGCCGATATTTTGTTCCATACATAATTGAACCACACCATATTATCATAATAAAAAGAAATTACAATAATTTCCAAAATAATTTGTGTTTTATTCAAAATCAACATCGGCCCTTAAAATTGAACCACCGTTTATATGTCACCCAGTTCATTCCAAAAACCTCACACATTTCCAACACGATTTTATTTGCTGGGGAGCGCCCCATTTAATAAGATATAGCGAGCATGTGTGGAGATCTCTGAGGCACCTGACTGTCGTTGCTATGATTGGCCCTATAATTGGCTGCGTTCTAATGGGGTCTGTCAATGGCCCGCAATTGGTCAATTTCAAGCAGTTCGTTACCTTGAACACCGCAGTGTCCCGGCCACATGAGTTATAGCTTATTCAATTTTACAACAGAGTCGAGCCTCAACTTAGTTTCTTCACCGCATTTAAAGAGGTGTGAGCAGTCTCCAAGGCCGTTAGTGCACCGTCGCTGTTACTGCAGATCTGGTTTGGTATTCCTCCACATTGTTCAAAAGACATAAACGCAGCTGAAATCGCCACCGAGGTGCCAACCAGATCCAGTTCCATTTTTAGTCTTGGAGCCGTCAGGGTAAAAAGCTTTATAATTTCCTGAATAACTAGTAATAGTTTGAAAGGGCCCTGAGTTCAGTGTTCGGCTACATCCTCTTGTTTTGATACGGGACGACGACATTTTTTTGCTTTTAGTTAGGGTAAGTTGTATTATGAATCGCAATCAATAGGTAGAGGCAACGTTTTATTAAGGTACAAGTTTCTTATTGGGTTTTCGCAAAATTATCCTACATGGTTTTAGGTTTGATTTCCTACTTGGTATTGTACTCAGATAGCACTGGTTATTTAATTTTTTTTACGAGGAGCAAAGCCAGACCCCCCAAAAACTGTCAGTGTGAGACTTGAACCCAAACTGAACCTCCTACCGTGAAAGTGCCATCCCCCGGTACTACCGTCAAGTATTTCGTCGGTAGGAGCTTTGAGCACTAAGCTCTACGTTCGTTACAGTCTTGATGCGGTCTGTAGGAAGTTGCATTATCACTGTTCTTCGTTATGAAAATTAAATGCCATTTACCTCGGCCAGTCTACCACTTTTGCATCTCGAGCAAAATATAGACCTTCATAAATTTTTAAAGCGTTACTAAGGCAATTGGAATGAACGGGATTCCGAGCCGCCCGCATGCTAGATTTCGTATTGGCAACTTCTTGCCTTGTATTTAGGCAATTCTGTCCCTTTGGCATCTCAAATAAAAAGTAGATATTTCTTGATTTGCATACACTACTGTAGCAGTCGGAATAGGCGGGATTCCGAGCACACCGATCGCTATATTTCTACAATATCTTGCCTTTTTTCTCGCCAGAGATGATTTCAGAAATGTGTGTGTGTGTGTTTATCACAGTCGCATGTCATGACTCATTTACATTTTTCAATTAATCGCCACTCCTACGCCGCTGCATCTCACAGATTCTCGTGCTCCTTAGAATCGAGGAAATATCATCACTGGTAGACGTCCAATCATCAGCACTATTCAGCATGTGGCAAACTATTGAATTTGTTGAGACTTCTTCGTGCATTGTTTGTTTCTCTGATAGCTAACCCGCGGGCATTCGAAGAATACGTGGTATAGCTACGTCCTCCAATACGTCATTTCCGCAATGGTAACAAAACGGATCGTCGTCGTGCTTATATTTGGTTGTGCACTGATTATGCAGACCGCTGACACTTGTATCAACAAATGTATGTGCATATGTGCTTATAGGTAAATATCAACATATGTAAGTAAATGTACGCAAAAGGTGATTAATTTTTGCGAAATTCTGATACGAACTTGAATATTTTATTTAAAAAAATTGGGTCAGACTTACGAATTTTCCGAGATGGGTACGCATTTGGGGATTTACATGTATGAAATTATAATGCTCATGAGTCGCACTGGAATTGGTATCGCAACTGCTCTGTTATATGAAACTTAATAGTTTCTTCGTCTTTTTTGTATTTCATTGATAAAACATCTGAAAGATGATTCGTGACGATAGTTTCAGTATCATCTACCAGCTTTATTTTCCTTTGCGGTCAAGCATTCGTCTATGGGTTTGGTTGGTCTCTCTTTACTAAGCTGTTTTTCGTCAAATAAACGTATGTCCGCTAGCCAGTTCTCATGCTCTTGCTAAATTTAATAGTACCGCGATTGGTGGCTTGCCATTTGCTGGTCGGAGTCGGCGTAGAACTGTACAACATTCAAATGCACACCACTAATTAAAGGAGAAAGTGGGCCAAACTATGATGATGCTGTGTATTTTACTTCTTAATTATTTCATAACAGCCGGAACGAAATCTGTTTAGCTGAATTGTGGATAATATTAAAAAATACTACCCGCTGTTAATTAAAGCAACACAGAATACTTTACTCTTTAAGGTCCAAAAACGACTGCTGTTAAACACTATATCATATATATATAGGTTTATATAAGCCAATCATTCTTCAAACGCTTACCTGCTTGTTACACATTTTTTACTGGTATAGTAAGTATATAGTTCGTAACCATAAAATACGAGTTTATTACCAAATTCCAAAAGAAAAAACGGCCTTCCTACCGTATTACATTCGCGTCCTTCTTGTCCTTCTTTTGCGGCGTGTATTTTACCCAAAAGGGAAGCCAGAGGCAGATATAATTTCGAGTTCAGGCAAGTAGCTACCTAACAAATTACCAGTATTAATTTCCCAGAGGACATGTTGGTAACTTTTTTTATCTCCTGCCAACTTTGCAAAAAGGGTCGAAACATAGACTTTACTAAAACCAAATCAAACAACGTATAGGAGAAAAGGAACTTTCCTTTTTTATGTATACCTAAAGTTAAAGAACCTCATATATGTTAAAATGCTTGGCTTTGCATAATAAAAGTAGAGAAAGTATTACAATTGGATTTCTGCAAAGCTATTTCCATCAGATGCTGTGACAGCTCCAAATGATGTGTTCATTTTCCCCTTTTTTGTGATACACTTGGATCTCTTTCACTTATTATAAAGTTCAATATTGAAATAAATCTCAAATAAATGCCCAGTTTCTTGGCAATGGTTTAAAGCTACAACTGGCCCAAAATTTTGTTTGTTCACACCAGTTTAATTTCTTTACCACGCCGTTTACGACGTCACTACGAATATATCTTGAGATTAGAGAGCGGTAAGCCGAGAATTATCCTATTTTCGGTTCTGTGGATATCACTTAGCTCTCGGTATTTTGCAGGGATACAAATACATTATGCTTTACTAACAATTTAGTTTTAAATTTGGATCATTTGGCAAGCGCTATTTGGGTCAGTACCGGTAGTGACAAAGATAGCGATTGCGAAGTAGATACGAATAGCCCTAATTGGCTCGACGATGGTGGAGGTTGTTGCACACTTTGGGTTGACAAACAGGACCGCCTCTTAAAATTATCGTTATAAAAACATACCAAACGTAAATTTCTGTCATTTAAGTTACAATTAATTGAAAGCGTGTCATCAGCGAACCATTTTATCTTACAGTGCTTGAGTGCATATTTATATCATTTACATAAGTATTAAAAAGTATTGGAGCTACACCGATTCTTGGGGCAAACTCCACTGGCACTATATTTGACGTAGTTCACTCTGTCACAACTGTCGCATACGGTCAGATATATAGAAAACTACGAAACCAATCAAGCTCACTGTTTTTGATGCCAACGCGTCTGTCGAAAGGTCTCGAAAGCTTTTTTAAGATCAATAAAAAAGGATGAATATAGTAATCTTCGAGTTAAGGTCTTCCTTCCACAGGGAAATCACTAAATTTAATGCAGTCTCGCATGAATGGTTAGCTCTGAAACTTGATTGCTATCACGCCATGTTTGCTATTCAACCCCACTTGGTATGTTATAAAAACATGGCATTCCGTAAAAGTAATAACTTTCGTCAGGAACCAAATAAGAATAGAAATGTCAATACACGGGCCATGCAGCACAATGCTACTGAAGGATTTGTTGTAAAAAACCAAGCAAAGTTTTCAGCCGTTATACCATCAATTCGTATTTGAGGAATCAGTGGTTCATTGGATTGGTTAATTTTTACTACTAATCAGAGAAGACGAAATTGAAAAGAGAATCAATTTTTTACTTTATTTACGACACGTCACAATTCTTATTGTTTTTTTGAACATATCGGAAAAATTTGGCCGCGTTGTAAATGATGTCGTTTTATAAAACAAGTTTTAAACTGCTGTAACATAAACGGTAATTATAGCATTGTTATACGTAAGTCTGTTCATATGTATATGATCTGTATTTATTTCTATTAGTTATAAAATCAAATTCTGATTCTAATCTGAACATAGATCAATAGTTTCCTTACTCTTGATGTTATTTACATACCTATTTACAACACGTTCCTAGTTCGTAGGTGCTCACAGAAGACTCAATACTTTTTGTGAAAACTACTAAACTAAAGAATATCTTTGAAATATTACAAAGGATCTTGTTATGAATTCCAAGGCTCGCAGCTCATCTATCCTGACGAACAGCAGGTGAATTTTCTGTTCAACGGTAACATCATTCAGGCAGTGTATACTGGCTAATCCTGGAGCTGCAGCTTGGTGAGTTCCTATCGCTTTGACCAGAAGTTCTGTTTTATAACTTATATATTTGCACTCTGAAAGCAAAGGAAAATTTACTCTAGCCCCTTTTCAAATACCCACTAGCCATAATCTGCCATACCACCGAGTTATCTCCGCCCAAAATGATCAGCAGCGACGAATTTGTACACCACCAGATAACAGTGAGAAGAAAATAATAATAAATTTCCCTTTGACAAAAATTATGTGTATAAATTCTCAAAAACCAAAAAATAATAACACACAAATCTTGAAGCGAAAATTGCAATGATTTATTTTCTTTGTTAACGTAGAAACCTATTTTCAAATTTCATTTAAATAATTCTGTATATGTATGTGTCTGCTTATACTTTTTCTTATAAATTTGAATTCCTTTTGTTTTTTATTTCTCCTTTTTTCCTTTTTTGCATACTTAAAAAAAGCTCAGGAAAATCAATGAAATGATGGGTAAAAAAGCCACCTATCGAATATGTAGATTCAAAATTTTAGGCCAAGTAGATCTCATTCGTGGGTGTATCGTGACGCTTATTTAAAATAAACTGCATAGCTCGGCTCAGATTTGTGTTTTCTGCAATTTATCGCAGGACAATCAATAAAATGTAGCTCCACTATAAATCTTTAATCTAGGATTTTATATCTCCTTCCCAGGGACTTACAAGATCGCTTCATGAAACCAATTTTATTCGCAATTTTTTTAACTGCATACTCTACATGTTCATCAAATTTTTAATTGTTGTCAATATATATCGGGTGTTTTTTTTACAGGTTTGTTTTTCGACTAGAGATAAAACTGGCATTTTGTGGTCAAATCTGGCAACTCTAATGTCATTTATGTTCAGTTTGGTTTGCCATTTCATCATGAACAGGTTGACAAAAGAACAACGCTTGCAAATTGTGCAAATTTATTTCGAAAATAATGGTTCAGTTCGCGAAGTTTACCGCGAGCTCCGTCAATTTTATGGTCGACATAATCGTCCATCAGAGCAATTAATTCGGTTAACCATGGATCGTTTTCGCACTGTGTTTACTCTATGTGATAATACGCATCGGCAGAGACGTCGAACAGTGCGCACCGAAGAAACAATTGCCGCTGTAGAGCAAAGTGTTGAAGAGGACCCGAATGAATCGATTCGCCACCGTGCACAGCAATTGGAGCTTTGTCCATCAACTTTATGGAAGATTTTGCGCAAAGATCTTGGCTTGCGACCTTACAAGATCCAGGTTGTGCAAGAATTAAAGCCGCGAGACCATGCAATGCGTCGTGATTTTGGTGTATGGGCCGAAAATGAGATTGATCTCGATGCTGATTTTCATCGCAAAATTTTGTTCAGTGATGAGGCTCATTTTTGGTTGAATGGCTACGTCAACAAGCAAAATTGCCGCATTTGGAGTGAAGAGAATCCACATGAGACCCTTGAAACGCCATTACATCCACAAAAACTGACTGTTTGGTGTGCTCTATGGGCTGGTGGAGTCATTGGGCCATACTTCTTCCGCAATAATGCTGGAGAGGCAGTTACCGTTAATGGAGACCGGTATAGAGCCATGATAACCGACTATTTTGTTCCCGAATTGGATGACAAGAATGTGGATGATTGTGGTTCCAACAAGACGGCGCTACATGCCACACAGCGCACGTCACAATCGATTTATTGAAGGAAACATTCGATGAGCGCATAATTTCGCGGAATGGACCTGTAAATTGGCCACCAAGATCGTGTGATTTGACACCATTGGATTATTTTCTTTGGGGATATGTGAAGTCGCTCGTCTACGCCAACAAACCAGAAACGTTAGGGGAATTGGAAGCCAACCTTCGTGGCGTTATTGCCGACATACGGCCCCATATGCTCGAAAAAGTGGTTGAAAATTGGACCTGTAGAATTGGCTTTATTCGAGCCAGCCGCGGCGGCCACATGCCCGAAATCATATTTAAACATTAATGGCATAAAATTATCCTTCCAATAAAGCCAAATTGATGGACCTTAAAACGATTTTCTTGTGTTTTATTTCAATTCGAAGTTCTATACCCCTAAAAAAAACACCCGATATATCCAAGTATTTAATGAGTTTGACTACCTCAATTTTATCATCTTTAATTTCATGTTGTAGCTGTTGGATCCAAGAGTAACTTCCCTTCTCAAAATCATAAACCGTGTCTTTTTAATTCAATTTAAGTTTATTTAAGCACAACCATTTATAAATATGTGGAACCTAGATCGTCTTGCATCTTATTTATCGCATTATGTAAATTTCTGTCATTTAAGTTACAATTAATAAAAGCGTATCTCCAGCGAACAATTTTACCTTACAGTGCTTGAGTGCCATATTTATATCATTTACATAAATATTAAAAAGTGTTGGAGCTAACACCGATCTTTGGGGCAAACCACTTTATTTGACGTGGTTCACTCTGTCACAACTGTCGCATACGGTCAGATATTTAGAAAACTACGAAACCAATCAAGCTCACTGTTTTTGAAGCCAACGTGTCTGCCGAAAGTCTCGAATGCTTTTTTAAGATCAATAAAAAAAGGTGAATATAGTAATCTTCGAGTTAAGGTCTTCCTTCCACTGGGAAATCACTAGATTTAATGCAGTCTCGCATGAATAGTTAGCGCTGAAACTTGATTGTTCTTTTATTAATACGTTATTACTTTCAATATGGTGGAGTGATTTATTCTTGACCAAAGTTTTCAAGATTTTCTCCGTGCTATTATTCTATTAGTTGATCTAAGTTTCTCGGCTTTCATGGTAGAGAGTAGTGTAATCTATCTTCCTTAGTGCATTCGGAAGAGCTTCCAGGACCTTTGCATGCCAGTACTTAGCTCTTTCTCCAGCTAGATCGCGTTAAGCCTGGCGGCACTATACCCGACTAGATCCAAAATTACTCCGAGAGACTTAGTAGGTGCAGAGGGTAGCGCTCCCATGACGAGCATGAAAGATGTGTGCTGTACTCGCCACATCTTGGCTTGTGACAAGGTTTTGTTTAGCGCTGGCCACCTGACGCTAGCCTCGTAGAAAAGAATGGGTCTTACCACTGTCGTGTACATCTAGTGTACTATGCGTGGTTTATTCCCCATTTTTTTCCTATAGATGCCTTACGTGCGTACAAGACGGTGATAGCCTTCCTGGAGCGGTATTCGATGACGTTGAGAGAGTGAGTTCAACCCCGGTTATTGAGCGTGGTTTGAAAGAATGAATTTACTATTTCCGCGTGAAGAGTACCATCTCAGTCTTTGTGGGGTTAATGCTAAGCCCACTTTCTTTCGACCAGATGTTTATTTGGCTGAGGGCACATTGTAGTAGCTCACTCAGAACCTGCAGATATTTACCGGTTGTTACGATTGTTATGTCATCGGCGTACGCTATGATTTGGCAACCAGTACCCTTTAGGATCCAAGCAGGGCATCATCGATTAGATTCCATAGTAGAGAGGAGAGAACGCCCCCTTGGGGATGCCTCTGGCCACATCCCCTAGCTCAGAAAGAAAAGTTCGCATTTTGTGAAAGAGCCCAACAATGTCCACCACCTCCTGCTGCCCACTCAACGAAGGGACCTGACCACCGAGTCCGGTGAACACTGTTAAAGGCTCCCTCTGTCCGGGAAAGATTTCGTTCAGTCCCGGAGATTTATAGTATTGGGAAGACATTATAACCCATTCTACCCTGGCGTAACTTACGATATCTCTTACAGAGTACATCCTTGTAAGGTTGTCAGAAATCTCTTATTTTAGATTGGTTAAAGAACATCCTCCTTTTTTTCCTCGGGGCTGAAATTTCCGGATTCCACCAATGAAACCTTTTATTTTCCTCCGAGAGGGTGCTTGCGCTGGATGCTTGAAAAGCAGCGTTACAAGAGCTTCTCAGAAAGTCCACTGCTTCATCAATTTTTATCAATTTAGAGAAACAACCTTCACGTCCTGGAGAGTTCCTTCATCAGGTCTTGTTGATAAGCGTTCCAACTTCCGAAGTAGTTGCCGAAGTTACATATACAGGGGGTTTCAATAGGAACGCTACAAAAGTTGTTTAAATAAAACAAAAACGGTTTGGGATATGAATTAAATTCTTTATTTCTGTGAAAGTACATTCGATGCCATTATGTAAGTATCTCAATTTCTTTTGCATGGGCACCACGGGCTCGCTTGCAGAAGTCCAGACGCTGAACCAAATTGTCGACGGTTTTCAAGCGTAAATCGGGCAATACTGCTGCAATTTCACGTTCGATATTCGTACGAAGTTCATCAATCGTCGCTGGCTTGTTACCATAGACCATAGACTTGACGTAGGCCAACAGGGAATAGTATAACGGCGTCAAATCGCACGACCGAGGCGGCCAATTGACTGGGCCATTTCGTGAGATAACACGTTCACCAAACTTGGTTTTCAATAAATCGATTGTGACATTCGCTGTGTGGCTTGTGGCGCCTTCCTGTTGGAACCACATATTGTCCAAGTCCATATCATCCAATTCGGGTCAAAAATATTAGGCTATCATTGAGCGGTAGCGATGCCCATTCACAGTAACGTGCCGGTCTTGATCATCATGGAAGAAGTACGGCCCAATGACGCCCCGGCCCAAAAACCGCACCAAACCGTAATTTTTTCTGGATACAATATTGACTCATGGAGTACGTGTGGATTGCTGCTTGCCCAATAACGCCTATTTTGCTTATCGACGAAGCCATTCAGCCAGAAATGGCGACGACCATAAATTGGACGTAGCGCTCTTAAAGTGTAACCGTATGTGTTTAATAGGATGCCAGTCATTTTCGAAACTGGAAACTGGCTTTCCCCAACTGCGTTCCCCCATTCGCAGACTTACTTAAAGCATGCGGAAGCAACTATTGCATCACTTTGGAAAACCCTAACGTTGCTGTTGCTGCCTAAAACCGGGAAACCATCACGGGAAAAGACAATATTATATGCAACCGTCTTGAAAACAAAGTTCAAGTTTAAGGAAGTATATTTGATAGCCAGTTTGACTTCCGAAAATGGAGGATCCGTATGTTACGTGTGAACCTGGATGTCCAGATACCTTAAAAGGTCAAAGGAAAAAAGGAAAGCACTATATCGTTGTAGTTGTTACTGCGAAATACTTAAGGAAAATTTGCGATAACACTGCGGAACAAATTCAGGTTAGCAAAGGTTAGGCCGATTCTGAGAGGGAGGGGTGAAAATAGAGGCTAAATTAGAAGACCCATATCGCGGCGTTTGTTTATATTAGTTCGAATTTTTTCTTAATCGACCTTCGAACTTTGCAGTCAAATGCCGATTTTCAGCATATTGTTTATATGGTTATGCAACCATTAACATTCAACAACAAAGAAAATTTGTGTAGTGCTTATGAAGCAAAATGTTGGAAATTTTTTTTTCATGCTTTTTGATCATATTTTCCACAAAACTAAGTCTTTTTGCTTTCTGTGTGATTTATAATATGCTTCTCAGTTTCTTCAATCAATTTCATTTGAAAAGAAAACAATCATAATACAAAACTTGCGTTTTCCAGCTTGAAAAAGTTAAAGTTAATGGAGACGATAGGTTTAACCTACATATAAAAAAGATGATTGGCGTTTATTCATCGATAGTTCACTAATCAGCTTAAAAGTTGTGCTCTTGCCCAAGACGATTAGAATGCATTCTGTTCCAATTGCGTATAGCACTGACACTAGTGAAAATTTCGATAATTTGAAACACTTTCTGGAAGTAGTCAAATATAACGAACACCAGTGGCGCATTTACTGCGGCCTCAAAATAGTTTCATTGATTACAGGCTTAACAGCATCTGGCCGTCCAAAATATCCGGAAGAAACCAGTACAAACAGCATATTCAGTGGCATTGGACGGAAATGGACTAAAGACAATAGGCTTCACGAAAGTCTTGTTCCTGAAATGAAAATTTTGTTGCGGTTGCTCCACATTAAACTTGGCATTGCTAAAAATTTTTTGAAATGTATCGCAAAAATACCAGCAGTATTCAACAGCTTGAAAGACATTTTCCCAAGACTATGCAACGCCAAAATTCTGGAAGGGGTTGTTAATGGTCCCGACATATGGAAACTAATGAGTCGTCAAGATTGTGGCCAAGTTCTGACAGGCCGAGAATTAAATGCATGGCTCGCATTGAAAGCAGTCATTAAAGGACTTTTGGGTAAAGAACGCAAAGACAACTACAGGCAATCTGTTGTAAACATGTTGGCAGCTTTCGATGAATTTGGTGTTAATATGTCGTACAAAATTCTTCTCTTGCATCAGCATCTTGATCAACTCGCTCAACAGTTGCCAACTGAATCTGATGAGCAAGGCAAACTGCGCTTCCATTTGAAATAAGGTAACTATAGAGTATGCATATTTTGAATTCCTAGATTTTTCTAATATCTTTGTCAGAGTGCACAATTTAAACATGTTAACGAAAGAAAGGAAAGAAATCTCCAGATGCAATACTCGCTGAAATTTGTTGGAGGTATAAAAACACTTTGGAAGAAGAGGAAGACGAGGCAAAAGAGGAAGAAGGGGAAGGCAAAGATGAAATTCCAGAATATCTGTTGGACGACATTATCGACCTTTCTGATGATGATGACGATGACCAAGATATTAGAGAGAGCAGGGATGTTGATCCACAGCCGGCTGCTGAACGGCAACTGGCCAAATCATTAATTTAATATTTTTATTTAAAACTTTTCATAACTAACATTTCAAAATTATATTTTTTTTTCATATTTTTATAATTTATTTTTCAATGTTTCTTCAAAACCCACTCTGCAAAAATTGGTACATAATAAATGAGAAGTAAATTAATATTAAGCTGGAAAACGCAAGTTTTGTATTATGATTGTTTTCTTTTCAAATGAAATTTATTGAAGAAACTGAGAAGCATATTATAAATCACACTGAAAGCAAAAAGACTTAGTTTTGTGGAAAATATGTTCAAAAAGCATGAAAAAAAAATTTCCAACATTTTGCTTCATAACACTACAAAAATTTTCTAAATCAATTTTTTTTTTAAATTTTGATTGTTGCACAGGTCTCTAGCAATAATTTGGCTTTAACAGATTGAAAGCATATCAATTAGTCGACGAGTTATAGCCAAAAAACCATATAAACAATATGCTGAAAATCGGCATTTGACTGCAAAGTTCGAAGGTCGATTAAAAAAATTCGAACTAACATAAACAAACGCCGCGATACGGGTCTTCTAATTTAGCCTCTATTTTCACCCCTCACTCTCAGAATCGACCTAACTTTCGCTAACCTGAATTTGTTCCACAGTGTAATAGCAATAGAACTATAGAGACAGGTCACTCGTGGTCTCCACAAAGTGGGCTTAAGCTCGCGGAGTAGGAACCTCAGGTGGTACTCATCTCGAGCAGGCAAAAGTAAAAAGAGTTTACCATACAATTTGGCGAAAACAGTGACATTACTCGTTGCTCCGTCAAGTACATAGAGATTATGTTAGATAAGCTGATGTTATTCAAACCCCATTTGGAATATGCTAATAAAAAAGTATGGGTCCGAATCCAGGCCGGGGCAAGTAACATCAAAAATTACTTGTATAGAAAATCATTTTTCTAATAGCGGTCGCCACTCGGCATGCAATGGCAAACTTCCAAGTGAATTTCTGCCATGAGGTTCGAAGTGAGAATACGTTGCGAGCGGTTGTGTTAAATAGCGCGCAGTGTATTGCCTCTAAAAAGTGAATTCATCAATAACGTATATTCTGCAATATATTTATTGGTTTATTGGTTTAAACATTTCCATCTTAATTCAAAATCGAAATTAAGAATATTAAATTCCTGTGTTGCGGGTCAACTTCCCCCCTGAGGGAAAGTTGAACCTAGTGTTTGGTTAAAAAATAATCTACAAAGACAATTCCATAAAAGCTAAAATAAGTAAAAGAAAAAATCTTAAAATAATGCAGAACAACAATAATATGCAGAATGATTTGCGTATTAACTCAGTGCAAAATCAAACGATGCAATCAAGCGGCAGCATTATCAAAAATATTCCGACGGATAGCGGTATCGGAAAAACAAATAAGAGAGGGGCGCCATGCAAAGTGCTATGATCAGTTCGACCCATGTTCTCAAAACCGGTTTGGGCTCTTGTCTGACTTTACTTTAGGCTATGACGATGACATTGCTGATAGTGCCTCGGGCGATAATAATGCTAATGACATTAATAACACTCAAAAGAATAAGAATAATTATTCACCTAATTCATCCAACAACAATATCAAAAATAAAAAAGCACCTGTTAACAAGCAAACTATAAATAAGCATGCTTCTAATAAATATTGTCCGCCAATAATATTATTTAAGGTGGATATCGGAAAATTGGTTAAACAATTGAAAACCAAGTCCCCTTCAATTGATTTCAAAGTACAAAATGTAAATAACCAAAAAAGCAAAATTTATTTTAAAGAACCAGAAGCGCATCTCGAATTTATGGAAAAGCTTATATCAATGAATGTTGATTCGTATTCTTTTACGCCAAAGCAATCTAGACAAATAAATTTGATACTAAGAGGTCTTCATTTTGGAATAGATTGTACTGAAATAAAAAATGAATTAAATTCGATTATTCCAAATACAGTGGATTCCGTCAATAAATTTTCAACTAACTACACAAGGAGAAATAATACAGACACCGGTCTTCTACTGGTTTCACTAATGAGTGGAGTATCCCCTTCTGAAATAACTAAAATAAAAATTATAAATTATCAATCCGTAAAATGGGAAAAACCAAAGGCCTTAAATAATGAAATCCAATGCAAGAGATGCCAACAGTGGGGACACTTAGCAAAAAACTGCAACCGCCCTTTTCGCTGCGTTAAGTGCGACAAAGTACACGGACCTGGAGAATGCGAGCTTCTAAAAAATGAGAACTCAACTGCCTTTTGTGCGAATTGTAATACCTGGGGCCATCCTGCCAACTGGCGCGGCTGCGTTTCTTATAAAAACTTTGTTAACTCTAAAAATAAGAAAGCTATTAATAACAATTCTTCTTCACATGCAAAACAAAATGTATGTAAGGAATTAGCCAACAGCTCGGTAGTGATCGGGGGAAGAACCTTTGCAAGTTTGTTTGAATCTAAGAACAACGCCAGGAATACAAATTTTCCTGTAAATAATAAGTCTAAGTTAATTGAAGAGTTTTTGTCGGTGGCCAAAGAGCTATTAAAACCTGAGGTTTCACTAGAAGACCAAATAGTAGAATTTCTAAGAAACTTTCGCAATCTACCCAGAGAAACTCATGCAGTGCACAAGTCTTCTGAATCAGGTAAACTCGCTTTATGGTATATAAACATTTAAAAATAGTGACTTTTAATGTGGGATCGCTCATTGACAGATCTAGAGTACTTTAATTACAATTTTTTCTAAACAAGTTTAATGTGGACATTGCCTTTATCCAAGAGACTCACTTATCTCCAGAACACTCTCTACTCATTAATAACTATACACTTCATAGAAATGATTGTGGTCAAGGTGTTGTCATTGCGTTAAAAAAATCTATAAATCATTGTCGAACAGACATCGTGAATTTAACCTTTCCTTCAGTTTTTGTTAAAATTAAAATGTTGCACAACTTCAAATTTGAAGAGCTTCTGGTTGGGAGTATTTACATTCCTACGAACAGTCGAGTCCTAGACTTCAGTCATAATTTCGATATTATTGGTAACTTTTCGTGTTCATATTTTGGGACAATTATTGGTGGAGATCTAAACGCCAAACACGTAGAGTGGGGCGATAATATAAATAACTCTAATGGTAGCTCCCTGGTGAATTGGACTGCAAACTCATCTTTTAATTTTTTACGAATTTCTCATAATTTACCTACCTTTCCTAATGGTGCCTCTCACCTTGACCACTTTCTAGTATCCACCCACCTAATTAACATGATAAGCCGTAATTTTTATACATCAATAGGCCCAACCTTCTCTGACCACTTCCCACTATTTCTTCATATAAATTTTGCTCAACTTAATTTTCTTTCCAATTTTACCGACTCAAAAAATGGATTTTTGAAAACCAATTGGAAAAAATTCGAAGTTGAGTTAGACTCTGTGCTACTAGGTATTATGCCTCCTCACAATATAAATCTGTCTAATAGTGAAATTGATCATAATATTAGAAGTCTCACTAAATCCATCGTGGATGCAAATAATAATAATACAATTTTATGTAGCAAAAAACAGTTTGCTCCTTATTACAATGGTCTCATAAAAAAATTGGTAAAAATAAAGCATTTATGGCAGAATGAATTGAAAAAATTATACCAGTCTTCATATGATCGTTCTTCCGCTAGTTATAAGTTACTATCGGCACAAGTTACTCTCATGAAAAAACTTATACAAGAAAATATATCAAGAGCACGAGCAGATCAATTTGCAAAAGCACTTGAACCCATTAAGCCAAGTCCATTTGCTTTTCGGAAGATATATAAACTTGCTAAGATTAAACCTAAAAGCATTTGTGAAAAAATTAGCATGGATGGTGAGGTTTATTACGGCGATAAAGATAAATCTGAGGTCTTCAGAAAATTCTATTCTGAAAGCTTTAGAATAAACTCACCTACTATTGTTTCAACCATGGACTCGCAATCCCTCAATGAAGCCCTGGAGCCTTTGTTCCTCTTGAATGAACCTGGAAATGCTTTAAATCCTGCCGAGTCGTTACATTTTATTTCACCCGATTTAGTCAGTTCTGTTATTTTGGGATTAAATGCAAAAAAATCGACTGGTTCTGATCTCATTTCGAATTTTCTAATAAAGAGGCTTCCAAAGTCGGCTATCACCTTCTTAACAATTATTTTCAATAACTGTTTAAATAATGGGTATTTTCCAATTAGCTGGAAAATAGCTAAAATTTTACCAATTAAAAAATTTCCTGCGGCTATACTCCCCAAAAATTTTAGACCAATTTCGTTACTTTCAAATCTTGGAAAATTATTTGAAAAAATAATTTTGCTTAAGATTGAATGTTTTCACCCGGATAAGTTCTTTTCGGACTTACAATTTGGTTTTGTTAAATAACATTCTACTTTACATGCATTATTTAAGTTTTCAAGTGACGTTATCTTAAACTTGGAAAACAAGTTATGTACGATCGCGGTTGCCTTGGATGTTGAAAAGGCCTTTGATCGCGTTTCTCACAAAGGCATCTTAATCAAATTACATAAAATCGGGTTGTCCCCATTTTTAAGAAAACAGATTTCTAACTTCTTCCGGGATAGAACATTTTTTGTACAAATGAATAGGACCGCTTCAGGTAACGTTTTGAGTGGCGTGCCGCAAGGCTCAATTTTAGCCCCTTTCCTCTTTAATCTATTTCTGAGCGACTTCCCTCATGTTTTGAATAATTCTGTCAGCCTACTTTATGCAGACGACGCTTTGATATATGCTCATGCAAAATATCCTTCTTCAGCCTTATTGATAGTTGAAGAGCACCTTAAAACCATTTTGGAATACTACACGTGTTGGGGAATATCTGTAAATACTGATAAAACAACGGCGATTTGCTTCAGAAATCCAGCAGGAAAAGGTCCTCGTAAAGTATCTAAAGAAAGCAAAGACTTAAGGCTCAAAATTGCTAACTCATCTATTCCTTTTCATAATAAATTAAAATACTTAGGAGTAAATTTCTCTAAGTTATACAAATTTAATGAGCATGCGCGATTAATGATTGCAAAATGTAACAGTCGTTTTGCAATTTTGGCGAATATTCTGAGAAACCCATTTCTAAGTAAAAAAACAAAGTTACTGTTATATAAAGTTTCTCTGAGACCAATTTTGGTTTATGCTTTACCGATTTGGTTTTCGTTTTCTCCTAGTGTTCTATTGAAAGTAGAAATACTCGAAAGAAAGGTTCTGAGACTTTGTGTTGAGAAAAATTTCGTGAGCAGAAACAAAAGATATTCTAATGATACAATTTACAAATCAGCAAATATACTTCCGTTTAACAAGTATGCTATTAAAATGATTATAAGTTTTGCGAAAGAATTCGGGATCATCCTAATACCTACATATGTTAAAAAGAGTTTTGACTCTCTTGCAAACTCTGACTGGAGAAACCGTTGCTATTTATCACCATTAGGAATTTTAAATGAGAACATTAGCACTAATGAGAACGATACTGATTATCTGCTCACTGAATTTTATTTAAAAAAAACCTCAGGAACGCATAGAGGGTAAGGCCATGTTTTGCAAATCATTTATTTAAGGAAAATAGTCGTCCCTTGATCATGCCGTGATGTTGAGCAATGCCTCACATGAAACAATTATGTCCACCGGGAGCAAGAGTTCAATTAATTTTGTAAATGACTATTTGTATATAATTTTTCTTTCAACTATTTAAGGAATAAGCTAAGGTATCTTTTATATTTAAACTATTAATCTTTAAGAATATATATTTTATTTCTTGTATAAATTGTAATGAAATTTTTGACTCAATAAATTTATTTATTTATTTATTTCTGCCATGAAAAAAAAATTTCTCACAAAAAATCGTTCGCCGTTCGGAGTCGACGTAAAACTATACGTCTCTCAATTTGTATTACAACAACAAGACGCATATTACAAATCGCTTTAGCGGTTATAGCGCCAATTAAGTAAGTAAATAATAGAAAAGTATCACGGACAGTGCCAGTGGGGATAATGCTAGAAAGAGAGAGAGGGAGCCAATATTGGGCACCTGTTTTTCGCAACCATCGAACTTCCGCGGTGTGAAGTTAACATACTGATTATGTGCGCTTCGGGTAAGCAGCGGGTTCAGAATGTTCCCGGGCGAAGAAACAAATCATCGATACACTGGCGAATGAGGCAGTAAAGCTTATTAACGCAAAAATGAACGTTCCGTGCTGTATGCAATGCACGGCGAAGTAGATTTCTATTAAACACGTTCGGAACATGCTGTAGTAAAAATTGGAGACTAGCGAGCGACGTATATTTTCCAGCGTTTGAAAAAGCTACGCTGCTCCAGAGTATTTGGTTTTGCTCTCGCTACCGCTCTCACTTTGAACAGAGCCGTAGCAGAGCCATAGCCGAAAAATGAAAAGGCATTGGCTCTGTTCTGCTTGTAGTTTTGTCGCGTCTTAAGCTATAGCTATAGCAATAGCAGTAAATTAAATGATGTGCTCTGCAAAGCCGGAGCGGTAGCTAAAAAACTGAGAGCGAGATGAGAGCAGAGCCAATCAAATTTTTTTTATTTACTACGGCTCTCGTGTGTTTGTTGTTTTTGCTTCAATTTTGTGATCTTTATTGTATTCATTCATGTGTAGGTTAATAAATTGAAAAAGGAAAAACATATTTTATTCAGTCACAATATTTAAACTATATCAAAGTTTGTGTTAAGTAAATAGGAATGAGAACTTATACATATAGTAACTTATGAATTAATCCTCGTCTTCAAATAAACTTAAATTGTCGATCGCACTATCTAAGTGTGTCGAATTAAGCCTGACAAGAAGTATATTTTCCAAAGTTTCATGATTTAATCGATTTCGGTTATCCGACAACACCAGCTTCAAAGAAGAAAACGCCCGTTCTATTGTTACCTATATGTATTAAGAAAGTTAGCAATTGATTATTAATATTTTTTTTAGATTAGGTATTAATGCTTACTTGAGTTGGCGGTATTGCAAAACATACTTTGCTTAGGCATAGAGTTCTGGATCGCTTGACTTCCTATCTTTCGAGAAATTTAAAACATTTAAATTTGCTTTCATAAACGGCAATTTCAACGTTTCAATCTTTGTATGGACATCAGTTGACTCATTTGGAAGTACCTTGCTAGCACTTAAAAAGTCGTCCAATAGCTCGAAGTTATTTTCTTTGAAATTTCCAGAGTCCGAATCCATTGAATTAGTTGAAGGTGTTAAATTGGGAATGGGACTGTGGATTTTGATTTGTTCCCACAGTGTCTTTAAAAAATGTATAGCCTTTTCTTTTTGTGAGCCGTCAAGTATATGATGGAATCTAGGGTCCAAGTATAGGCATGCGTCGAAGCCCACATTTGAAACTAATTTTTTGGTTCGTGATTCCATACTTTCAATAAGCGTCTTTCCAATTATATGAATAATTGAATCATGACAAGACGAGTTTGTTGCTATAATCTGGTTAGTAGCTAGTTTGCAAGTTAGCCACAGAGCATAAAAATTCCCGTAATGTAATTGTTCTTCTTGGAACTGTACTATAGCCTTTTGTAGTGGAGCCATAATAGTAATGTATGAATCTATAAAGTCCCATAACAAATTATTCGCTTCGAAATTTTCATCATCTCTTTTATTTTCAACAGTTTCAATAAGGCTTAATATCTCTTTTGCTTTATTAAGTTGGTCAATCATGTTGAATGTTGATCCCCATCTAGTTGGACAATCCAATTGAGGTAATTTAAACTGTCTTAATTCAAATAAATCACGGTAACCGTTTGATGTCTTCCGAATGTATTTGGTAAGATTGCGGCATTGGAACAAATACTCTCTTATAATTATATGCTTTGTAACGTCAAGTGCACAAAGCTGTGCAGTGTGTGCTGCACATCGACATATTTGTATATCACCAACATGAATATTTTCTGTTTTTTCAAAGTGGTCAATTTGTTTTGTGCACTCAATGTTCTTCTGTTCAATGCAGGCTTCTTCAAAATCGTCATCGCTTTTATACATTTCTGATAAAATTTTTGAAGTTTTTATCATGTTGGCCCCATTATCAGATGTTATTGATACAATTTGGCTCAGTTTTATTTCGTTATTATTTAAAACAAATATAATTTCTTTGGCGAGATTTTTGGATGTGCTTGAATCAGCTCCTTTGAGTTCCACCATTCCAAGAATTCGCGATCTTATTTCATTTTTGCTGATGAATTGAGCACTGATGCCAAAAATATTTCGACCAAGCCGCGTTGCACTATCAATTTTTAATGATAACAGTCGATTTGTACATTCTTGTTGTATTTCACGTCTAATATTCGCTGCTACTTTTTTAGTACAGATTTGCATTTGTTTCCATTCAACTTAAAGTTTTTTCCACATTTATTGGAAATACCTTGACATATGGGGTCAATTATATTGCGCATATTGCTTGAGTTGAGCACATGGAATGGAACGCTATCTTCAGTGAAGAGACCAATGTATGACCGAACTAAAATTTTTCTGTTGATTTTAATTTTAGTTATTTGAAGTTTTACATTTTTTGAAGTGTCAAGGCGAACAGAATCGTCATCTAGCTCCTCAACTCGGATGCCATGCAATTGTAAATGCTTCTTTAAATTAAAAACGCGATCCTTTTCCAATACTCGAAAACATTTTTTGCATTTAACGTAGTTGTCATCATTCTCATCGAAATATTTTAATGTGTTAAAAGTTTTCTTCTTCGGTGCCATGTTAACGCATTAAATCAATACTTGAAAGTGCGAAAACAAATTTACCAAAACGCATTGCAGCAAGCGACAAGCCTAAAACAACGGTGCATTGCGAAGCAGCGATTAAAAAAACGATTGCAGAATTCTAGCAAAACAACAAACACACGAGAGCCGTAGTAAATGAAAAAAATTTGATTGGCTCTGCTCTCATCTCGCTCTCAGTTTTTTAGCTACCGCTCCGGCTATGCAGAGCACATCATTTAATTTACTGCTATTGCTATAGCTATAGCTTATGACGCGACAAAACTACAAGCAGAGCAGAGCCAATGCCTTTTCATTTTTCGGCTATGGCTCTGCTACGGCTCTGTTCAAAGTGAGAGCGGTAGCGAGAGCATAGCAATATTTTTATAGGTATTGCTGCTCCGGAGTAGTAAATGCTCTCTTGCTCTATATTTTTTATCATTTTATCTAATTTGATTTTGCTGAAATATGTATATTGTTAATTTTATACAACAACCTCGTTTAGACACAGTGACTCTTATTTTATCAAACCACATTTCTTTCTGTGAAAATAAATGCTGAATCGTATTCGAAATAATATGCAGTGTTGTTGTGGTCAGAAAGAGTGGCTGTGCTCAACCGGAGATAGACTTTCCGATATATAAAGAGTTTTTTCATCTGAATTGTGTTGGTGTTGTGCAAGCAGAATTGGCTACTTATTAGCCGCGGAGAAACTTTTATTTTGTATCAAGGGTTCGACATGGCGTCGCGCTTCTTTCCTTTCGCCACCACTGTCTGCTCAGTCGTTTGACAGAAATGAAGATATTGAAAAAGAATCAACATACCTAATAAATATCAGGGGTCCACAATTCGCAGGGTCTGCCATGAAAGCGCTGTCTAAGAGCCGACAATACTAGCATACTCTGTGTTGCCAAATTCTAATAAGAAGAAACTACTGAACTCAATCAGGAGATACATTCCTTAAAATCTATACTCTAAGAAAACGATTCTGTGCTTTCACCCTTGAAATAAAAACTTTGCATTATATCGTTTCTGCTTAATGAAAACAATGAATGATAGAAAACAAGATTGCTCTTTCCACGCAGAGAACAACTGATAGTGATGCAATAATAGTTAGAGAAGGAGAGAGCAAAGAAAAAATTCTAAAAAGGAAGAATAAGAAGCGCAGGAAAGGCGGAAAACGGCAGAATCATTGAAAAGTTTTCTTAGCATTATTTGTGTAAAATACTTTTATTTGGTCAGCGAAGGGCTGGATGCAGTCAAATCGACAAACAGAGACTTCCTGTCCGCAAAATGCGCAAAATTGTATTCTATAATTCTTGGTTTCTGCTAATGTCAGCAATCTAAATTCACCACCTACTGGTAATGCCAAAAATTACAAAAACAACCTTTGAATTAGTATTGCGAGCGAAACTAATTTGTTTGCTCCCTCTTTGTCATCTTAGGATTGGTGTCTTATTGTTAAGTTCAAAGAACGCAGATTACAAAGAAGTTGCATGGCGTTTCATTTCCAGTGGCAAGAAATATCGTCCAATTCACCACACGCAGAAACCAATTGGATCTAATCAGATTCTAATAACAATCAGCAAATTAGTTCTGATATGGGAAATTCGACAATTGGACAAAAAATATGTTAGAGGGACGGTGGGATGGGATGCAACTTCTTTGTATTGTCTTTGGTTGCACTGTCCCGCTACCAATAGCTTCGCAAGTAGCTGTTGATTGATACTCGTATAGTAATGCAATTTACCAATTAATGGCTCATTATAAATCACCCCCTAGTTATAGGATTAATTTTATTATTACAAACTTTGCAAAGCTGTTTATTAACAGGGGTAATTAGCATCTAATGAAATATTCTCATTATCAATAAAATGAACAATTATATGTACAATATTTTTTTTTTTTGATTCTTATTTTGATTAATTTATTTATAGATACATCTTATATTTCATTTTTTTCACAAAATAATGAAATACAATCAATTTATAATTTTAATATATTCATAAAGAAAATAGATTTAGTCTTAATAAATTGTATAACTACCCAACAAATATAATTACTAGTCTACTAATAAATTATTTATTAATTACAATTATTTCTGTAGTAAAACTTATTTAATTAGTTTATGGTCCTTTACGATTAATAAGGTAGCTAATGAATTAAGCCAAGGGGTTAAACTTGCAAATAATACACTAGTAGAACTTCCAGTACCTTTTAATATTTCAGCTTGATGAAATTCCGGTTCATTACATGGATCATGTTTAATCATTCTAATTTTAATAAGATTATTTTTAGCTATACATTACACTGCAGATATTAACTTAGCCTTTAATAGAGTAAATCACATTTGTCGAGACATAATTTATGGATGATTATTACGAACTTTACATGTTAATGGAGCATCTTTTATCTTTATTGTATTTATTTTCATGTAGGACAAGGAAATTATTATGGTTCATATACATTTGCTGCTACATGACTTGTAGGAGTTTTAATTTTATCTTTAGTAATAGAAACGGCCTTTGCCATTGTCCTAGCTATAACTTTAATTTAGTTTTATTTTCACACCAAACAGTATAAAATAACCCTATTGGATCAAATTCCAATATTGATAAAATTCCTTTTCATCCATATTTTTCTTATACAATACCCTTGTCGGATAATAATTATATTATTATTATTATTAACATTAATTAATCTACCTTTAAGGAGATCCAGACAATTTTATTCCAGCAAATCCTTTAGCAACATCAGCTGAATATGACCAGAATGATATTTTTTATTTGCGTATGCAATCTTACGATCAATTCCTCATAAACTAGAAGGTGTAATTGCAATAGTTTTATCAATCGCAATTTTAGCTATTGTTCCATTGTATAATTTAAGAAAATTCCGAGGGATTCATTTTTACCCAATTAATAAAATTTTATTTTGAATTATTGTAGTAACATTAACATGAATCGGAGCCCGACCAGTTAAACAGCCCTATGCAATAGGTGGGCAAATCTTAACAGTTGTCTACTTTTTATTTTAAATTATTAATCCATTAATTAATAAATATGAGACAATTAATTAATTAGGTTAATGAGCTTGAACAAGCATATGTTTTGAAAGCATAAGATAGAAAAATAAAATTTTTATTAACTGTACTAAAATAAATTAATAATGTAAAATAAACTAATAATAGCTCATTATTTGTTGTTTTGCACGCTCTTGATCCAATTTTATATACAATAGGAATATGCACCCGATAGTGGTTCCCTTTTGATGTATTGCACCCTCCTGATGAAACTTTATACACAAAAGTCGGTTTTCTTATAAATAAAACAACAATTTAGATTTCGCTTCGCAATGTCTTTAATCGAGTTGTGTTCACTTCTACGTATGTATGTACATTCCAAGACTAGCAAAACGATGATTGTTGGAGAGAGGACGCTCATACGATATATACATACAAATGCACGTTGTTACGAGTGTGCAATTCTACAACAATTGTTGAGAGAATAACCAAGGCTCATATGGAATTTTCATTATTTTTTTTTGTGGTATTTATATTTTCCTTTTACTTGATCTTTGTATACCTTCTTTGACGGATCATCGTTTGACAATAAATAATTTTCTTCTCGTTTGTAGTTTTCAATTAGTCTATATTTCGGATTTGACTCGACAATTTTAAAGTTTTTTACGTAATCATTTGTGAAATCAAACCTTTCAACATTATTTTCCTTTTTATGTTGTTTTTGCTTATTCGCCTTTAACAATTCTGATAATTTTAGTAGTTCTTCATTGCTAAGTGTATTATTTAACAAAACTATTGGTTTAATTTGTGTACTGATATGGATTGTGATATTGTAATGGACTATTGATTTGGTTACCTTGTAAATGAATTCATCGTTTTTAACATCAGCTTTGAAAAGTCTTATGTGTTCATCACGATATATGTAGCCCTTCTATGTCTGTGTTACCTGGTTTTTATATGGTGTACTTGTATTTGATTACCTGCTAGAAATTTTTTAATAGTTCCTATGTCAAATCCTTTATCTGGGGTTATACCATTCGGTTTCCCTAAAGAATATATATGCATATCTGCGAACATATAATAATACATGCGTTGGTACATATAATATTTGTGTACATATGTATGTAAATATTTAGAACGGGAGTAAAAATTACAAAAGAAAAACAAACTTATATCGGTACATGGTCAACATCATTGTCTTTAACGTTACAGTCGCACGTATATTTTCGTTCATATATCCGTAATATTAAATGATATATAAACATTTTCAAATGTACATTAAAGTAGGCCACAAGGTTTACATTTTATATGTGTAAACTTTTTTTCCATTGTCAGCAGTTTCAAAGATACGCGAAGTTTTGTCTAGTCCTTAACGTTACATTTTTTGGAAGTGAGTTAGGAAGTAACTCAACACTTGAAAGAAAATTAGCGAATCTTGCAGAGCTAAAATTTAAAACAATGTAATTTTCACAAGACCAAGGTTCAAAGAAATGATATACATATGTAAGTATCGACTTGAGAGAAAACTTTCCTTACAACAACTTTGCAAATCCAAATATGCAGTCTTTAACGTTACAAAAAAAGTCTTTAATGTTACATTGCGATTTGATTTTAGAAAATTGGTAAATTTGGGACAAGAAAATAATTGTTCACTATCTAAAACGTAGAAAATCGAATATTTATTATTCGCTGCAGTGTTTTTTAAATCTTTGCATTGCACTGATCGACGAAGTTGATAAAACGCATCAATTAACATATTCCCTCATACTGAAGCATAGAAAAAATGAAACATTCATTATATCAATGGAAATCGCAAGGAATACTTATTATATCCTTCTTTAGAGGTATGTTTTTTTTTTTAATACCTAATTTGAAGTAATTGAATGGAAAATTCAAAAATTGTTTGGAGCTCTAAATTAGAATGAAAATAAAACAGCTGTTGGAAGAGAGTATAAGAATGCTTTGAAGGTGTATCAAGTAAATAATATTGCAAATATTATAATGATAAATAGTAAAATTATAAGTGAGGTGCAAAGATATTATTTGCATGTACTACCGTACAATATATGATTTGAAGCAGTCATGTCGCGTCTACTTTCCCACCTACATATATATTGACGTTATCAGGCGGTGCGTCTAATGGCCCTGCCATTTCTGCAAACACCTCTATATCTTTTTTTCAAGTTTTTCACTTGTGCTGCTTCTTCGGGCGTAGTTCGAAATGCGCTGTATATTTTAGTAGCACAGGGTCGGTACAAATACCTTACCTCAGGTGCTTATGACTTTTCATTGAGTGCTTCACACCAGATTTGTAACATGATGCCTGGGTATTGTAAAGGTGGAATTGAAGGCAACTTCCTGTTGATCAAAATTTATAATCGCCACTTCCCTGACTTTTCTGCTGCAAATAGTGGCCGGCTATGTTTTATGGTTAACCAGTTCATGTCCTTCTTCCACCAACGATGACTGGATTCGGGCGATTGAACAGTTTTCTGTCTGGATTATCTCCTATAGGTGTTTGGCTATCACGACTAGCAATTAGCATATCCATCGCGCATTATAATTATTAGGGAAAAAATCCGGTCTTTGTGGTGCTCTCTACAGAGACTTTATATTGTTTAACAACACTCTTCTTCTAGGTTTTGGTTTTGTCAAAAGAGCTAGTCGCTCTTCGCTTCCATATACATTTTTGAAAAGACAACTTTCGTATCGGCAAGCACTTCAGGGTTTGCTCCCTCATCGAGTTTGAGGAAGCGGTTTGGGATTGCATCCGAACCCGATAACTTTTTACATATATTTCAATGCTTTACACAGCGAGGAGAACTTCTACCGTACATAAGACGGAAAACTCGCGCTCTATAGAAATAAATACTTCTCTAAAAAAGGTAGGGTGCACAACAACTAAAATTAGAATAACGCTTTCGTTGACTAAGCTAGATGTTTAGGGTCCCTGTGTTTGCATAAAGCCTATTAAGTGATGTTTGTGGAGGTTTTTGGCTCGCTAGTAGTGTCGCCTTCCTCAGTTGCATTGCCCTCCAAAGTCAGGTAATTAGTCTTTTCACCAAATGCACTTCGGAGAGTTCCAAGAGAATTAGCTTTCCAACCCGCGACAATTGCTGCTCTGTCTCTCCTCGAATGTATTCGTTGCTCACTATCCACAAAACGTGTACCGGAATAGCCTACTGCTAATAAACGTAAGGTCAATAATGGACCACGTCCCATCCGTCCTGAATGTAAATTTCCCCGCCATATTATATAATATCATGTCTGGAGACGGAAGTGCCATTAGAAAAGCTCTACCGCTTGCTTTTCCGACTTTCCTATCCCGAAGTCCTCGGTGATCATTACAGGGGATCTAGCATGAAATGAAACTCATCGAGGGTGAAACTAGGCGGTATGCAGCTGCTGAATATTACTAATCCAGGCAATTGTGCACACATCTGCATAGAGTAGTTCCATCCGAAAAGGCATTTTGGCGCAGCTCCATAACGCTGATTTACCGGTGTGGTCCTAAGGCCAAAACCGGCAATCGCGCGTTTTATATTGCTCACTCAGTAGCGTTATGTCAACATTTTTTAGCAATTATCATCTGTCTTAGCTCCTCGTGTGCTGCCTTGCTATGGTTGAGGTTAAGATGTAGCGGCATTCTTTGCACTCTGTTCTATGCATGACGTCCGGTATGTTCTTTTTATAACATATATATCACACCGCCTTTCCTTCTTACAGTCGTTGATAGTATGGCCTGTATCACCGTAAGGGAAGCACGCATGTTTAGTACCCTGAAGAACTTTACATATTCTAGCCAGCTGAATAAACTCTTAGCCATTGAAACACTGCATTGGCTGTTCCGATACCACTGTTTGCATTTATTATCGACTTGACGAATTCTTCAATATCTGATATACCCAATTAACAAAAACTCGGGTTCCAAAAGTACTCAACACTTTATAACACTAATTCGAACTAATTGCTGCAGCGTCAGCATATAACGAATTTTTCGACTTCTGTATCTTCACGTTCGTTACCGAACACCAAATTCTGTAGCACACACTACTGTAAATTCTCCTTCCAGGCGCTCAGTCCAATCTCTCATCACTTCTATCTGAACATATCTACCGTATTTAAATGCTAAAATGTTTACTTCTTACTACTCTATTATTAAAATATGAAAGATACAAAAACCAGTATGATATTTGTCTTCAACTATCGAAACTATTTAAAAGCTCAAACGAAAAATTTATTTAATTTGCCTGCCTCAAAGTCGTTCTTATAAATACATATATTTACCTACACCCAAATTTTCTTACGCCTAAAGCTACCCCTATAGCAACTATATCCGATACGAGTAAACCAAAATGAATGATATATGCATTTATGAAAATGTGTGTTTTTCTATGATCGTTGGCTTTTCTTCACATTTCTTATATGTAACTTACATATATTCCTTTAAAACAAAAGATTGATTCGTGCATATGACTACTACACCATTTCCAGTAAAATAGTCAATTGGACGTTAGAAAGCGTAAGTTGGATTTCTGACTAGTCAATTGGATGCTAGAAAGCATCAATTGGATTTTATAATAGTCTATTGGATGATGCTTAATTACCATGCGCAGAGGACATTTGTGGACATTTGTGTCACACAATTTGTGTACAAAGAATTATCGAAGAGCACGGATCATGCCATATTCACTGAACAGCTATTTCAAGAAAATATTTGTACTATATTTACACAGTTTTTTTTATATTAATTTCGAGTATACTAGCATTAAAGTACGCGAAAAAAGATTTAATGCAAAGAGCTCTAGACAGAGAGAGAATCCTAAACGCAGGTTCAAGAGAAAAGAATGGGGTTTGTTTTGACCACTCTTTGGATGTCCGTTACAAAACAGCCTGGGGATGGGTAAATTATGGACTTAACTATCCTAAACTCAAAGGTGTAAACAGACCGAAAATATTATCTCAAACCGTATTGAACGCAGTGCATGTTTAAGAAATATTTTTTGAACACGATCAATGCTGCTTATCGAAATTTGGACATATTGTATATAGGAGTTAGTTCTGACGTATTGCGATGAATAAAGGGCAAAACTGAATACGATTTAGTAAGAACAGAATTAAAATGACTGTTGAGCGAAAATTTGGTGTCGAATATAATCCCAAGAACCTTAAACTATGGTAGCTTTTGTAATATATATTTAGAAATGGTTTATGATGTATTATAATATTTTTACGCCTCCAAAATTTTATACGAAAGCACTTTTTAATATCAACGACGAGACGTGACTTTACGCACTAGTGATGGAGACGGCTCATATCATACTGGACCTTAAGAGCTTCCTCTGCGTCAATAATAGACGCAAAAACTTATATATCATCGGCATAGAGCAAACAATTTTAAAAAGTGCTACATTTATTACTGTCTTACAAATGCTTCCTTGGGGAACACCTGAAAGGGTTAGATAAAATATCAAAAATTGCAATTACACAACACCTACCCGTCAAATATTTTTATTAGTATTTTGTGCAACACTCTATCAAATACCTTAGAGAAGACTATCTAAATGCAGTTAAATCCATTCAACTTGGAGTCCAGTCGAAAACGATGGCATACAGAATTCGTTAAAAATGGCAAGATTAATATCTGTAGAGCGAACACTGGCAAACCCATTTTGATTTGTGTTGATTAACGACTTAACCACAAAATAAATCTTGTTGGGTGCTATACAGCTAGGAGATCGGCCTATAGTTAGGAACATCATTTTTTCTTCCACTTTTAAAAAAAGATGTAATAGTTGGAACCTGCCACTCATTCAGGAAAACGCCTGAATGTACAGATTTATTGAAGATGATTTCCTGAGGAGTTGCCAACGCTGAACAGTTTTTTAACAAGATAGCTGATAGCCCGTCAGCGTCTCTTTGCGACGAAGGTTTGAGTGAAATCAAACAGTCGATGGTGTCGTTAGAAGAAATGTGCAACATCACAAAATTTTGAAAAGAGAATATCTCAGAAGCAAAGTCAGCAGACTCCTCATCGTCAGAGATGTAATTCGGCAAATAAGTTAGCAGCTTCGGCGGGGCTTTTCTTCCAGTATCAGTAAGTATGCTCGAACGAGACTTTTTGGGTTTTACGAAAATAATTTTTGTAAACCAGGTTATTCTGAATTTCTTCTGAAGATGCTGGTATTCTACCAAAAAATGTCCAATTACTAGTTGCTTTAAATTTCTTGAGGTAATTGTCTTTGAGACCTTTCAATTTCTTTAGGTGCTTGTTATACCAAGGCGACTTATAACAACACTTCTTTTTTACAGATATATTATTATCGCAAAATTCGTGCATTATTATTTACATTTAGATAGTCACAGGATGCGTAACGAAAGAAGTTGTATCAAAATCCTGTAAGGGTAAAAACTCAGACAGGTTTAGTTTAATATTTAAAGGGGCGTGATCAGATATTCGAATGAAATAATTTGATACACAATAATTAATACGAGTATTATCATTGCCGAAGATGATATATAACAGCCTGTTTAACTGATTGAAAATTTCATTAATTTGCTTAAGGTTAATGCTTAGAAAACTACATACAAAATCAGATTGTATAATAATACGATAATATTACTCAAGAGCCCTGAAATATTGGAATTATTACGCTATCTTATGTTTCATAAATTAAAGTCTCCTTTCACACAAACATGATTATAACTTAAGTTAGCCACAACTAGAGACGTGATATTGTCTACATGCCCCTTATATACATATATCCGAGTTACTGTTTGGCGGAATATACGAGGCAATTAAATACAAGGAGCCATATGATTTAGAACTCTTGATGCAGGCGCAAAGTCATTTTTTAGCGTTACTAAAAACGGGTTTTCCGAATGACGTCAAACAGATTTAAATCGAAGAGCTCACATTCATGAAAGTCAGGGGTTGGTCACTTCTCAACAATGGTCATGATATCATAAAACTCTTCAGTGTTAAATATTTGATTTCGTTCTCAGGCCAGAAATATTATGACAATAGACTTTCAGTCCACCAATACTCTCGATATTTTTATATCAGCGACTAAAGAATGCCAGGCGGAATATACGAGGCAATTAAATACAAGGAGCCATATGATTTAGAACTCTTGATGCAGGCGCAAAGTCATTTTTTAGCGTTACTAAAAACGGTTTTTACGAATGACGTCAAACAGATTTAAATCGAAGAGCTCACATTCATGAAAGTCAGGGGTTGGTCACTTCTCAACAATGGTCATGATATCATAAGACTCTTCAGTGTTAAATATTTGATTTCGTTCTCAGGCCAGAAATATTATAACAATAGACTTTCAGTCCACCAATACTCTCGATATTTTTATATCAGCGACTAAAGAATGCCAGGCGGAATATGCGAGCCAATTAAATACAAGGAGCCATATGATTTAGAACTCGTGATGCAGGCCCAAAGTAATTTTTTAGCGTTACTAAAAACGGTTTTTACGAATGACGTCAAACAGATTTAAATCGAAGAGCTCACATTCATGAAAGTCAGGGGTTGATCACTTCTCAACAATGGTCATGATATCATAAGGCTCTTCAGTGTTAAATATTTGATTTCGTTCTCAGGTCAGAAATATTATGATAATGGACTTTCAGTTCACCAATACTCTCGTTATTTTTATATCTGCGACTAAAGAATGTCACATTGTTGACGTTTGATCCACTTGCTTTTGAAAACAACGAAACATCCTTATTCTAAAATTAGCGGGCCAAAGAGACCAATTTAGTATTTTTCCAAAATTTGTTGGTGCAATGCCCACCTTGAAATTGATCTGCTTGTACTTGATTATACCCACTGGGCTTTCTTTTTTTATCAGCGGAAAGCAGGAAAGAGAGTTACTATCAATGCTTGCTACATAATTTTTAATATTATCTGAAGTAACTGACGGCTCAAATGAAGATAAATGGACCATTTAAAGCGATTATCGATACATAATTCAGTGCTATCACTCGAGCCACAAACCTTGCTTTATTCCGCATTTTATTTCTCACCTCAGTCCTCTACATTTAGAGGGGAAGGTAGACGAAGCATAAGAGAAATCCGAACTAACAATGTTATCTGACAACTCAACTGCAGATGCAATGAATTTCTCCCTACCCGCAGCTCCAGCAGCAAAGTTGTCAGCAGCAGCGGCGGCATTATCAGCAGCCGAAGCGGTAGCACAAAGAAGGAACGAGTCGCAGCGACCTTAGCTTTTGCACAACTAACTATTAAGTTGTTTTTATCAGATGCAAAGTTATTAACGGCATTGTTATTTGTACAAATGGTCGTCGTGTCTCCCAAGGGGGCAGTCCAGACGCAGAAGTGGTTTTTTTTTTTAATAAAGAGAGAAATGCAGTTCGGTTAATTCAAAGTTGAATTTAATCAAATATATATATATATCAAATATATAAAATGAGTTTCTAATTGATGAAGACTTTACCTTGTGGTGTCAAGTGTTAGTCGGTTAGTCGACGTGTTCCTCTGGGATCCTGAGACGAAGTGAAGTTTAGAGAAAATGTAATTACATTGGAAAAGTAAACGGAAAAATTTATCGAAAATAATTATCCGGCGGTTGCATATGTATACGTAAGTGTATATGAGTATACATATTAGAGCGGTTAGAAAATTATTTAGGCTACCGTCTTAAACATGCCGGCCCCCTTGCGGTGAGCAAAATGCTCAGGGAGAACATCCTCCAACTACCAGTTTTACACCACATCACATGTTTAATAAAATTTTTTTTTTTTACATAGAATAAATGTGCATGTGGGCATTTCTCTAATGTCGCACGAGTTACGTTAGAGAGTACTCCACCTACACAAGACAAATTGGATAAAAGCAAAGTAAGCATATTCTGAGAAAGAATACAGTATATGCTTTCTTAATAAAGATTACATATATAAGTACATACATATGTAAACTCAGCATTCCAAAGTAATAAAATATCAAACCATAAAGATCATAGACATTTACATATATACATTGTTGCAACCATAAGTATTTATACTCATGGTATAAAAGTAAACATACATATCTACATATATGCAAACCTTATATACGTACTCTGGGTACATGAAACTAAAGCCTTCGCTGATAACAAAACAACTCCAATGCAGTGGCATGGGGAATAGCTAACTAGAACTAGAAGAATGTTGAGTCAGTATGTATTCATATAAATTGTCCAAAGAATAAATACATGTATATAATTAGATTATAAGAGTATTGGTTATGTACCATATAATAATTATTAAAAACTTAGGGTAAGAATTTGAAGATGAAAAATCTTAAAAGTCAGTTGTTGCCTGACCATATTTTAGACCAGACTTCATTATAAGTACTGGTCATTAATACATTTTTTAATAAAAACTCCTGTTATTTTAATTGCACTAAAATTAGTACATTGAAGTCAATTTTTTAAAGCGAACGTTTCCTGTCCAGTCGATCAGTGTAGCCACTGAAGATACATATATAACTCACGCGACATTCGAACGCATTCAAAGTGAAGAAAACACATGCCAAAAAAAATTTTTTAATTTGAAACTTAAAGCTCTTTAATAGCACTATATTTAGTGTCAAACATTTTTTTTGTGCAAGTTTTCGTTTTCAAGATAATTACATAAAACCATGACATTGGCATGCGACAAAAACAGAAGTCGCTTTCAAGGCGAACAGTTCAAACACTGATTTTAGCGAAACCTGAAGGAATATTTTAATGCAAAAAATTTTAGAATGTTAAGCAATAATGTATCTTAGTAATACTTTTTATTTGATTAAAAAATATTAAGTGGTTTGTTTTCTATTTAACTTTAATCACTGTCGCACGCTACATGTCGCACGCGACATTATGTTCCATCAAACAAAAAAAATAGTTTCCGTAGATTTATTTTCACAACGAAATTTGTAAAATTAGCAACATATCTTCAATAAAGAAAAACATCTTATATATGTATGTATGTAGAAACAAAGAACATAAACTAGCTTAACTGATGTCAAAACAATGTTTTTTAGAGGAATATGCAGTCCTACCTGATGCTACCTGTTGGCTATCGCAACAAAACGAATGCAATTGGGATATACCTAAAATACTTTTCAGTTCCATGTCCAAACATTTCTTTAATTTTGATTAACAGGTGTAAAATAAAAATAAATACGTCATGTTTCTGTATTATGCGTAAGTTTATCATTTATAATTGCGAACGACTGTGAGGCACCAGCCAACCAAGCTACGCAGGTAAAAATTGTTACCTGGCGTTAGCTGAAATGAACACTTTGTATTTCGTTTTGGTGTGTCAACCTATAATTCTCGGCAAAATCAATTTGAAGGGCGAGCTCGGATTGCTTTAAGTTAATTTTTGTTTCCTCAAAATATTTTTGCTGAGCTCTTTTTACAATAAAATGTGCTTTAAATGATGGTAGCTTAGTTTCCATTTCAACGACTAACTCAGATAAGGTTGAAGTTGTATTTGACAGAGCTATGTTATCTATTTTTCGCCATTGTTGCCAGTTTACTTCATCGTCCATATTAGCCAAATATGCAATAGGAATCAATTGATCGTTTACATCTGATAGGCACTTCTTACAATTATTTGTCATGCAATATTCACTTTGAATATCGCAGCAAACGGCTTTAAGAAATGTTTGAAAATCTTTCGGAATAGATGGAATACTTTTGGTGCAACTTTCCAAGAGAAAGCCGAAATTTGCATGATACATGTAAACACACATATTGTGCGGCATTTTATTCACTACCATTACGCTTGGGAACTCTTTTTTAAACAACTCATATGTTTCGGAAACCGTTGTTGACATAATTCGCTTAGCTACTAATTTGCCTTCAACTACAATAGTGTCTTTCCTTCCCGAAGCTTGCACACTAACATTCTCATTCTCATAAAAACCGTTGATGACATTAACAAGGCTTTCTGACACTGTTCTGCAGGATTGGTTCACGGTTTCCTTTTCTTCACTTAGCTTATATTTTTTTATCAAGACGTCAAAAACTTTCAGTCTTCTGTGCATGTCCTTTGGCATCGCTTTCTCCACTTTTTTTACCGCTTTCGCCAAAATTTGGTTATATTCGTAAGGTGCCTTTTGGCTCTGCCGTGCGTATGCCATTTCATTTTCTCAGAGCTTTTGGCGCCTCTCTCGTTGTCGTATGCGATTATATTTCCGTCTCTTTTCAATCATATCTTCATTGCCTTCAGCTAGCGCTCTCCACTTCTGTCTAGCATTCCACATTCTTTCACTGCTTTTAAATTTATTGTTTTGTAATTTAGTTCCATCATCGTTTAACCTTTCTCTCCACCGCTTGCAGTTGGATTTGTTTTTGTCGCCAACGTTTTTATTCATCTACAATCAAGGCGAATTTCTATAAGGTGATGTTAATAGCACAAAAGCGCGTAGCAGTTGTCAAAATAATTTAATCTTTACGAGGCTTTCCACTTTTTTTGGCACAATACGCACTTCCCAACGCTTACATATAATTTCACTTTTTACAATTACGATGTCGCACGCGACAAACTTTAAACAGGTACCAAGAGCAAAGCGCTGATTATTTTGCAGCAAACTTTTTTTATTTAATTTACAAAACAAATGTCTGTTTGCTACCAATATTTGATGCAAATGCTTTTGACGCACTGCTAACAAATGCTGTTTTTTAATGTCGCACTCTACATCGAAATATACGGTAAAGCAAAGAAAAAAAGTTACCGTAATTCGCTTTTCCATCGCTCCTTTAACATTTGTCTTATACTCTTTATATACATACATACCGAGATTCAAAAGGGTAAATGTCAATGCATAATGTCTCTCAATAAGAGCATTAATCAGTTCAAAACTTGCAATAGAAATGTTTAAAACATAACTTTAGCAATTGATCGACTTTGCCTCTGAATATTTTAAAAAGTGTTGTGAATAAGTGCAAAAATAGTACATATTGGTTAAATTTAATAGGTTCTCTACACAAATATGCTAAAACAAGAAACTTTTATTGCCTTTGAATTTTTTGTCTGCGGTGGACTGGTGGAAATACCCATATCTAATGCACATAGATACACATTATTCAAATATTGTAGATCGAATTGCACAGCGTTCATAATTGATGTATTAGTGATATAAATTAATTTTTGAAATGTAAGGGTTGCTTTAAAAATTGTCAACCCGTTTATAATTAAATTACAGCAAGTTTCTTAAAATATAAAACAGAGTAGAACTGCTTTAAATGTAGGAAATACCATTGGAAGTTTTTGTTTGTAAAACATTCCAAAATCTGAGCCAACCATTATGAATATGGCTTTGAAATTAGGAATATATTCAAAATCCTGTTTACGTTTTGGAATATTAATTTTGTTCTTACTTATTCTTATGTAGGGGAAGTAGCGGAATTTTCGCAGGAGGGTAACAAGATTAATTTCGTTATTGGTCTGCTGGTTTGCCCCTTGGTAGTATAGATATCGACGACGCGTACCCGGTTATCAGAGCCTGGGTGTAGGTTGATGACTCTCCCAATCTCCACGTATTAGGCGGTAGATTTTCCTCTTTTATGACCACATGATCTCCTGATTTTACGTTAGTTTGTGGATGTCTCCATTTTATGCATTTTTGCATTTCCAGCAAGTATTCAGCCTTCCATCTCCTACAAAATGTTTGATGTAGGGCTTTAAGTTTCTGCCACCGGTTTACGATGAAGGCAGGGCTTTCGTTGACTTCTATTTCAGGTTGAGCTAATAAGTGTCCACCTACTAAAAAGTGACCGGGGGTAAGAGGCTCCAAGTCGGATGGTTCATTCGAAGAGGGGCTTATCGGACGAGAGTTGAGGCAAGACTCGATTCGGTACAAAAGAGAACTCTTCGCAATCTTAAAATTGGTTTTAAAACTTTTTACCCCTGCTTCCCACAATCCGCCCATATGTGGCGCTGCAGTGTGTAAGAAATGCCATATAACTATCTGCTATACTTATTCAATGTATGATTTCGCGCTTCAGTTATAAAAGTTTTAAATTCAGATTGTAGAGATCGCGAAGCTCCGACAAAGTTGGTGCCATTGTCGGAGTTAACATTTTTTGGGCATCCTCTCCTTGTTGCAAAACACACAAACAGGCAAACGTAACCCTTTGAGATGCGATAACCTCTGCCGCGAAATTTTTTAATATCGAAAGGTCCTACGAAATGACTTTACCATATTTTTGACTCGGGTAATCCCATAATATGCGATCGAATTAGACGCAGCATTAGTTGATTTTCGGGGAGATTTCATGGATAGATTGGACAACAAGACGGGCCAATCGGCACTTATAAGTAAGGATGATTGAGTGACGCTCGTTGTATGCTAAATCTAGCGATGCGCTAAGATGCCCTCCAGTCCTCATAATCTCATTTTTATCTAAAAGAAAAAGGGTTAAGGGGCAGCACTTCGCTTTTTTAATCGATGGGGCTTTTAGACTTCAGTTAGAATATTCTTCACTATAGTATTGCTTCTGGTAAATGATTATTAAGCGTTGTGCCGTTGCCTTCATTTCATCGGATGAAATTAAACAAGACTCTGCACTAAAGGAAGCTTTGATCGGATGAATGCTTTGGTAGAATCTCATAATATATGATAAGACTCTCAAAGCTCTCGGTACACCTGAAAACCTATCGAGAGTTTCATCAAAATTTTTTATCGTTATGGTTGCACATAAATGCGCCCCTTTTTCTCAATGATGGTGTTATAGCTTGTCTCTTGTCTCGGTCAATTTGCCTTGTCTTCTTGCAAACAAGAAGGGCAATGCCACCACAAAGTGTTGTCGACTAATTCGTAGGCGAGAATTCCTCTGCTTGCCATATCTGCTGGATTTGATGCCGACTCCACATGAAGCCAGTCCGTATTTCCGACATTGTCGGCTCGAAGGACCCTGTACAAATGGGCGTCGTGTCTCCCAAGGGGGCAGTCCAGACGCACAAATGCTTATTTTTTTTTAAATAAAGACAGAAATGCAGTTCGGTTAACTCGAAGTTGAATTTAATCAAATATATATATATCGAATATATAAAATGAGTTGCTAACTGATGACAAAGATTTTAACTTGTGGTGTGAAGTGGTAGTCAACGTGTTCCTCTGGGATCCTGAGACGAAGTGGAGTTTAGAGCAAATGTACGGTTGTCGTCAACCGCAATTATATTGGAAAAAATAAATGGAAAAACCTAATAAAAATAATTATCCGGCGGGAAATACGGTGAACCGGAATAATTCGCGGTAGCATATGTATACGTAAGTGTATATGAGTATACATATTAGGGGGGTTAGAAAATTATTTAGGCTACCGTCCTAAACATTATTAATATTGATGTTAGTTGTATAAGTAGCAGATAGATATTTGTTTTTTGAGGTTATTACACTTTTATGCCCAACAAAAGCAGTTTTTTCTCCTTTAAGGAGCACAGTGCACTATCGGCATTTGTCTCACAAGATGGAATCGATATATAATTGATGCTTTCCATTTCCAGACAACCGGTCAGGTACAAGCATGATTTTTAATTTCCAACAATTTACCAAACTCAAATACATTGTTTGTTGGTCCAAATAATGAGACACGTATTTTTTCTTTTGGCTCGGAAAAATTTTTCGGCCGAATTAAACGCGATTTTGTTTTTTATACAAAAATCGATTATTCAAGTTGACAGTGAGAATTTTTTTTTTAAATGCCCATAACTTTGTAAAAATTCAATGGATGCTAGCAATGTTTTTACTAAAATGTCAGTTATTCTTGGTAATTTAAGATAGAATGGTATAATGATTGATTTCCATTATTTGAAATTTTTTATTTAACAATAAACAAAAAGTGAAAATTTTCTTTAACTTTTATTTTCTCAAAAAATGTGTTTTTTTTTCTGAAACTTTTTCACCGAGATATAGACACTTTGAACTACCATCAGTATAAATCACCAATAGCAAAGACTATTTTTTCGGAGTTATGATTTTTTGTAGATATAATTCGTTTTTGTGGTACATGCTAAAATGTAATCAGTAATTTTCACTTAAAAAATTTAAATGATGAATAATAATCAAAGTGCTGAATAATTGCAAGCTTCCTAAAATAAAATTTTATGTGTAGATCCCTTTATGCACTGATAGAAGTAATATGTCTTTATTTCGTAACTGTAATTATTTATTTCGTAAACTGTGCGGTAGACAGTGTGTTTTAATATCTCTTTGATACACAAAAAACGATCACAACACTACTTTTTGCTGATATATTATATAATAATGTTCCATTAAGTTAAACAATATAAGAATATTTCAGTATGTACCACAAAAACGAATTATATGTACAAAAAATCATAACTCCGAAAAAAAAATCTTTGCTATTGGTGATTTATACTGATGGTAGTTCAAAGTGTCTATATCTCGGTGAAAAAGTTTCAGAGAAAAAAAATACACTTTTTGAGAAAATAAAAGTTAAAGAAAATTTTCACTTTTTGTTTATTGTTAAATAAAAAATTTCAAATAATGGAAATCAATCATTATACCATTCTATCTTAAATTACCAAGAATAACTGACATTTTAGTAAAAACATTGCTAGAATCCATTGCATTTTTACAAAGTTATGGGCATTTAAAATAAAAATTCTCACTGTCAACTTGAATAATCGATTTTTGTATGAAAAACAAAATCGCGTTTAATTCGGGCGAAAAATTTTTCCGATCCAAAAGAAATATACGTGTCTCATTATTTGGACCAACAAACAATGTATTTGAGTTTGGTAAATTGTTGGAAATTAAAAATCATGCTTGTACCTGACCGGTTGTCTGGAAATGGAAAGCATCAATTGCACTCGTCACAAATTAGAGTAATATTGTAAGAGTTTTTCTCTATGCCTTGCACACTAAATCTTTATTATACTTAATTTGTAAAAAAGTTTCACTTTTATCACGTGTATGGTGCTCTTAATGCAACAAATTACTGTCACTAGTAGAACAACCCCCATGACATCTGATGTGATTAACCAATTTGTTCTCTTTTAGGTAGCGAAGGAGTATTTCGTGTTGTTTTCTCTTGAGTTTCTATGATCTGCTTAGTTTCTTTTGTCTGTATATGAAAGCGGCATTTTTTTCTTTGAGAGTTTCACAAATATTTCATAGTATGTTAATACTTACTTTAAATATCGAATTAATAAAAGTTTTATTAATAATATCACAGCAATAAGGAGAAATGATTGAATACGAATGGCGTCTTGCTATCGTGTGGAAATTTTTGACGTTTACTCTTAGTAAACCAAAATTATCAAATATGCACTTTTACATGACGAGTAGTTCGTTCACTGACCACGTAATTCGACCCCTGGTTTTATGATAAGTATTTACATATATATTGTATTCACTTAATTTTATTTATCTAGATTAAACTATTATGAAATAAATATGGTATAAAGGTAACTACTTCCGCTATTTTATGTTAGATTGTTCTAATTTAAAGTACAATTCGCACAATTAGTTATTCCTTCTAGTGATGTGGGTAGTGGCTTCCCTACAAAATATGAAATCGTTATTAATTGTTGGTTACGTGCTATTATTTTTGGATTAGCAATTACTATTAGTAATTATTTGTTACGTACTACTAGTTTTTGTGTGAATTAGAAATTAGTATTAGTAATTATTTGTTACGTGGAGATAGTAATTTTTTTGTGAATTAGTAATTAAATATTAGTAATTTTCTTCTTTTTTTTTATTTTATAAGTAAATTTATGGAATTTATATTAATTTTTATTAAATATTTTGTATTTTCTGATAAAATATATTTACATACCCACTTTCGAATTTTTATATTGTGAAGTATTTCATATGTAGCAAGCATTGCTTAGTTTTTCCTTCCGAATAAAGGCACCAGGTCAGATGTTATTGGTATGCTCGCGTTGGTCCCTTTAACCATAAACGTTGGACTTTATCGTATTCAAAAACAAATTTGAACCCGGGCCGCTGAGGCGCAAGGATCTATTATGAGCTCACCTTCGGACCAATGTTATCTTAGATATCTTTTACGTCAGTTTTGCGCAATTTTTTCAATTTATTGTAACAATAGTTACGTTTCTATCTTTGGTGACGCTTTCTTGTTTGTATTTACGATAATTAAATTATCCGCGGTGTTAAAATTGCGTGGTGCTGTGCAACGAGCACCAATTCTCGTATTGCTAACATCCTGCTCCTTTTGCAAGATTGTTTTAACATTTTTTTAGCTTCTCTAATTCAGTACTTATGGGGTAATAGTCCTCTCTCAATGTCCAATTCTATTGTCTTAAGGATGGAACAAAACTGCAAGAGACCTGTCAACCGCCGGCGCAGATGAATCGATGATTTGTTTTTTATCGAAAATTATTTCATAAATTTCGAGAACTTGTCGATAGTACAAAGGTACCTCTGCTTGTCGATCCCAAAAAGTTCAAGGTGCGCCACTTCGGAAGGAAAGCTTGGAATAGACGTTGACTGGATAATAGGGTTCAAAGAATGCCTCCCGAATTTGTTAAATTTTCCACTGTTTAATATAATCCCTTATTTGCATGGTCATTGCGTGGAAATATTATCTCTCAAGTATATGTAGCCTATTTTCTAGAGGTTTTCTATGAACTCTTTTGTGCTCGTTTTTAATAATTTCGAACACCCTACCCGAGACGGTTACATCGGTTAGTAGCCTTGATGTGGCTTCTCGAAGACTATTGCTTTCCCTGTAAATCTATTGGTTCCAAAAGATATTTGGACCATCTACATGCCGTATGATCTCATAACAATCCTGTTGGGCGGAATGCGTACTGCATTTAGTGGCAGTGTCAGTTTGCAATCTCATCCCATCATTAGCGTTGCCCGCAGGATAATCCCTTGATACCAATATTGGCTGAGCTACTATTTATTTATATACTTCTTTCATTTATTAGTCAACAACACAAAGGCTTATACTGAATACTTAATGATAGCACAAATTGTTCAAATTAATTCAATATTAATTAAAAACTGAGAATATAACAAAGGTAGATAAATTCATAAATGTTTTAAAGACTAAAAAGAAGCAATCAACAAATAAGACTGTTGGCTTTTAGAAATTGAAAAATTAAACGAACGGGAATTCGGGATCTCATTAAACTCACTTTAAATTTCCTAAGATAAAAGGCGTATGAGGTTTGTAAAGCCTTGCAGGAACAAGAATATTAATGCGTTGCAAACAGAAACGCACAATCAATGTCCCCTTGAATTAAATCAAACACAAAAGTCAGCGATAGGTGGATACCTTCAACGTTCAAGGGACTTTAAGTTTAAGATTAAAAGCAGGCTGGAGTCAAGAATGATATAGCAGAGATTGCGCCGACAAGCAACAAAAACAGTTTACGATCTGCGCATATACGTCATATGCCCAATACGATATTCAAAAACGATAAAACAAGTACTACGATATTTGAAACCTTCATACCATTTGTAAACAAATAGGAACAAGTGTAATTATATACTGAATGAAAATTTAAGTTGTTCAGTTAAGAAGTTTTTTTAAATAGTGAATTTTAATCGAGAATGTGTGGAATTTAATGATGATACAGTCGATTTTAATTTCTATTAGGCTATTGTTGAGTAATGGTTTTGCTATTTTTGTAAAACATATGGTATCAATGCATATATCCATATAATGATATTTAATAAATTTAACTGTGAATTGAAAGCAATAATAAATAAAGAAAATTTCCACCATTTAAAAAATTAAACCAATTTAGTTATGTTAATATTTTTGTATATTTTCGTTTACGTTTGCGAGCATTTTTCACAAAGTCGTGAGCTTCTAACTCTTCATAAGGAATGGGGTCAGCTGAAATCTTAATTTAAATATATATGTCTTTTAGAAATCATATTTTTAACTTACAACAAATCCCACCAGCAAGTGGCACAGAATCTTCAGTCTGAAGCAGAAGTTCGCTGACAATCGCTTTGTTTTGTCGACGCTGAGCTCGCTGCGAACGCTACGTACTAGCATCAGATGGCTTATATACCGATGGCACCGCCCCTCGTTTAAGCCTACGTTTTGTTGCAAAACCGGTGTGTTGTAAAAGTAGCACTTTAAGAATTACGAAAGAAAGTTCAATTTAAATAAAAGATATTCACGTAATTCAAATTTGACGATATTTTCAAAGTCATCTCTTTCAAAATGTTCCATTCACATGTAGGATGACTTGAAATTATAATTCTTATTTTGTCGCCAAAATTTGATCAATTTTTCCCTCAATAAGGCGCCCACAGGGGAAGAAAACAAGCTGCACTCTGATGCTTATAGCCAGTTTGGCAATTAATTACCGCACACTTCATTTTTTTATGCTGATGCAATTAATACGTTAAAATACTTCATAAAAATCACGTTGCACTTTCCACAAAACTTTAATTAACCGTCCGAAATAAATGAAAACACCAAAAATGCCAATCACTCGCGTGGTAATTTTAAAGAAAAAAAGTAACGGACCTGAGCAAAGCCAAATTTTTGAATATATCATTCTTGGGCTGGAGTCATAAGACGGAATATGACTAGATAACTTTAAAGATCTTAGTGCGAATTTTAGAAACACTCTTTGCACCCGTTCAATTCTCAAGATAGCAAATTGGTAATAAAGTCTCCAAATAAATGTAACGTATTCCAACCTAGACTGAACAAATGTAGTGAACAGTAATTTAATAGTGTGCGGATCTGAAAAATTTGAGCTATTACGTCTAACGAAACTTAATAATGAGTATGATCTTGAGATAATAAAATTGATGTTGCTCGAAATAAAGAAACTTGAGTCAAAAATTACTCCTAGGCCTTTGATCTCATCCACTAGTTGAAGGACATTATTAGATATATTATATAGCAATTGCAGAAAGTCTCGAGATTTGGAGTAGGTTACTTGAAAGCATGTCTTAATGTTTAAAGATATACCAGATTTAGTACACCAATTACCAACTTTATTGAGATCAGCCTGAAGCCTAAGTAGCAAATGAAAAATAGCTACATATATCAGTTATGAATAAGACTAAAAGTAAGGGGCCCAAAATACTTCCTTGAGATACCTCAGAAGTAGCAAGGAGCGGAGGATTTACCCCCAATCGTAACGATGCAAAGCCTTTCCCTTAGATATGAATGCAACAATTGAAGGAAGACCGAGTGAATGCCAACAGCCAAGTTTACATAAAAGAATTCTATGAGACACAGTGTGAGAAGCTTTGGAAAAATCCGTATAGATACAGTCTACTTGAAATCCAGACGAAAAAGATTCAATCCAATACTCACTAAAAACGGTTGGATTGGAGACTGTGAATCTGCTTGTAACAAAACCATGTTGGTTGAATGAAATTAAACTTTTCGTTGCAAAATATAATTTATCATATAATTATATGAACCATCATGGCCTCAAAAAGTTTGGAAGTAGTCGATAATTTAGATATTGGTCTATAATTACGCACATCATTATTTTTGCCACTCTTAAAAATTGTCGTAACAGATGACAATTCCCAATCGTCAATGAAAACTCTAGTGCCAGTGATTTGTTAAAGATTATTTTTAGTGGAGAGATAATTGAAGAACATTTTTTAAAGAAAATGACCGAAAGTATAAGTTATTATTTAAGCACTATGTGCCTATAAAAAACAATCGAAGTTTGTTAAGCGCTAAGCGCTATTGTATATTTAACGAGTTGATTAGAATTGGACTTAAATTATTCTCTACTTAGCTACCTTTCCCTATGCGTGGTACAACTTGGGTGACAGAGTAGTTGTTGTTGTTGTTGTTGTAGCGCATGCCGGTCAGTATGCCGTTTTTATTATAGTGCATGCAGATAAGTATGCAATTCGTCCGGCGTGAGAAAAGCTGACGCGGACAGTTCTCGCGCTGGCTGACTGGCGTGGCGAAGCGTCTATTCCGCGGCATCGAGTTGGCGAGGGGACTGATGTGTTAACTGCCCCCCTCTAAATTGAGGCCTTCCGCGGCCGCTTTTATAATCCTGGCTACACTCCCTTCTCTGTTCGGATTACATCGTGTAAGTTTCCAATGTGGTTAAGGTTTCTCAGAATGATTATGCGCAAGTAAAGTAAGCTTAAGATTTCCAAATGTTCTGTTCTGTCAATTTTACGAAATGTGTTGAAGGAATTCTAGGCCGGAGTTTTGCGTTCGCTTTTTCGTTGACGAAAATCCTGCCATTTATGCCTTCGAAGGTTATCAGATAAGTGCCAGAGAGTGTAACCGATGAAGTTTCCGCCTCCCGAACTTCGACTGTTTGGTCGTTTATGACAATTAAGCCACTGTCGACTTCGACTTTTACACGTTGCCTTATGACTGCTGAATAGTTGTTGCACACATGTAGCATCTGTCTTTATTTTGTAACAGGAATTGTTGAATTACCGCAACCTGCAACCGTGTCAGTTTTCAAAAAAAATTATTTTTTCGTCGTATGCCACCGGAAACACCCTAACTAAACTACATAATTTCTGTACTCTTGGGAACTTAATAATAAAGTAAATTATTTCATCATTTTGAAAGATTTTCAACATAGAGTTACTTACAATATCGCTTATGATTACAGTAGAAGTGTGCTCAGTGATCAACATTTTTGAAATTTCTCCTGTATCAGGAATTATAGGATTAACAACATTTAACTTCCCCTAAACTATTGAGTAGTTAATATTGTACAAATCTGTTATAACAGCTCTATTCCTAGCCATTAATAATTCAAAAAGATGGCCGTGTCAATTCCCGGTTTCTTCGTGTTTTTTATAATTTTGTTAACTGTCTCCGTAAGTTTATCGATCTGTTGCTGTATTTTGGTATTGATGAAAAATTTACCGTCACTGTCCTCTTCCTCTATAACTGCTTGACCTTATTTTTTACTTCATCAAAATCCCCAAAATCTGGAGAACCAGCTATGTACTTCAGCGCAGTGCCAACTATGCTTATGCTCCGAGCATGCCTGTGGTGAATTTGTACTGTTGTATTTTGCCGTGGCAAGAAGTATCAAGTCGGTGGTGTTACTTATAGCTTCCTCCAGCTTAGTGCACCTAGCGATCTCCGTAAGGGTGCTGTGGAACCTCTCTACTTGCCCATTTGTTATACTATGGAAAGGAAGGGTTGTATAAATCCACCATTTCCACTCCAAAATGATCCTTAAGGAGGGACTTAATTGTCAGGGAATTCAGTGACTTTTCATTATCAAATGCTACATTTGTCGTATTTTCAAAACAATTAAGAATTTGCAATAACGCTTGCCTAACGTCAACAACGGCCCTAGACTTAATTGGAATGACAGTGGCGAATTTCGGAAATTTATCTACGCAAGTTAAGAAATAATGTTTATCAGTGGAATAAATATCCATATATCGGGGTTTTACCTATGTATGTAACTCTGGTTTAAAAATTTTCAGTTTAATGTAATTTCCCTTAATATTTCCCCATATTCGGAAAGTAATAATCATTAAGTACTTGTTATATATTCTGCCGGTTAGAACGATGTGCCCTACTGTGTTTCATTACCAGCATTTCATTTTGGTCATCTTCATTAAAAATGGCATTAACTTGTCTTATTGTGTGGCGAAATTTGATTGACGGGAATTTCCTTCTAATCTCATTCCCTAAAGTGGGCAAATCGCAATGAACAGCGTTGACAACATCAGGATTAACGCTCTCATCAATTAATGGCATAAGGTCAGCAAGTTTTTAAATGTAATTTAATGCCTAATCCTTGATTTAAAAATATTTTTTGTAAACCAGGGTTATCTGATTTCGAAATGAATTAACCGGTTTTTCAACAGTGGGAATTACTTCAGTTCGGGATTCCTCACTGTGCACTGTAGCGGATGACGAATCCTCTGAGTGCGCTATTACATTTATGTGTTGTCGAGACAACGCATCGACAACACAATTATCCTTACCGGGTTTGTAAAAAAAGTAGGGGAGAACTCTTCGACGGATGCTCTCCAGCGCTTCAACTCCGTATTCGGACTTTTATCCGAATATGGTGACCAAAATGCAGTGGCGAAGTATATAACACAATTTTTTTCAACCCTATTAATTTGGCAAATTACATACTATACTGTAGTGTAACTTTAGTGTATACGGATCAGAAAAATCTGAACCAGAACGCCGGAATTAGACCATGGTTTAGCGATCGTGCAATTTAAGTGCCTTTGAAATGACAGTCTATAGGTAGCCGTAGGTTTACCCAACTAAGAACCGCATGATTATCAAGATCCCTTTCATGGTTGAGAGAGACTGAAAGACAAGATACTGAAGAGTAAATCTTCAGATCATCAGCATACTAAAGAAAATTAGCGAACTTAAAACAGCTTGATAAGTAATTTATAGTTAATTAAATAGTAAAGAGGTGGGAGGATACACCGTAAATTACAGCAACACAATTTTCCACTTCAAAATGATTGAATAAATTCCTAGGCTAAGTAACTTTGAAAGGAGAATAGAGTGGCTAACCTTGTCAAGCACTTTCGAAAAACCAGTATAAAGATAATCGGTACATACATCCTGGTGAAAAGCCGATATACAGTACTTCGAAAACATTGCCCATCGATCTGTAGTAAGTTATATTGCATTTATTACTCACTTACTTAGTTTGCACTATAGCCTCTTAAGAGATTTTGGTCGAGTTCAACAGATTGCGCCAGTCACTCCTTCTTCCTGCTAACTGGAGCCAATGGGAAATACCAAGTGACATCAAGACCTTTTCCACTTTGTCTTTCTCAGGTTATCTGCCTGAAGTCACTCTCGAACACTCCAAAAGCCATCTCTTCCGATGCTGACAGTGTCCATGCTTCAGCGTCATACAATAGAATGGGCATGATGAGAGACTTATAGAGAGTGGTTTTGGTTCGCCGAGAGAGGGCTTTACTGCGCAATTGCCTACTCAGCCCAAAGTAGCACTTGTTGGCAATAGGCTGACATTATTGTAGGTGTTAATGCTGGCTCCCATATAAAACAAAGTCCTCCACTTTGTCGAAATAGTTATTGTCGACAGTGATGCGGGAGCCGAAACGCGGGTGCGCTGACTATTTATTTGATTACAGCAGGTACTTAGTTTTCCCTCGTTCACTTCCAGACCCATACGTTTCGCTTCTTTATCCAATTTGGAAAATGCAGAGGTAACGGCGCGGTTGCTGAAGCCGATGATATCGATATCATCAGCTCACGCCAGAAGTTGCACGCTCTTATAAAATTTGGTGCCTGAACGGTTCAACTCTGCTGCTCAAATTATCTTTTCTAACATTAGGTTAAGTAATTGTTTTCACTTATAAATATAGGATTAATAAGAGTGGCTTCAATAAGCTTTTCAGTCTCTAGAATTTTTAATAAACTAGTAAAAATGTAATAGCGCACCCAGCATCAACACCAACAATAATGTCAGCCTTGAAATCCAACGAAGAATCTCTCTTGCCAACAAGTGCTACTTTGGGCTGAGTAGGCAAATGAACAGTAAAGCCCTCTCTCGACGAACGAAAACCACGCTCTATAAGTCCCTCATCATGCCCGTGCTAATGTACGGCGCAGAAGCATGGACCCTATCAACATCGGATGAGATGGCGCTTGGAGTGTTCGAGAGAAAGATTCTCCGAAAGATTTTTGGTCCTTTACGTCTTTGCGATGGCGAATACCGCAGACGATGGAACGATGAGTTGTATGAGCTGTACCGCGACATAGACATAGTTCAGCGAATTAAGATTCAGCGGCTACGCTGGCTAGGTCATGTGGTACGTATGGAAGAAAATGCTCCAGCCCTGAAAGTATTCGACGCGGTACCCGCTGGTGGTAGCAGAGGAAGAGGAAGGCCTCCTCTACGTTGGAAAGACCAGGTGGAGAAGGACTTGACTACACTTGGGATATCTAACTGGCGCCAGGCAGCAAAACAGAGGAGCGGCTGGCGTGCAATATTGAAATCGGCCAAAATCGCCTAGGCGGTTATAGCGCCAATTAAGAAGAAGAAGAAAAGAGGATAAGCAAAAGCAAAGCAGTATGTCTCTTCCATAGTTTAGGGAAAACTGCAGAATTATTTTCCGGGAAATTATTTTTATTTAATTCAGGATCAGATTCATAATTAGAGTCAACGAAAACAAATAGATATGCAACTTTAAAAGATATGTGAGCTTGAATATCTTTGTACAATACTACTAAGAAAATTGTTTTTGTCCCCAAACCAAACTTGATAAGGCATGATGGAAAATCGTTCCAATATACATCGCTAAGAAAATACTTGAACATAATTTCTTTAATTTCACATACCTCCAGAAAGCTTTGAAATTAGATTTTATATAGTCATATACATATATACGCACACACTGTAACAATGTACATGTGTATATATCGTATGAGCGATCATCACTTTATTAGTCTTGGAATGCATGTACTTAATTTATAAGGGATCCAACTTTTGGGTATAAATTGGGATCAGGAGCGTGCAGCATAACAAAGAGGATTATTGTGTATAAAATTGCACAACAAGGAAGGAACTATTACTTGGTATATTGTATTACTGGCGACGAAGAACAACGAAAAAAACGTGCGGCTTACGTAGCATGAGCCTTGGAATTCGTCACAATGCAATTTTCTTGGGCATACCAATAAGAAAAACAAAAACAAGATCATTAAAAATCAACTGTACCAATTCATCATTCTGTCCTTCGTAGTTCCGGCATATCATAAATATTTAGAACACATCAGCATTGATCAACTAGTGCCGGACGGGCACAGCGAAAAAAACGCATGCTGGGTAACGGCGCAAGTAAACTTAGCAAATGATGAACGGGATCAACTGGTGCATGTACATATGTTCTGGAGTTACTGAGTGATTACTTTCTTCTAATTGTACACTGCTAAGGACGTTCCTTCCAAACAATAAGTGAATACAATTTGAGGTATCTAATTTTAGAATTGACTAAATTGTTTATTATTATACTATTACTAGCGTTACCCGGCGCGCTTCTCTAGATTTGATTTCTTAACACAATAATGTACAAAATAAAATGAAATAATTTTTATTTTTATTTCTGAAAAAGAAAATCAACGTTCAATTTAATACAATTGTATACACAACATTTTTTGTTTTATTTGTGGTGCATAAATAAACAAATTTTTCGGCGCTCCAACTCTCGAACATGCAACGTACAGTTGACCGTGAGAAAAGCAAGCTTCCTCTAATTTGTTGGAGGTCATAGCAAAAGATAGCCGAACAGGAAAATGAAGACGTTTAAATTCGAATGGCATGCCCGTTGGTATTAATGGGATGCGCGGTATTAGGACAATTTCACCTTTTGCTTTGCCAGTGAGAATTGTTGCTTGAATTAAATTTGGCATCAATTTCTTCACTGAAAGTCACGTCCCATTACAAAGTTTCGGTGCATTAAGATTTCGGAGAAGAATAATCGATGAACCAACTTTCAAATTCAAATTATGCGGTGGCATGCCTGGTGGTTCCAAAGAATTTAAGAATTCAACCGGATAATTGACTGCGTCTTTATCATTCATAGCAGTATCAATGGATTTATGCGTTTCCGAATCACCTGGCAATTTTTCCTGGATGTGGAAATTGATTTCATTGACATTGATATTTTTGGTGCTAAAATTGCACGTTCTCGTAACCAATCATGGTTATTGTAATTTTGAACAATATTTGGAAAAACGCGATCAATGAGTTCTTGTTTTAATGATACAATTATGCAAAAATTATTCGGTAACATGATAACCCCATTTTTATCACTTGCAATTTTTCCATCGCCAATCTTCAGCAATTGCTTTGAAAACTCACGTGCTGAAGAATCATTTTGAAGACGCACACGCATATTGGTCGTCAACGAAAGCCTTTGCACGTGTGCCCACAAAAATGAACTTTTCAAGCATGCATTAATTTCATCAGCTGGTGTTGATCTCGGAATAACAGGCAACGTTTGACGAAAATCACCAGAGAACAATATTAATGCACCGCCAAACAGCTGTAAACTCCGTCTCAAATCTTGTAATGTTCGATTTAAGGCTTCCAAAGATTTTTTATGGGCCATTGGACATTCGTCCCATAAAATAATGGAATGTGCTGTGCGGCCGCCATCAAGTAATGTAGCTGCAATACTGGAAGAAGCAAGTGCCAATGCGATTTTTTGTTCCTACCGAATCGTTGCCAGTATTAATGAAATCAAAAATGTTTTTCCAGTGCTACCAGGTGCTTCCAAAAAATACAATCCACCAGTGTTGTCATTGACAGCTTGCATCACTGTGTCATATGCATATTTTTGTTGATCATTTAATTGTGGAGTATACGTTTATACGAACGCACGCAATTCATCACGATCGAATTGCTGTTCGCGTTGCAATTCTCGTTCAAATAAATCATGCATTGGACGATTTGGTGGAGTCAATCCTAATTGCCCTAATGCTTTATTTGCAATTGTAAGGCACAAATCTTCGATCATTATCAAGGCTTCATTATACATTTCCAATGTCAGCAGCAATGTAGGATCATTGGAACGATGTCGAAGTCGAATCAAAATGTCTTCAGCCATGAAATCTTTGCATTTATTCCACAATTCCAGTGGATTTGATGGAAAAGATGTTGATATTATGATCGCAAATAACATACGAATTTGATTTGGTGGAGATGCAATTGATGCATCACGAAGCGTAGCATCCCAATGCGTATCATCTTCCAGCAAATGCAAGTGTTGACATGCTTCACGGTAAGTGGCACATAATTGACCATTGACAGTTCGTAAATGTTGGAATGATTGAGGTCCATGTACGTTCACCAACAAAAGTCGCAAGTAAAAGCATTCAACACTAGCTGGACTAACTGTATAAATGCGTCCCAAAACATCTGTTCGAATAATACCTGGATAACCATCAACAGATGTGCCTTGTTTGCGACGTTGAAATTTTTTTGTTGATGCATTCCATGTGAAACAGTGAGGCACTTCCGAATATAGCAAAGTCCTGGAAAATTCATCCGTTTCACATAACTGGAAATAAGCTGTCAGTGTAGTTACTGGTGGCTCTATTACTCTTTGTTCGGCATTTGCAGCAGTGTAGTAAACACGTTGGCCGTTTTCAAGATGAACTGCCAAATGTACAACAACCGGATGTCTGTCATGAATTGGAAACGATAAAATACGCCATACAGCTTCATTCGTACTAATATAGCGCCCCATTTGGTTCTGCAAAATTTCATCATGATTATTTTCAGGAGCCACTCCAAAAAAAAAAAACCATATCGCTGCCCTTATTCACATACATGCTTGCAAATATATTTGATTGATTTTACAGAATTGCAATATTCTACATTTATGTGAGCGTTGAACATTTTTGACAGTATCGGTGAGTACGGAACTATCCACCGGCTATCGATTTCATCGTCTTGATTTTTAATTTTAATTACAGTTGATTTACCGCTGTCTTCAGTTGATCGTCGACGATACTGTGGATATTCATCATCTCCTGTAATTGTTTCAGCAATCGATTGCTTTGGAAAACGTTTCGAACATTTACCATCAATCATACAAGGTGAATTTCGATTAATATCACCACAGGGACCGTGAATCATATTTTTCGTGACAACTTCGAATAATCCTGGGTCGATGGCTTGATCTGGAATTTCGGCCGATATGACGGTATCAATCATATCAGGGGTTATTTTGTTTACGCACCAAATCAAAATATGTGCGTGAGGTAAGCCCCTTTTTCGCCACTCAATGGTATACATATAGCACCGCACTTCTCCAAATACACGGAGTTTGACAATCAGATCCATTAATTTTTTCAATTTTTGTTGGAATACATGGGCAGTTATGTCATGCCGATCTTTTGGCACCTGACCATCAAGTAAACCATCAGACACATCGACCCACTCCGGATTGCATGTAAATGTTTTGAATAAATCCGGTCGGCCATAATTTCGTACATATGTTATCGCATCTTTCGTATATTCATGCATATGACGTGGGCTACCAACATATGATGATGGTAAAATTGTTAAACGGCCGATATCACTCACATTTACATCATTGATTATTGCGTCACGCAAATGTATGTATTCCTCTGATCTTAATCGGGCTTGATTGTGACGGATGAAATTTAATCGCTCACTTTCAATTTTGGCGTACATATGTACATATCGACGATATATTGATGCGAAAGTTGATTGCATAGCAAAATAAAATTGGTTTCTTGAGGGCGACTCATCAATCGATACGAATAAAAATTCATCGCACTGACTTTTTTCGTTGATTCTGACCTGCAATGCAAAAATTAATTAGCGAATGAAAATGATTTATCAATCATATTTAAACAAAAATAAAATGTGTATGTACCAGTTATTGGATTTATCATTGGTATGTGATGTGATAGCCATCGTCCAAATGCTTTGATGCTGGTGAATTACCAAAAACCAATGAATGCAAAGGTTTTGGCGGAAGTTCTAGCACCGGCAATTTTACTTTCCCACCAGCACAGCACATGCCAGGCGTTTCGTTTCTGAATTTAAATGCTTTGCAATGCATACATTCTATATTCATCTGGCCAATGTAGGCATGCATGCTGTAATCAATGGTGGCATCGTAATTGAAAGCCGCGCGTTCCATTTGACGTATATCATAAACGGACGTACGCCCACGACGGTTTCTTGGTGCTTCACTATTAACCAAGTGAGTTCTCCGTCTGTGTCGTTGTGTTTCCATTTCATTTCGTCGAACACGATCTTCTTCACTTTGTGATCTTCGATTTAACGCTGTAGCATTTGATTGACGTGAACGTCTGCCAATGTTTGCTCGTCTTGAACGTGGCATTCTTTCAGTACAGTGTATGACTAATTGAATGTAAAAGCAAAACATTGAAAATTATTTCTAGAAAAAATTATAAATTTAATTCAAAGTTCAATGTGTGTGGGTGGTAATATGAGTGTGCGTGCGTGAAAATATGAATTCACATACACACACACTGGACATAACTTCAATTGTGCAAATAAAAAAAACACTCACCGGAAAATGCGATCCAATTGAACTTGTGAAAATGAAGTAACGCTTGGCAATTGAACTACATATATATATAAAAATGAAACAATTAAAATACAAAAAAGAAGCAGGCTGTGTCAGAGACACGGCCATTAAGTTTAACGTAGAATACGCCATCCGATAAGACAGAAAACATATGTAACAATAAATGATAAATAATACAAGCAAATGAATTTCTTTATTTCATAGTTACTTTGGATGATATACATAAGCTTATGATAGGAAAAATAGGATAAAAATGTTTTTAAATTATCAATTAAATTTCCGCAAAAACGAAGTCAATGGCTGTTATCAATAGTAAAGATAAATGATAAATAACATACGCGAATCAATTTTATTATTTTTTTTGCAGTGCTTGGCAGCATTTTCTCTTCTTTTACTCTACTTTAACTTGCCCGCCTAAAATTATGCAATACAAAGAAAGGGCTGCACGAGTACATTTAAATCGCCCAACAGCAAACACTCAACCAAACACCACACACATATTTGTGTGCATGTGTTTATACAATTTTCATTTGAGAAATTTAAATATTAGGAAGATATCAACCAACATGAAATGTATGTCAAACGAAAGCTAGCATCTTCATTTGACTACAAACAAAAAACAAAAAAATTAATCGAGCCGTTTCCTTATAATTAGAGATTACAACAATAAAAACCTGACATTGGTGCCCATACCGTAAGTTAAGACTTATTCTACGCAAAAAGAAAACCATGGTTAACACTCACCAAAAGTATGTCTGTTCGCAATGAGAGCACGATATAAAGTCGATAAATCGTATAGAAAAATGCTTAATAAGACAAAATAAATATAATAATAAGCCCAATTTTTAAAACCAACTTTACTAATGATAGAAAAAATCATAATGAGCCATTTTCATTTGAAACACGAGATCGAGAAACTATTACTAATCAACTTGGGAATTCGAATCAAAATTAAACACGAAAATGGCAAAAATTATAAATGTAATAAGTATAATATATAGACTTCAGAACACGCTTACTACGTTCCAGAGGCTTATGAATACCTTCTCAGACCCCATATAAGTCGTATTTGTTTAGTTTATATGAAGAACATGTTGGGCATATTACCACGATGTTAAGCGTTCTTAAGAAAGCAAACCTGAAACTTCAACTAGAGAATTGCGAATATTCTAAAACCGAAGTAGATTTTTTAGGACACGTCATAGACGCTAAAAGATTGAAACCAAACTCGAAGAAAGTATAGGCAATTGACAGAATAAAACGGCATACAAACCAAAAACAAATTAAAAGCTTTTTAGGCATGACAAGTTACCTAAGGCGCTTCATTAGAGATTATCCCAAAATTGAAGAAAATTTCATATAATATCCGAAGATAATGACCACGAATACATTGAAGCATCTGAAAATTAAAAGCACTAATTAAAAATGATCTAATTGTGGTTCATCCAAATTTTGAGGAACTGTTTCCCTTAAACTTAATTACAGCACCATCGAAAAAGAGCTTTTAGCGATTGTATGGGCCACAAAATATTTCACTTGTATGGAATAAAATTTTTTACTAAAACCGATCACCGCCCATTGGTTCGAATAAATAACTTTAAACTGCGAGTTGAACGAATTTGATTTTGATTTAATGTTCATAAAACAAACTGATATGCAAGCTGAGTAGAGGTGTGTTTGGTGCGCTGCAGTTATCTTTTATTCAGTTTAAGTTTTATAAATTTGTTTGCTTTTGTGGTAATTGCGGGTATACCGAGTAGTTCTGTTGGAAATATTTTGCGTGCGCCGAAATTTTTAATAATATTTGAGATTTAATTAAATATGCAAACAAGAGTCAAAGTGTTACGCCAAGCGATAGCTACTCCGTAGAACAGTTCTGTTCCGTTCTTCATCCTCGCTTGAGCATAATGAGAAGAAACTGGATTTACAGAGAAATAGTATCGTGGAAGAGATAGCAGAACGAACGAAGGCGTCCGAAGAGTGAGGGATGCAGCGATTTGGCGAGATGTCAGCTGAGCTGGCGAATCTTAGGATGGCAATGAGAAAACTGGAGGAACGTAAGGGGAAAGCTGAAGCCAAAATTAAGCAACTGGAAAAGGAAATTGTGCTGCTTAAATTGGAGGTAAATGAGTGCCAAAGCCACACCGTTTCAAATGGCCCTATCATCAATGGTCTCTCCTACATGGATGGCGAGAATATTGAGGACCCTTTCGGTAGCCTGTGTCAGACTTTGGATTTGCCTGTATTTCGTGTTCGCTCTGCATTCCGAGTGACAAAGCAGAACAACTCTGCTGCTTCCATGATTGTGAAGTTGGAATCTACTGCTGATCGCTCCACCCTTTTTAAATTAGTGGTTCGCTTTTGCAAAGGTAATAAGCCACCACTTTTACTCCGGGATGTTAGACTCAACTCAAAAAAAAACTCGTGATCTAATGCGCTTCGCATGCAGTCAGAATACAATAAAAAATTGTAGATGCTTTATCTGTTCGTGGGTACGTGTATGTATGTGCTCGTCCTAAATGTAAAGCTGCGAAGGTGCATTAATAGTGTTGTTGCTGCAGACACGTGATAATTTATGTTTAAGTATCACTGTTATTTTTACAAATTGTTTATATTTATGGGCTCCTGTTTTTCTTCTGTTCTCTCTCTCAATTCTGCTGTTTTCCTAATAATTTCTCTGCATCTTACTTTATGTTAGTTTTTAATACTATTCTCATAAAATCATTATTACTTTCTTAACACCATGAATTTCACTACCTCGTCTTTTGTTGTTGAACTTATGCAAACATACATACATGTTAGTTATATATTATTGTTGTTGTGAACCGCTCTCACTATATTGGTTTTAATTTCACTTCATACCTCTATCATCCGTTTAGCTTTAGTTTAAGACAATACCTTTGTTACAAATTAGTCTTAAGTTGATGATTAGCTGAACAAGTACATACAAATAAAGATTTGAATTAAGAATTCTATTTACTAAAATTTGACTGGCGACGAGGATGGGATACGCATAGTATATATGTAGGTATATGGTATCCAGTGAACGAAAATTTCGTGTGTGAAGCAAACGCTTTTTGTATACAAAAGAAAAGTGAACTTAAACCAAAAGAAAAATGATATATGTGTATATACATATATATATTTTAAACTTAAAATAAGTACCTGTGACGTGAATAAGTGGCGCGGTTTAATAAGCACAATATTAACTAAAACACCAAAACTTTGAACATTTCATTATTGTTTAGACGTTTGTTTAAAAAAATTTAAAAAAAAGTAAACCAAAAAAAATGTGTGAAGAAATTAATATTCCAATAAACCGTTGCATTTTTTTCACTATACCGTTGGTAGCCAAGAAAATTTTACTCAGAGAACATAATTTAAAAACCTTTCAAATGACCTTTAACAAAAAATTTGCAATCGAAACCAACATTATAAAACGATAACAAAAGAAACCAGCAAGAACAATTCTGTATGATAGAGTAATTCTCCTTGAGTTTAATGTGTGATTGGAAAACCACAACGCCCATATATATTTTTAAGTTCTCACTGAAAAACGAAAAGCAAAACGGAAACAAAAACATTTGAGTAATCATTGGCAAATACAAATATACAAAGCATCAAAAGCAAAACGGAAACAAAAACATTTGAGCGATACTTCTACGACGACAACAACAAACATTGAAAATTAATTATTGGCAAATGCAAATACAAAGCAGCAAAAAGCAAAACGGAAGCAAACACATTTGAGCCATACGTATACGACAACAACAACAAACATTGAAAATTAATTATTGACAAACACATATCAATGATAATTGAGAAGCTGCTGGTGTGAATATTTTCTCTGCATTGACGACTGCGCTCATACAACAACACAGCAATGGCTCTACCTTAGCCAAAAGCTTGCGTGAGGCAAGAAGCTTGCCAGCATTTAATGGAACGAGTGAGTATAGTTTAAGCAATTATTTGAGAGACGTCGCTACTGTGCTGCAGTTAACGCCAGCTGAACATCAAGCTACGCTGCAACGGGTACTGAGTAATAGGTTACAAGGTAAAGCATTAAGAGCAGTAGAAACGTTAGTAGACCCAAGCTGGGAGATGTTATTAAATAAGCTAAAAGAAGAGTTTGGCATTAAGAGAACTTATTTTAATCTAAGAAGTGATGCAATGAATGTTGATGCTAAGAACATAGAAGAGTTACACCAGAAGTTAAGGGAAATATTAAGCAATATGAATACTAAATATAGCTTAGAACCTAATATGATGTACACTCCAGATAATAATGAGAAGATGATATTTGATATTTATGTAAACTTTTTGCCTCTTCATATTAAATCTTTACTATTACAAAACCACATTCACTCTGTCAATACTGCATATACATTTTATATAGAAAACAATATACTAAGAGACATAATATTAGTTAATAGAACACAAGTGGATAATTTTCCACATAATTTTATACAAAATAATAGCAATTTTACAAGTGAAGGTAAATTATTCAATAATAATAATTTCAACACTAGTAAAACTCAAAACAAGAATAATTTTTCAAATGGAAATAAAAGTTACAATAGAAATTTTCAAAATTCAAATAATTATAGCGGAAACAGATTTCGCAATAATAATAATCAATATAGCAGCAATAATAGAGGGTATAATTATAATAATATAGATAATTTAAGATCTCCTCCTGGAAGCTTTAGAGGTAATCAAGATAGCTTTAGCGGAAATAATATTCATCCACAAGCACCAGGTTTGGAATTACAATAAAATCAACATAGATATTCTAACAATGTGCCATACCCTGTACCAATGGATATTGGCGCCATTAGTGCCACTCAAAATTTTCATGTACCGCCTCGGGAACCAAATTACCCATAATTACTTTAACTATAAATAACATCAAAACAAAATGCTTAGTTGATAGTGGTGCTGCAACAACGTAAGGAAATTATGTTTTTTTCTCTAACATGGGAGTGAAAAGAAATTTAAAAAAACCAATTCTATTAAATACCTTAATAGGGAATAATATTATAAAAGAAGAGGTAATTGTCAGTGTACCGAGTGAATTTAATGCCAAAAACGAAACGATGTCTGTAAAATTGGCACATTTCGTTGATAAGACATTTGATTGCATACTAGGCATCAATATCTTACGCCCAATGGGAGCAATAATAAATTTTAAAACAAAAACAAAAACATTAACAGTTAATGATAATGAAATATCGCTTTTTAATTTCCCTTCTAATATTGAGTATGAAGAAATCAACTAAAATTCTAAAAAAGTTCCTTTACAAAAATAAAAGAACGTTTTATATTGAAGGGCAAAATTTGACTACAACCGATTGTGTGAAACACAAAATAATTACTACTTCTGATAGGCCCATATTTTGTAAAAATTATAGACATCCTCAAATTTTAGAGAGCGAAATAGATCGTCAAATTAATGAAATGCTGCGAGAAAATATAATTAGACATAGTAAGTCCCCGTATAATTCACCCTTGTGGATTGTTGAAAAAAGTCAACTTGTGAAAATGAGAAAAAATGGCGTTTGGTCATCGATTTTAGAAAGTTGAACGAAATCACTGTAGATGATAAGTTCCCACTTCCGAATATTGAATCATTATTCGACAAGTTGGGCAAAGCGCAATACTTTTCATCGTTGGACCTTGCGAAAGGTTTCCACCAGATACTAATGGATGAAAAGGATATAGAAAAAACAGCCTTTTCCGCTTCGCACGGTCATTTTGAATTTGTTAGAATGCCGTTTGGCTTAAAAAACGCACCATCTACGTTTCAGAGGATGATGAACTGCGTATTGTCTGACTTTATTAATAATATTTGTATTATTTATATGGACGACATATTAGTCTTCTCAACTTCGCTTACTGAGCATATTGAAAGCTTGCAAAAAATATTCACGAGGCTTGATAAATATAACTTGAAAGTACAAATAGATAAGTGTAAATTCTTATCAAAAGAAACCAATTTCTTGGGTCATATAATCACAAATAAGGGAATAAAGCCAAATCCTGATAAAATTAATGTTATACAAAATATAAAACTACCAGAAAGCATAAAAGATATTAAATCCTTTTTAGGCCTCACTGGGTACTATCGAAAATTTATAAAAAATTATTCATTAATTGCTAGTCCCATGATAAAATATTTAAGAAAGGATTCAAAAATAAATCTAAACGATCAGCTTTATCAAGACCCGTTTCAAAAACTAAAAGACATTTTAACGAACCCACCTCTACTAAGTTTTCCCGACTTTAAGAAAACTTTTGTACTAACAACTGATGCCAGCAATGTAGCTATAGGAGCTGTTCTGAGTCAAGATGGTAAGCCAGTGTGTTATGCTAGTCGAACCCTCAATGGACACGAAAAAAATTACTCCACTCTGGAAAAAGAATTGCTGGCAATAGTGTGGTCAGTAAAATACTTTCGCCCATACCTCTACGGGAGAAAGTTTTTAGTACAAACTGACCACCAACCTTTGAAATGGCTGTATTCGATGAAATACCCTAATTCCAGGATCATTCGATGGAAAATACTATTGGATGAATTTCAATTCGATATCGAATTTCTTAAGGGGAAGGAAAATAGAGTGGCTGACTACTTAAGCCGAGTTTCACTTTACCAAAATTCGATAAGTAGCGTGGAAAACGAAAGCGAAAGTCATAAATTTCATATCACAGCTAGAATCGTAAATAAATACAGAGTACAAATAAGGATAGTAAAAAATAAAAACAACGATATTGAAAAACTTTTAATAAATACAAAATAATTTATATTTCAGAAAATGATATAAATACTCGCGGTTCGAATTATTTTAACGATTTATTTAGAAGGGAAATTAAAAAAGGCACTATTGGAATATATTCTGAACTTTCAGATGATATACATATATGAGCAAGTAGAGAAAAAGCTATTTGAACTTTTTTCAGACAGTGATAATTTGAAATTTATAAAATGCGCAAAAATAGCTACTGATATGGAATCTGAGGAGTCTTTGCTAAATATTATTAATGATACCCATATTAAAGGAAACCATAGGGGTATTCATGAAAGTTACAATCAACTAAAAGATTTGTATTTTAATCCCAAATTATTTAAATATTTAAATAGGTACTGCAATACTTGTAAAACATGTATTGAAAACAAATACGATCGAAAACCCATTAACAAGCAATTTAAGAATACGTATACGCCCTGGCGTCCAAACGAAGTGGTACACTTAGACATATTTCAAGTTCATAAAACCTATTTTCTTACTACAATCGATAAATTTACTAAACTAGGATCAGCTCACAAATTAAGTGACAAAAATATCGTAACTGTTAAATTAAAATTACAGGAAAGAATTGCTAATTTAGGTACACCAAGTAAATTAGTAACGGATAATGAATTTAATAACGCTTTAATAAAATTATATTGTAACGAAAATAACATTGAAATGCATTTCACCACACCTCATTCTCATACGGGTAATTCTGATATTGAGCGATTACACTCTACACTTCTAGAACACATTCGAATCTTAAAGAATTCTGATAATATAGATAACGTAGAAGAACTTGTATTGAAAGCAATTACTTTTTACAATAATTCAATACATAGCACCACAAATTTGAAACCAATCGATTTTATAAACAAATTAGATATAAATTGTGAAGAAGTAAAGAAAAGAACTGAATTAAATAAACAAAAGACAATAAACAAAGCAAATTTAAAACGAGAAAATGTATCATTAGAATTAATTAACCCAAATTTATATACAAAAAATCCTACTGCAGTAAGGCAGAAAACCGCAAAACGTTACAACAGGTATCATTATAGTAATCCTAACAAAGTTGATGTTGCCCAGTTCCGAAGACCATTAAAATCAATATCTGTTTAAATCAAAAAATTAAAATTACAAAAAAAAAAAATATTTGTATAAATAGAAAATTATGCAAAAAAAAAAAAAAATATTACAAACTTTCTTTTCAATTATCCAAAATTTTATTTTTTTACTTGTTTAAATATGATAATAATTAAGGTAAATGTATTACTCTCACTTTTTAATTATCAAAAATATTACCTTTTTTCTTGTTTAATTATCAAAAATAAATAATCACAATAATTATCACATATGTAGGTAATTCGATGGGACTCGAATTTTAAGGAGGAGCGAGCTATATATTATTGTTGTTGTGAACCGCTCTCACTTAATTAGTTTTAATTTCACTTCATACCTCTATCATCCATTTAGCTTTAGTTTAAGACAATACCTTTGTTACAAATTAGTCTTAAGTTGATGATTAGCTGAACAAGTACATACAAATAAAGATTTGAATTAAGAATTATATTTACTAAAATTTGACTTGTTTTGTTTGCTTGATTACAGTTGTTGTTTTTTTTTTGATCTGGTATTGTGGATACTTTTTGTTGATATGTATGTATGAATATGCGTTAGATTATGAGCGCATTTGGATTTGTGGCGATTTTAATGTAAACTTGCTAATAAATGACCCATGTAGTATTGAATTAATGGACGAGCTGGCAACTCCAGGACTTTGTATTGTTAATTAATATCTCCCAATAAGGTTTGGTAATAACTCTCCTCCTATTATTTTTACCTAAGTGCAACCTTTGTGTATCGTGATTTTAAATCGTTGAATGTAAACTCTTTGTATTCAGATTTGAGTAAAGTTAATTGTATAATGTACACGTTCCTCTTCGTTCAGCTAATGTTGTAAATAGTGGATGTCCTTGGTACACTTCCAAAGTTCTTTTAACTGTAAGAAAACGCAATCAATTTTATGCTAAGTGGCGAAAAAATTTAAAGGACATTTGTTCGCGTCATTACAAACAGGTTCGAAATGAAATAACTGCTGGAATAAGGCAAACTAAGCTCACGAACTATGGCACAACCTAAGAAATTTTAAAACACATGGCAAAGAAAGATCTGAGTGTGATATAGACCTTATTGAGCTTAACGACTATTTTGTGAATGTCAATAATAAAACCAGTTATGCCATCGCATCCAAAGATTTCTCATGGTTTGCTGACCGAAATGAGAAGTTTCAATATAGGCTTGGTTAGTGAGGTTGAGGTATTGCTTTATGGAATTTCGCCAAAATTGGAATGGAGTTCATAATAGGCCATTTGACCCACATTGTAAATCACTGCTTTACAAGCATTAACACTGCCCGTTGCGAAAAAGGTGAATGATTGTTGTGCGGGTGACTATAGACCTATAATCATATTGCGTAAATTTGATGGAAGTGCAAATTTCTGGATTTTACAAAAAAGTAGCCTACTCTCCCCACCACAATCAGGGTTTAGACAAAGCATAGTTGCTCAACAACAATGCTTAAAATACTGGACGATATTAGAACTTACTTTGACAATGGTGACTTGACACTCCTTTGCTTACTTGACTTCTCGAAGGCGTCTGATTCAGTGGATCATAATTTGATTTGCCTTAAGCTGAAACATTATTTTGGTTTCTGTTACAATTCGGTAAAACTTATGCACAAGTCATGTAATTCAATATCTCAATCTAGATCTGTCTATTTTGGTGTTCCACAATGATCTGTTCTTGATCCGCTTTTATTCAGCCTCTTTAACAATGATGTCTTTTCATGTGTCAGTTCGAGTATGTGAATGTGCATGCGTATACTGATGACATACAATTGCACTTATCCAGTCGTGTTGCTCCAACTGAGAACTTATGCTTCAAAATAAATAATGACTTGTCTGATATATCTGTCTGGGCTAGATTGTTTAAATGCATCATGTCTTTCATATATGTATGTAATAATGTGCTATATTTTGATAATATTCCCAAGTTTTAGATAGGTTCTAGTTCCCTTAGTTTTACGAGAAGGTAAGAAATATAGGGTTTATCCTTAACACTTACGTGCTCTGACCATATCTGACCATTTCCTATTAACAGAATCATGGGCAATATGAATGCTATACTGCGCAAATTGAGGGAGTCCGGTACATTTACGACAAAAACTAGGCGCAAATTGGTATTCCAACTAATTCTGCCACTTATCACCTACTCTGAGGTAGTGTACGCAAACTTGACTCGATATATTGTCATAAAATTAATATCGCATTTAAGAATGATACACTATTTACAGGATCATGGGCAATGTGAATGCTATACTGCGCAAATTGAAGGAGTCCAGTACATTTACGACAAAAGCTAGGCGCAAATTTGTATTCCAACTAATTCTGCCACATATCACCTGCTCTGAGGTAGTGTACGCAAACTTGACTCGATATATTGTCATAAAATTAATGTAGCATTTAAGAATGATACACCTAATGTACCTGTCCGCTAGGAACAGCCTTATCGTTCCAAAATTTTATTATTTATCATCTGCTAGACTATTTTTCATTAACGCGGTTAGGGTTTGTAATACAATTCCTGAATCCGTAAAGTCCAGCCAGAAGGTTGTACTACAATACATTAATTTACAATTATTTTAAAAGGATACAACATATAGGGAAACCAAATGGTATAACCACAGATAAAGGATTTGACATAGTAACTATTAAACAACTTCTAGCAGATAATGAAATACAAGTTCACCTAATAACACTATATAAAAACCAGGTAACACAGATATAGAAAGGCTACATATGTATATCGTGATGAACGATGAATTCATTCACAAGGCTTCCAAAGCAATAGTCCATTACAATATCACAATCCATGAATGAAGAACTACTAAAATTAGCAGAATTGTTAAAGGCGAATAAGCAAAAACAACATAAAAAGAAGCAAGCTGTGTCAGAGACACGGCCATTAAGTTTAACGTAGAATACGCCATCCGATAAGACAGAAAACATATGTAACAATAAATGATAATTAATACAAGCAAATGAATTTCTTTATTTGATAGTTACTTTGGATGATATACATAAGCTTATGATAGGAAAAATAGGATAAACAACTTCCAGCTGTTGTCGAACAGCATCAATCAGCATTGTTATTTTGCAGTGCTTGGCAGCATTTTCTCTTCTTTTACTCTACTTTAACTTGCCCGCCTAAAATTATGCAATACAAAGAAAGGGCTGCACGAGTACATTTAAATCGCCCAACAGCAAACACTCAACCAAACACTACACACATATTTGTGTGCATGTGTTTATACAATTTTCATTTGAGAAATTTAAATATTAGGAAGATATCAACCAACATGAAATGTATGTCAAACGAAAGCTAACATCTTCATTTGACTACAAAAAAAAAAAAAAAAATTTATCGAGCCGTTTCCTTATAATTAAAGAAATAAAAACCTGACATTGGTGCCCATACCGTAAGCTAAGACGTATTCTACGCCAAAAGAAAAATAATGTTGAAAGGTTTGATTTGATTGAAATATAGACTAATTAAAAACTACAAACGAGAAGAAAATTATTTATTGTCAAACAAAGATCAAGTAAAAAGAAAATAAAAATACCACAAAAAAATAATGAAAATTCCATATGAGCCTTGGTTATTCTCTCAACAATTATTGTAGAATTGCACACTCGTAACAACGTGCATTTGTATATATCGTATGAGCGTCCTCTCTACAACAATCATCGTTTTGTTAGTCTCGGAATGTACATACGTAGAAGTGAACACAATTCGATTAAAGACTTTGCGAAGCGCAATCTAAAGTGTTGTTTTATTTATAAGAAAACCGACTTTTGTGTATAAAGTTTCATCAGGAGGGTGCAATACATCAAAAGGGAACCACTATCGGGTGCATATTCCTATTGTATATAAAATGTATGTAACAAATAATGAGCCGTTATTAATTTATTTTATATTATTAATTTATTTTAGTAAATTTAATAAAAATTTTATTTTTCTATCTTATGCTTTCAAAACATATGCTTGTTCAAGCTCATTAACTTAACTAATTAATTGTCTCATATATATGAATTAATGGATAAATAATTTAAAATAAAAAGTAGACAACTGTTAAGATTTGCCCACCTATTACATAGGGGTGTTTAACTGGTAGGGCTCCGATTCATGTTAATAGAAGGACTGTTACTACTATAATTCAAAATAAAATTTTATTAATTGGGTAAAATTGAGTCCCTCGGAATTTTCTTTAAATATACAATGGAAGAATAGCTAAAATTGCGATTGATAAAACTGTTGCAATTACACCTTCCAGTTTATGAGGAATTGATCGTAAGATTGCATAAGCAAATAAAAAACATCATTCTGGTTGAATATGAACTGATGTTACTAAAGGATTTGCTGGAATAAAATTGTATGGATCTCCTAAAAGGTAAGGATTAATTAATGTTAATAATAATAATAATATAATTATTATCCGACAAGGGTATTGTATAAGAAAAATGTGGATGAAAAGGAATTTTATTGGGTTAATTAATTAGCTAACTTATTAATCGTAAAGGACCATAAACTAATTAAATAATTTTTACTACAGAAATAATTGTAATTAATAAATAATTTATTAGTAGACTAGTAATTATATTTGTCGGGTAGTTATACAATTTATTAAGACTAAATCTATTTTCTTTAATGAATATATTAATATTATAAATTGATTGTATTTCATTATTTTGTAAAAAGAATGAAATATAAGATTTATGTATAAATAAATTTATCAAACTAAGAATCAAAAAAAAAATATTGTACATATAATTGTTAATTTTACTGATAATGAGAATATTTCATTAGATGCTAATTACCACTGTTAATAAACAGCTTTGCAAAGTTTGTAATAATAAAATTAATCCTATAACTAGGGGGTGATTTATAATGAGCCATTATTTGGTAAATTGCATTACTATACGAGTATCAATCAACAGCTACTTGCGAAGCTGTTGGTAGCGGGGAAGTGTAAGCAAAGACAATACAAAGAAGTTGCATCCCATCCCACCGTCCCTCTAACATATTTTTTGTCCAATTGTCGAATTTCCCATATCAGAACTAATTTGCTGATTGTTATTAGAATCTGATTAGATCCAATTGGTTTCTGCGTGTGGTGAATGGGACGATATTTCTTGCCACTGGAAATGAAACGCCATGCAACTTCTTTGTAATCTGCGTTCTTTGAACTTAACAATAAGACACCAATCCTAAGATGACGAAGAGGGAGCAAACAAATTAGTTTCGCTAGCAACACTAATTCAAAGGTTGTTTTTGTAATTTTTGGCATTACCAGTAGGTGGTGAATTTAGATTGCTAACATTATCAGAAACCAAGAATTATAGAAAACAATATTGCGCATTTTGCGGGCAGGAAGTCTCTGTTTGTCGATTTGACTGCATCCAGCCTTTCGCTGACAAAATAAATGTATTTTACACAAATTATGCTAAGAAAACTTTTCAATCATTCTGCCGGTTTTCCGCCTTTCCTGCGGTTCTTATTCTTCTTTTTTAGAATTTTTTCTTTGCTCTCTCCATCTCTAACTATTATAGCATCACTATCAGTTGCTCTCTGCGTGGAAAGAGCAATCTTGTTTTCTACCATTAATTGTTTTCATTAAGCAGAAACGCTATAATGCAAAGTTTTTATTTCAAGGGTGAAAGCACAGAATCGTTTTCTTAGAGAAAAGATTTTAAGGAATGTATCTCCTGATTGAGTTCAGTAGTTTCTTCTTATTAGAATTTGGCAACACAGAGTATGCTAGTATTGTCGGCTCTTAGACAGTGCTTTCATGGCAGACCCTGCGAATTGTGGATCCCTGATATTTATTAGGTAGGTAGGTTGGAGTGGCAGTCGCCTACAGCGGCTCACTTAGGCCAATATTAGGAGGCCCATTGTGTTACCACAAGGAAAAATTTGTTGTGAGCTTGTTTATATGTACAATCTCTGTGTAGCAGTTTGCAAGTGGCAAACGGCATACCAATGCGTTCTTTATCTTGAAGAATCTGCTTGATCGTACCTTGTCTTGCAAGTTCGTCTGCCATGCAGTTTCCCTCTATGTCCCGGTGACCAGGGACCCAAATGAGGTACAGTCTGTTCTGCTTGGCCATCTCCTGCAGAGATAGGCGGCAGTCCAGCGCGATGTTCTAGTTGAACGTGAAAGAGCTCAGAGCTCTAATTGCAGCCTGGCTGTCACTAAAAATGAAGATGTCTCTTCCTATAATCCCGGTCCCAATCTTCTCTACCGCCTCCATGATAACTGAGACCTCAGCCTGGAAGACGCTGCAGTTATCTGGTAACCTAAAGGAAATTTGCAGGAGAGGGTTTCGTAAGAAAACGGCTCCTCCTACCTTATTATCGAGTTCCGAGCCATCTGCGTAGATGGCAATGCTATCAGGTGGAGTATGAAACTCAAGTTTCCACTCCTCCCTGCTTGGAATACGTGTAATAAAATTACTTTCAGAAACCGATGTCAAGGCGCACCGATCCGTGCTGCTCGGAATAGAGCAGAACTTATTCAAAATACAAGAGTGCCCTTGGCTTTCAGGGTGCCACTGGGATGTCTCTCTTAGTCGCAAAGCAGTCATCGCTGCCATCTGTTATCCAACCTAATCTAAAATCAGGAGGTCTAAAATGGCGTTCAAGGCCTCATTTGGAGTGGTTCTGAGCGCCCCACTTATGCAGATCATACTAGATCTTTGCACCTTGGTGCGTAGTCTAAGGTTAACCTCTTTTTCTAATGCAGGCCACCACACGATCACCCCATATAGGAGTATTGGTCTGACGACCGCTGTGAAAGTCCATCGACAGATCCGGGGATTAAGACCCCATTTCTTGCCTATGGCTCTCTTACATGTGTAGAGTGCTACGGAAGCCTTCTCATGACGTTGAACTAGATTCTCCTTCCAGCTCAACTTCCCATCTAAAATAACGCCTAGAAATTTGGCACTTGTAGAAAGACTTAACCGGGTACCGTTTAGTACCGGTGGAGTCACCGAAGGCCCTTTATACCTTCTCGTGAAAAGTACAAGTTCCACCTTACTTGCGCTGACCCTGAGCCCGCAGTGGGTGGACCACTTAGATACCTCCCGAAGCGCTCGTTGCATCAGCTCGCATAATGTCTGCGGAAACTTTCCCCTGATTGCAATCGCGACGTCATCAGCGTACGCGACGACTTTTGCGCCACCCCATGCCGTATCTCGCAGTAGCGTATTTACGGTGAGGTTCCATAGGAGTGGGAATAGGACGCCTCCTTGTGGCGTCCCCCTCGACACGTGCCGTGACAATTCGCTCGCACCCAGCTTAGCCCTTACTACTCTGCAACAGAGTAGCTGGCCTATAAAGTCAAACAGTGAGTGTTCAACCCCTAGATCCCTAACGGCGCCAGTTATAGCTTCTGGAAATACGTTATTAAAGGCGCCTTCAATGTCCAAGAAGGCTACAAGACAGAATCCCTTGACGCTGAGAGACTTCTCAATATAGCCGACCAAGCTATGGAGTGCAGTCAGTAGATTTGCCTTTGCGGGAGGCATGTTGGTCATTAGACAGTAATCGACTGTCGATGGTATCGGACAGGTAGCTACTAATAATCCTTTCAAGTGCCTTAACCCTGCTGTTAGGTTAAAAAAACTTACGAATCTTAGGTTAGAGAACCATTTGGTCCATACTGCAGTTTTCATACAAAATAACAATTTAATCTTAGTCTTTATATTTAGTTTGGTTCAATACTTGCTAAATATTATTATTTTATTATTTACTCAACTCTGGTAAAACCCAGCACCAGTGGCCTGCTCTAAAAATGCTTCTAGTTCAGGAGCTCGAAAGCGAGGAATTTGTAGTTGCTGCAAGTCTAAGTCTGATGTAAAATGCTCCATTTGCAGTGCGTTTATTTGCAAAACCAACCGAAAAACATTTTTTTGCTCATCATGTAGTGCCAAAAAATATCGAACAAACTAATAAATACTTATTTTTGGAAAATTAATGTAAAGAAAATCAAAGAAAATATACTATGGACCAAATGGTCCCTTAACCTAAGATTCGTAATTTTCAATTTATCTTAGTCCAGTTTTAAGTCAGAGAATTAAATTTTCGCACATAATATTGTTTTATAAAAAGACCACCTGAGCTGAAAAATTTAGACAGTATATATCACCGTTCCAAAGTTACAAAGAAAAAAAAAAATTTTGGCCCAAATGGTCTTAACCTAACAGCAGGGTTAAGAGCAAAGGATGATAGACTGATAGGCCTAAGATCCTTTGGATTAGTGTGTGAGGCCTTACCGGCTTTAGGAATAAAGACAGCCGTGACATTTCTCCATGCCAACGGTATGTGATTTAGTTTGAAACAGGCCCTGAAAATAGTAGAGAGCCATTTTGCAGACAGCTCCAGTGTCTTAATTAGCTGGGCAGGTATTATCCCATCCGGCCCTGCAGATTTGTATGGTTTAAAGCTTTGGATAGCCCATTTAACCTTTTCTTCCGAAACCGGTATGTTAACGGGGTTGGAGGAGATGAACGGAGGAGTTCCTTCCTCCGCAGTTGTACTACCAGGGAAATGGGTATCTAACAGCAATTCAAGGGTTTCCTTTCCCGTTGAGGTCCAGGAACCGTCTTGCTTTTGCAAGAATCCTACCGGGTTAGAGGATCCTGAGAGAATCTTCCTTAGCCTGGCTGTCTCGGAAGCACCCTCGATGCCACCGCAGAAGTTTCTCCACGTGGATCTCTTTGCCGCCCTTAAAGATTTTTTATAGGTCTGATGAGACTTTTTGTACTCTAGCCATACCAGCTCGAGACTACGTCTCTTGGCTTTGTTGAAGTTTTTCCTACAAGATTTTCGTAGTGAGTCCACCAATGGGGTTTACGTTTGTCCCACTGTTTTGGTTCAGCGCAAGGTATGTTGATTTTTTTTCAATATCTTCATTTCTGTCAAACGACAGAGCAGACAGTGGTGGCGAAAGGAAAGAAGCGCGACGCCAAGTCGAACCCTTGATACAAAATAAATGTTTCTCCGCGGCTAATAAGTAGCCAATTCTGCTTGCACAACACCAACACAATTCAGATGAAAAAACTCTTTATATATCGGAAAGTCTATCTCCGGTTGAGCACAGCCACTCTTTCCAACCACAACAACACAGCATAATATTTCGAATACGATTCAGCATTTATTTTCACAGAAAGAAATGTGGTTTGATAAAATAAGAGTCACTGTGTCTAAACGAGGTTGTTGTATAAAATTAACAATATATTTCAGCAAAATCAAATTAGATAAAATGATAAAAAATATAGAGCAAGGGAAAATATACGTCGCTCGTTAGTCTCCAATTTTTACTCCAGCATGTTCCGAACGTGTTTAATAGAAATCTACTTCGCCGTGCATTGCATACAGGTAGACATGTCTTGCCACGGATCGTTCATTTTTGCGTTAAAAAGCTTTACTGCCTCATCCCCGAGTGTATCTTCGTCCGAGAACATTTTGAACCCGCTGCATACCAGCAGCGCACATAATCAGTATGTTAACTTTACACCGCGGAAGTTCGATGGTTGCGAAAAACAGGTGCCCAATATTGGCTTCCTCTCTCTCTTTCTAGCATTATCCACACCGGCACGGTCCGTGCTACTTTTTTATTAGCCCGTGATACCTTTTTATTAGCGTCTCCGAACGGTAATCGTTTTTTTGTGAAAAGTTTTTTTTTCATGGCAGAAATTTACTCGGAGGCCGAGGGGCGACCGCTATTAGAAAAATGATTTAGATGTCACTTGTTACGAGTAATTTTAGATGTTATTTGCCCCGGCCAGGGGACCCATACTTTTTTATTAGCATATTCCAAATGGGGTTTGAATAACATCAGCTTATCTAACATAATCTCTATGTACTTGACGGAGCAACGAGTAATGCCACTGGTTTCGCCTCTTTGTGTAACCTCTTTTTGCTTTTGCCTGCTCGAGATGAGTACCACCTGAGGTTCCCACTCCGCGAACTTAAGCCCACTTTGGGGAAACCACGAGTGACCTGCCTCTATAGTTCTATTCCTATTATCGCAAATTTTCCTTAAGTATTTCGCATTAACAACTAAACCGATATAGTCCTTTCCTGTTTTCCTTGGACCTTTCAAGGTATCTGGATATCCAGGTTTACACGTAATGGAAGATTCGCCACTTTCGGAAGTCAAATTTGCTATCAAATATACCTCCTTAAACTTGAACTTTACTTTAAAGACGGTTGCATATAATATCGTCAATTTTTTCCCGTGATGGTTTCCCGGTTTTAGGCAGCAACTGCAACGTTAGGGTTTTCCAAAGTGATGCAATAGTTGCTTCCGCAGGCTTTAAGTGAGTCTTTGAATGGGGGAACGCAGTTGGAGAAAGCCAGTTTCCAGTTTCGAAAATGGCTGGCATCCTATTAAACACATACAGTTACACGAATGTGAACCATTTTGAGTCGCCACTCGACTTGCACTTTTGAAAAATTTATTGATTTCACCGGGGCCCGAAATTTGGAAGTATGAAATACCAGATTCAAGCATAAAAGGATACACCAAGCTACAAGGCTATCTCCTGATAGGAAAACACGGAATCAAACTGATCATGTTGTGGTAGATGGAAGGCATGCTTCCAGTGTCTTAGACGTCCGCACTATTCGAGGAGCTAACATTATCCAGATCATTATCCTGTCGCAGCAAAGATTCGAACGCGTCTCTGTGCAGCAAAAAGTGCGCGCTCAGTGACACGAGGAAAGCTCGACGTCCAAAAGCTGCAATGACAACAGATTGCCAACCGTTTCACCACTCGACTTGCACTCCAGCTCCCTGAGAGCAATGCTCAACAAACAGATATCTGCGCGTAATAGGACCACATTTCTTGCTCATTACGTACCGCCTTTGAGGAGGTCATTGATTTTCAACGATCCAGAAAAACGATGCGTACGATGAAGAAGCCGCGACGCCATAGAAATGAGAGATGCCGCCCACAGGGCTGCAATCGAGCGCAACGTGAATTATGCGGAAGAGATATTGGGAGTTAAGGAAGGAAGCGAGGCACATTCTGCGAGAAAAGAAGAGAGACAGAGACAGACCTGTTCAATTGCGGCGGAGAGGGGCTGGTAAAATGCATGCACTAGCCCATTTGGAAATATGTTCGGACGAACGCATGCCAGATTTTTGGAATTTAAGTGATCTCTTCCCAATCTACAAAAAGGGTGATCCGGCAATATGAGCCAACTACGGCGGGATCAGTGCCCTTACCATAGTATATAAGATTTTGTAGAGCATATTGTGTATGCTCCCCGTGAATGAACTGACTGAGCCCTATTTTTGTGGCTTTGGACCTGGCTAATCTACCATCGCGCAAATATTCAAAATACGCCAAATCTTGGAAAAGACCCGAGAAAGAAGAATAGATACATACCATATTTTTGTCAAATTCATATCCGCTTTCCATAGCACGAGAAGAAGCCATCTATTTGTCGCAATGTCTGAATTTGGTATCCCAACAAAACTAATACTGCTATGTAAAATGACGTTGAGCAACACCACCAGCTCCGTCCGAATCGGGAGGGATTTCAGGTTGATTCACCTAAAGCAGTGCTTATTTCCTGACTGAAAAGTATTCGTTCGATAAACGAGGTTAGTGTGCAGCTCATCTTCCTCGGGGATTAACAACTTAATATCGGCGCATATAAAAGAGGCGTGCGCGATTCAGTTGCGATCCCCAACATACCCACTTATAAATATGGAAGCTACGGTGCTTGTATTACCAAAATTATCTAGGAATCTTCCGGCTTGCCAAAAAAGCCCAAGGGAGCCTATCAATCTGCTTTGTAGACTGTAACTTTACTAGCCAGCGATCATAGCATCGAATCAGCGCGAAGAGCTCGAGAGGAAGTATCGAACGTACTACAATCGGTGGGATTTCCATTACGAAGCTAGACCTAAAATTACAGTGCAATTCTAAAACGAATACAGAAATCTTATTCGAATCAGTGGATACCAGCGTAGCGAAGACTCTGGGTATAAGATGGAATGCAAACTCCAACCACTTCTATTTCGTAGCGAAGCCGATAGAGACATGCGACGTACTCACGAGAAAAGCGATACGGTTTTCTGTCGTAAAACTTCTAAGAAATGCTGTTTACTGAGAACAGAGTGGGATAAAATTGCAATAGCAGTTAGTTTTGCCTTCCGACTGAGGTAAGATAGCAGGCGGATCAAGTAGTTTAACGACTTTTACCCCAACATCGTCTAAGAGAACTTATTTTTCCAGATGTGGATATAAGATCTATAAATGGTGTCGTATAATATATAATAACTCCAACACAAGACTACTTAAGAACTTTAGCAGATTTTGAATGAAGATGATAGTCGCACGCCCATGTATGTGATTCTAAGAGTCAGAACACATAGATAATCACTCAATACATGACCAGGCGTTTTGCCAGCCAGTCCACAAAACCTGCAGCTCGCTTTTTTAGCTAGCCCCATATGACAGGTTGATACCTGTGAGGTAACCAGTAAAATTTCCTAACCTATTTCAGCTGAGATTCAGAAGTCATTTAGATATCTTCCGAGAGGGAGATATGCACCTCTTGGATTGCCTTTTACTCATTGTATTCCTCAGTGTCCCCCTTGGACATTCCACAAAAAGGCTGTGGAACAAGCAAACGTCATTAAGTCCCAAGTTTTGCGAGACTGCCAGTCGTTTAGCTGCCTTGAACTCCCTCATTCCCGTTCGATTTGTCGTTGTACGAAAGTATTCGTGGGGAAAGAGTTCAATTACGTAAATACCGTTTGGAAGATGGTGGTGTAAGTGCTATTGGCATACTTTCCTGAAATTTTGGTCCGAATATTCCAAGCCCAGTACATCCATCTTGCAGCTTGAAACCACCTGTGTACCGAACTTGGGATCCTCCGGAGATATATTTTATTATTGCTCCGAAGCAGTCCCTTTCGGGGGTTATTACTTTGTAGCGCTTATTGAAGGATAGATCGGGGGTGAGGATAATTGGGCAGGTGCGCATCGCTCCTGTAATGGTCTCACAAACCATGAGGTGGAACTTACCCAAAGTAATACCGGTGCTGACTTGCTTAACCTTGGATTTCCAGATAAGTGGCGCATAAATTAAGATCGGCTTTATCACGGTGTTGAATGACCAATAAGTTAGTCAAGGTGATATTCCCCAAGTATTGCCAAAAAGCCTTCGGCAGGCATAGAAAGTCCTTGTGGCCGCTTTTGGAATCATTGTAAGGTCGGAGTTCCAGTTGAGTGTTTTTTCAGAGTTACCCCTAGATATTTTACCTCCGTTGAAACATTCATTTCGTTCTTCGCCAATATGGGGATTGTTCAGTAGATTTACCTTCCTGACATGCTTGTGGACACTCTCACATAAAGAGTATTATTAAATAATGATACCTAATATGACAGTCAATCAGTTTTTCTAACGTTTTAATCAGAAAAACGCTGAGTCTGAAAGCTTTATATGCAATCGGAAGAGTATCAAAATTGTTCCCACTTTGGGTACGAATACTACTTCAACCTCATCCCAAGTTAGTGGAGTGTGAGCAAGCAGTATGCTAGCTCTTGGTAGTCTCAAAAGTATTCCAGATATCGGGAAGAACCCTGCTGCCGAAGGCTAATGTAGAGGACATCTGGACATCTAGATGTGGGGGAAAGTATGGGAATTCAGTATGGGTGCCGCCTAGCTTGTTGAGAGTACGTTGACCAGACGATAGACCTCTTGCAGTGAGGAGATGTTACCACAATTCTTACGACAAGTGGTGCCGCATGTTTGGCTCCCCTATTGAAAAAATTTCTAGCGTTCTGCCTGAGATTTCCGAGACAGTTTTTCCTCCAGGGAATGTCTCTTTGGGGCTCTTGATTATCATTGGGCAGCTCTATCTCGGCGTCCAGTTCATGAACCGTAGTTATGTATGTTTCTGAGAAATTACCCTCCTGCTCGATACAGTAACAAAAAAGTTCCCAGTTCGTTTTCCTAGGATTTATATAAGCTTGGTTAGTTTTTTTTTTCCTTAATTAAGTCGACAAATTCGATGAACAAATGGCCAGCTCAAGTGCATCACCCCTTATAGCATTGTGTTAGTGTCAAACCTTGTATTCGTGTCAAAACTTTCCCATAACTATTCAATGAAGTTTCAGCCTTCTCAGATCGCCGTACTCTTTAAGAGCTAGCACTTCCCTTGTAGGCATCTCACTGCTATCTTTCGGAAGATAGGCTGAAGCAAGAACATCCTCTTGCTCAGCCGCCTGAGTGGGGATCTTAGTCCAAATGGCAACTGGATCCTCCAATTTTTGTACCAACTCTGAAATGGCAATACATGTTATATTATTGCGTATTAAATTAGCCGATAGACCGCAAGCTACGCGCCAGCCTGTAGATCTCCTAGTTCTGCGCAGGTGTTGTTGGTGCCCATCCCTATGGCGCCCCTCGTAAATTCTCAACTGAATTGGGGTACCCTCAAGAAAGGCACCAAAGCACACACAAACAACAACCGCGGAATTTTCCATTGCCGTCTTAGGACAGAAAACAACGCATTTATATGTTCTCCCTGTGCTTACTGTTGCGGTCCTGTTGTGGTTGGGCTCTCCCATTGGAGACTTCTTCGCTGGTTGGCAACGCACACCGATCACCAACCTTGCCAACAGTTGCGCGTTTTTTGGGGAATTTTGCAATGATTACTAAAATGTCGCATGTCGTGGATTTTATCGAAGGATTTTGGAAACAGGTCATAGATATAACTTGCGATTGTTCTCACTAAAGTAAGTTTAATTTTAGGAGTGTACCGCATAGTTCGAGCCATGGTAGGGTTACGGTCTTTCGCGGTGGGACTTTGACTTTTGCGACTATTGGGTGGCTTTGTGAAACGAAACAAAAAAAGAAGAAATACACCCAATAGTTTCATTACTGGTAACCAATGAAGTGATACCCACCAAAAACAGGTTGTTGATGAGCTACAGCCAGTAATCATATCGAAGAAATTTATATTTCCATACCTTTCAAAGGAATGACTTGATCGGATATTTGGACCCACCTGCGTCCCAAACTAATCTCTCAGTTTCAGCTGCTTTCAACGACGTGAAAAATAATTGTCGCTCATACGAGTATAACCTTCTTCGACGTTTAAACGCGTATTTTAAAACACCCGTAGATAAATACATTTATCTTGAATGATTAGTGGAGGTGGTTATCATGCTTTACAAGACTAATGTAGTGAGCTAAGTACGTCGTGTATGACTCTCGGTATTCTGTAAGTACACGCGTTCCTGTTGCTAATAACAATTTACGTGCCGAACCCGTTTTCGCCGATCAAGAAAACCAAATAGCCGCTCTCCTAATTATTATAATTCTTTTAAATAAGTAAGAAATGGCACTGTGGTCATAAAGAATCACCCGGAAGGTATCACCAAAAAAACCGGGAACAAAACGCTCAAACTTGCATCACTCTGGATCCATGTGAGCTCTCACTATGCCGCTTTGCTTGAAGCATTACATCTTAGGCATTTCTCCTGTAGTACTATTGTTGTCACGTAACCACGAAAACCACTCGAAAAATCACTATTCCGTCCACGGTTGTGATTAAATAACGGATAACACCAGAAGTCTTCTCGCCACAAGAAAGAACGGCCGGCACGCATCAATCCCGCGGCCACCTCAAATGTTCTGATATTATTTTAATAGCACAAACTAAAACAAAAACAAGAAAAACAAAATTTTTTTATATGATAATACTGTGCACACCAAGTAAAACGTAACTAGAGTTAGAAGGGGCAGTTAAAAAAAATATTCTATATACATATATACATTTGCACATATGGGTATAAGGTATATACGTGTATCTACATATGTAGATATTTAAAAGCTATTCTCGGTTAATTTTAAGTTTAAATTGTAAGTCGTAGCAAAATTTGTATTTAGTTTTCGTTCTTCACTAATTGAACACCTTTGTACACACGTAAAGGGAATCACCCATATAAATACTTCATTTCGCTAATTTGTTAGTGATACAAAAATAGTACATCACTAACAAACCACTACATTCGAAATCAATAAACAAAAAAGTTGGATGCAACAACACTCTTCATCGACGTCGCTAGGCACATCGCACAGTGAGACAACGCCGGCATTAAATACAAGGAGTCATTGTAGAGCTCTGAAATTTTGCACAGGTTATTTTTGAGACAATTCCAGTTTTTAAAAAAAAAATTAAGAAAATTCGCCCACTTTTACGCCCACCTGCCATACAGTCGAAATTTGTAAAATGCCGTATTGTCGGTAATACTTTAGGTATAACTTTCAATTTTGGTATACTTGAATGTTATATAGTTACAAACATTATTTGAAATAAAAATTGAACTTTGGCCCACTTTTAACCCCATCACCCATACTACCTCCACATAAAAAATGCCATATTTTCTAAAATATATTAAATACAACCTTCAAATTCGATATTACTGTAATTTATATAATTTAAAATGTTTCATGCAAAAATTACAATAACACGCCCACTAATACGCCCACCTCCCATTGAAATGCAATAAAAAAAACAATATTTTTTTTTCATTCAATCAATAATTTTTAACATCATCATGGTATTCTAATTTTTTCTCATTCTAAATGAATTAATATAAGGATCTGATGATATTTGCAAATAGTGCATTACATCTTCATTCGTAGAAATACGTGAATTTTTACGAGAATGGAATAGCCTACAGTTTCTATACTCCTTATTCATTGCTTCTTGCGCTTCTTCGGATAACATTCCTGTAGCAAAAAAAAAAGTTAATATTAAATAAAGTTTAAAAAAATACTTTCAAAAATAAAAATTGCAAACAAACCTATTGGCAATATAGCCTCAGATACCATTTTGCTGCCGTGAATGAGAACTTTATGCACAGTGATGGGCATGTAGTACCAGCCATAAAGCTCTACATATAATTTTGCAGTGTCCATGCAATACGTATGGAATTTACCAACATCTATATTTTTACTACTATTTATAGTATTTAATATAATTTTAAAGCGGTGAATTAAGTCTACATTTACACCAGTTATGTCAGCCGTTATTTCTGGATCTTCAAAAAATCTTCTAGAGACATTACCATCATTGGTTGTTCCCATGCCTTGTTTCACCACATCGACTTTTAAGCCCAGAACTAATTTGAAATTTTTTTTCATTTCTGTTTTAACAGCTTCTTTCTGTTCTTTTGTATCTTTATTTGTCCTCCACGCTTTGAAACTTTTATTATAACCGATATGTAATATACATTCCATGAATTTTATTCGAGCATGTAGCGGCGAAATTCCAAATTTCAAAGCTTCAGCTGAATTTGTTCTCAAAATAACTCCATCCAAATTATTCATTTCAGTAGGTTTTGCTCCACATATGAAACAAACAGCCATCGAGTAATTCTTACTGACTGTTGTTGCCACTTTTCCGTCAATCATCGTCATAGTTAAACTATGAGACATCGCAAACTTTTTGTTGAACATTTCGAATTCTGTCGTTTTTAAATTTTGAATTTCTGCATTTACACGATTTACTTCATTGTTAATAACATCTGCTGTTTCTTTCACAAATTCGAATTTCATAGGCCTGCAAAGTCTTGTTGAAGATGGTACTGAATTTTCCCAACACGAATAAGAATCATTGTAAAGATCAGTTAACTTTAACGGAACAAGAGATGTTAAAAACATATTTTTATCAGAAACATTTTCATCGGTGAAACGTTGTTGATATTCACTGTGCCCTGATGATCCATCACACCCCCATTTACTTATTAAATTCAACTCATTTGGAATCTCATCAATCTCACTTTTTGTTTTTGCTTGAAAAATTCTTGAAACAGTGTGATCAAGTAATTCTTGTAATCCAACACTGCTAAAACTTTCATCAACCTTAATATTTGCAGGATAGCATTTTTTTTTAACTTCCAATATTTTGCTGTAGTATGGGAATATGCCACAACCAATTTCTTTTGCAGAGCTTCTTAAAACATCATATTGATGTCTTGATAGTGAAGCATCAATTATAAGGCTGAGTGCTTTCTCTGGTGTAAATGATTTGAATTGTTCACTCTTTTCATATTTTTTAGCAGCAGACACTATTAAGTCTTCTGGAAAACTTTTACAAAATTGAGATATTTTACTTCTCTTAGACCTTTCAAATGTAATTTATTACTATTCTCTTGCACAATAAGTGAGTAGTAAACAATTAAAAAAAATAAAAGTAAAAAGTTGTAAACATGCTATTGCATGCTAACATACGTATAGCGACAGAATGTGCGCGTTACGTACTTTTTGTAGTTTTTTGTATGTTTAATGTGCTTTTGCAAACTTTTGCTATATGTCCTCTACTTTAAATTAAAGCTGAGACTTCAAACTTTCATTTGGTATAAGTCTGCACCTAGGGCGAGGGGCTGCTCTATATTTCCTAGGCCATTGAAAATGCAAAATGTTCAATTTTTGCACCACAATTCTGTTGTTAAGAAAAAAAAAATTGTGTGTTTTTTTAAATTTATTTTTTCATTTACTCATTCTACAATAACTAAATTAATTAAAAAAATACTTTAAAGTTACATTTATTATGTATTTTTATTTTAATCAGCTTTTGATTATTACATATTGAACTAACATATTTCAAGCGCGTTGGCATACCTCAACTTTGACTTGCTTTAGACCAAAAAGTAATGAAGTTATGAGGCTGAAATTTCAGGGAATTGTTACTCATATATCTATTAATATACTGTGAAAATTTCATCCAAATTGGACGACACGTCAAAAACCATTTTTTGCCGCGGTTACTATTGGGCTGTCTCACTGTGCATCGTCGCTGCGATGCTGAACATATGTATGTATGTATACCTGAATGCACAAGTCTGATGGAACATTGTCTTCTGTTAATTAATGTTGTAACACAACATATCAATTTATATTTTTGTTTCTTTATTAAATTACGTGATATAACCTATTTTAAAATGTCTGAAGGTTGGTCTTGACCTACTATACAGAAATACAATAAACGTAAGGTGAGCTAACGGATTTTTCTATTTCATGGGGTTAATTGAAAATAATTGTATATCCATTAACTTTTTGGGTGTGTATAGACCAGGGATAAATATCATTTCATTCATTCCCTGGATCATGATTTGGGGCTATCGGTGTAACGGTGTAACCATTCTCCGTTATGGTAATTATTCTTCATGGTTGCGTTATGGTGCTTAGTTAGTTTTCCTAAATTGATTTCCTTTTCTTTTCTGCTGACATTCTGCATACATTAACAGTTTTTTTGGTACGACTTTCGCTGTATGCACTGGGGCAAACACACGCCCATTCATCCTGAACTAAGCTAAAGGCGGATGTGCCCTGAATTCAAAAATGCATCAGAAACTGGTTGTGCTTTGGGCTTGGTACTTGCCACTTAAAACAGCTCCCAATAAAAATTTTCAACAAATGCCTCGGATAAGACCCCCTATTCTGATGACGACCACGGCAAACGTTTAAAGGACAACGATTAAAGGGAACGGACCTTGAATGTGCGGACTCTTAATTGGGTAAGTGCCTCTGCCCGGCTGGTTGAGGCCCTCGTAAAGTCAAAGGCTGACTTCACCGCCATCCAAGAGATACGATGGACGGGGCAGGGAATGAAGAGGATCGGACCTTGCGACGCCTACTACAGCTGCGAAGTAAAGGGGTGCAAGCAGTGTTCATTCCGCTGATTAGCGCCCACACCCATACGGAAGAGAAGGATGATGTTACCAAGCATCACTTCTATGAGCGCCTTGAGCGCGCGTAGAAACGCTGCCCCTTCCCGATATAAAACTCGTGCTAGCCGATTTTAATACAAAGGTGCGATGGTCATGTTGTGGTAGACGAAAGGTGTCTTAGACGTGTGCACTATTCATTATCATATCGTAGGCAAGATTCGCACGCGCCTCTACTCTATGCAGCAAAACGCGCGGTTAGTGATACCAGGAACGCTCGACGTCCAGAGGCTGCAATCACAATAGACAGTCTACCGTTTTGCCACTCAACTTGCATTCTAGCTCTCTGAGTGCAATGTTCAGTAAGCCGACAACTGCCCGCTCCTCACGTACTGCTATGGAAAAGAAACAAACCGCCTACGCTACGATCGGGCGCTACGCGAACTGTGCGGGAGAGGGGCATTTTCCGAGAAAAGAAGAGAGAGGCCGATAAGCGCGAGTGCGAGGAGCTTGAGATGCTAGCCGATAGGAAAAACGCCAGAAAAAAATATCAGAAGGTATGGCGGCTTACAGAAGGTTTCAAGACCGGGGCGATTTACTGTAAGAATGAAAACGGTGACCTGATAACCGACATCCCGAATACACTCAAACTGTGGAGGGAGCATTTCTTCACGCTGTTTAATGGCGCGAACAACATCGAAGATGATGAACAATGTATGTTAATACGTGAGGACGAAACATGAACATGAACAATGAGTGCTTGCTGAGTCTCAGTAAATGTAATAACAGACGTTCCCCAGTGGAGGCGGACAAAAACACAATTATAGGCAGTGGTTTGCAAAACTCCTTAAATAATGCTGAAACGATCGATGAGTGGGATAAATGTAACCGTCGAGGCAATGGAAGTTCGTACATATAGCCTAGATACCACCACAAAGACATATTACGAAGAACCGTTGATGTTAACCTCCAACTGGCACAATCTGCAGGGGTTTGCCTAGTGTGTATATTAGGGGTGTCCTTATTTTCAAACATCGGTTTTCTATATATTCCCGGCCAGAAATCGGTTCCTTTATGTATTTAGATAAAACGGTAAAAGTTTGGGGTCAATGCGATAACATTTAGTGGACCCGGAAGCCAGCTGTAAAATTCAATAGGTCAGTATGGGCAAATATCAATGTTCATACATTCGCCTTATATTAGACGCAGTTTTTATAGTATATTTAACAAAACATACATATATGTATACAAAAATAATTATTCCATAACATTTAAAATAATTGTGATAATTTTGCGTATTTAAAAAAAAAGGCATGCAACACAAGCTTGATATTTTGCAAATTTACCGAAATTTGTTTCTACATTTTGAGCGCGCTGTTTGTAGGCAAACAAATTTCATGAGAAAAAGTGAACTGTGTAGCGACAATAAGTCGTTCAGAAAATAAAATAGTAACTGCTCATAACGGGACATTTCTGCTGTGAAATATTTCCAAAAGCATGCAAGAGGTTCTTGTGCATATTGTGATTTTAATAAGTAAATATAATTGTAAGCGTTCACAAGCAAGAAATAACAATTATTTTGAAGAATAATTATTTGGTTTAATAAATACTTTAAAATTGTTTGAATTTCGGTGGGCGGTTGTGTTTAAAGTGTAAAAAGTGAAGTATATAAAATAAACTAATATGTCTAGTTTAGCAACACGAATGTCAGTTGCCAATTTAAGAAAAGTTAGTTTGATTGGATACACAATGCATCAAATTACAGGTGCAAAACTTCCATCTAATCGGCAGGTTTTAGAAGTTTTGTTTTACAATATGAGATTTGTAGATCTTTCAGCAAAGGAAAGCGCAAAACTTGCTATCAAAGCAGCACAAATATCTTGGCAACAAGCACGAATACCGGTAAGAAAAGAAGATAAATGTGTTGAGAAGTTATTGAAACTGTACGAAAGTTGGAAAAAAATCCTGAAAACAGTTCCAGAAAAGAGATCCAATTCACAGGAAGAAGTCGTTGATATGTTTGTTGGAAGTTTGGATGATTTATTTGACATGGCCACCGCTAATGCGCTTGAAAAAATGAAGTTAGTCGAAGATAAGAAATTTCTTGAAATGCAACGTCAAAAAGGACGGCCAGGTTGCATGATGGGAGTTGATAAGGTTTTGTACGATCGTGAAGTGCGTGCACAAGAAAGACAGGAGAAAGCAGCATTACGAAAAAGGCGGTATGAAGAACAAAATTCTGAATGTTCTAATATAATCGAGGAAAGCAATGAAAATGATATAGTACTTGTGGAAGCTGGAAATGAAAATGTAGTAATTCCGTTGGAAAAAAATTGTTTGCAAACTGAGTGTAAAAAGCGACGAGGCACTAAAAGTATCATAACACCACGATTGTTAGCAGCATTAGACAATGCCAAAGTGTCAGATGGTATGGCCGTACATATTTTAGTAGCCGCTGCTGAAGCATTGGGCCATTGTGTGGAAGAACTTGTTATTAATCGATCAACAATTCATCGTATGCGTCAACAAAATCGGTCTGCAGAATTCAAAGATATTTCTACTGAATTTAAAGAAAAGGTGAGTTCCCTATAGTTGACAATGCACTTTTATTAATGTTAATTTATTCAAACACTTAACAAGGCCAATGCAAATGGAGCACTAGTTGTTCATTTTGATGGGAAGTTCATGACAGATATAAAAGGTCGTAGTAAAGTGGAAAGAATTGGTGTTTTAATTAGCTACGATGGAACATCGAAATTTCTTGGAGCACCAAAGATACAGTCGTCGACTGGTGCAAATATTGCTGAAACTGTTTATCAGAGATTAGTCGATTGGAACATTGTTGAACTTGTTAAAGGCATATCTTATGATACAACTGCTGTCAATACTGGTGTTAAAAATGGAGCCGCAGTCCTTTTGGAAAAAAAACTGCAACGCAATCTCATGCACCTACCATGCCGTCATCATATGTACGAAATTATTTTGCGCAACGTTTTTGAATCAAAGATGATGTCAAACTCAGCTCCAGAAATACTCTTGTTTGAACGATTTGTGAAGGCCTGGCCAAACCTTAAGAAAACCTTGTTTAAAACTAGTGTTGATGATAAGTTTGTGGGATCAAAAATAAGCCAAGTGGAACGGGACGCTCTTGTAAGCTTCTTGCAGGACGCTCTAAATTATACAGATACATATTCAACAATTTCAGAAGCTATTATTAAAAAAATGTCTAACCACTTATGGTACATCGCCGAAGAAACAGTAGCGTTATCATTTTTTGACATATCAGTTACCCACGCAGAAAAACGTAAAATGATAAAACAATTAAAAAGCAAGGAACCAGTTGTTCATTTAAAAAATAGCCGAAGCCACTCAAAATTGACAGATTTTCGAACTTACGAACTTAGCGATTTTGTTTCAGAAAAGACAAATTTTTTTTTCAATAATTTTGGGTTATCTTCAGCCTTTTTGGGCGTGGATCCATCCCAATGGGAAAATAATTCAGATTTCGAAAATAATTGGACTTTTTGCCGCAACTTACAAGTTGTTAATGATCCCGCTGAAAGAGGAATACAATTTTTGCAAGACTACAACAAAATTTTAACGAATGATGAAGAGGAAAAGCAGTTGGTACTCCAAATTGTTGAATCGTATCGCAAAAAATACAAATCATACAAAAAAATTGATTTAATGTAAAATATAAATTTAAATATGTAATATGTATGAAAAAAAATAAAAATGTACAATATTTGCCCATACTGACCTATTAAATTTTTCAGGTGGCTTCCGGGTCCACTAAATGTTATCGTATTGACCCCAAATTTTAACTGTTTACTTTAAATACATAAAGGAACGAAATTCTGGCCGGGAAACTGTAATATAAACATTTTGAAATTTCCCCTTACAAATAAGGACACCCCTAGTGTATATATGCCAATCCGAGAGGTTAGAGTGCATTTGTATAAAAGCGACACAATTCCTCATGAACTGCATTAGGTGCCTTGCGAATCCAGGAGAGAGCAATGCTAGAATGCCTGAAATAATTCACCAAGCAGATAAGCCGGACTCACCTTCGTTCGCACAGTTACCAGTCTCACCCTAATCTGACCATTAGATTTGACACCTCGAAAACAGTTTTACTTTGAAGAAAATCTCGTCTTTTACCGGTAGGTAGGCCCAAAACTTTTGTATGAGTGTTGCTGAAGTCATGTCCGGTATTTGATGACTCTGTACCAGCAATCGCCAAGCGGACACCCCTAGTGTTGGAGTTCCATTTGCAAAGGCGGAAATGCCCTTGTTGCAATATTGTTGTTATGTCACGCGTCAATGTGATTGCCTTACATAGGATATCAGTAGTATCCAAGAGTTCGTCCATGTAGAAGTTGCGCAAGATACTATCCCGTGCTGCGGCTGCTCGGAGATCTTCTGTAATCTCTGATTGGTTGTCATACGCACACTGTATCAAAACGCGCTGCATCGTATGGGCTGAATGCCATGCCATAGTATTCAGTTGATATATTCTAAGAGGGGCATTTGGATTTTCCCGCCAAAGTATTTGCTGCCAACATCGATACCTAGTATCAACTTCGATCTGCCGAAACATCTTTTCGATTTCAGCAGTGGTAGCTCCACTCGGGGAACGTAGGAGGTTATTCACTAGGGGATCTTGAACGGATGACCCAACAAGCTGGGTATCATTCAAGGAGGTACTATTGCTGGTCATCGCAGACGCATTAAATACTATCCGGAACTTCGCTGAAACCGCATGGTGAGGTATAAAAAATACTTGGGAAGGATCTCCTTGTGTGTGCTCGTGTCCATGTGACCGAATGTTTCATACTCGCGCATTAATTGAATGTGTTCACTACGTAATTCCTCATAATTGCGCTTTGACATAGGGGTTACCGAGGGCAGGAATATCTGGTGAAAATTGCATTTGTAAGATGTATCGGCCATCAGATGTAAGCGATACAGTTCGTTGAAAAATCTCCTCGGATATGTAGTCGGCCGTAGTAGACCGAAGAACCTCTTCCAGCTCCGAAAATCGTTAAAGTATCTCATCTACTCGCTCCTCCTCAGCAACCCCTGCAAGAGAGCGTAAGGCAGGAAGTGACACACAACGTGGCGATGCAGGTCCACAGATCACCCAACTGAGAGGCGGAAGAGGTGCGCATAGCTGCTTGTGACCACCAGCTATGGTTTCATCCAGAAGTAATATACCCCAAACATCAGCTCCAATGAGCACATCTATACACCCGGAGGTATGGAACATTGGAACAGCAAGTGGTAAGCCATGCAAATGTTGGTAATGATTCATGTCAACAGGTTATGCCAGAATCGTGGAAGTGATATTGGGTAAGATATGAACGTCAAACGTACATTCAAAGCCTGTATCATAGTACGACCGCATTATCAAAGTTGTCTGTCCCCGTGCAGCTGTGGCGCTCTTACAGCCAAAACCTTCCACAGTAAGCGCGCTAAGTTTTCTGTGGAGACCCAAACGAGTAAAAAATGACTACCTGTGAACCCATGCCACATAAAATACGGCATTCAATTTATTCTCCCCATCCATCTACTAGAGGGGTCTTATCAGTGGATAAGAGAACGATACTCTCAGATTGGTCGATTTGTATCAAATCAGCATTGTAACCTTCACCATCAACTTCAGCCTTGATGCGCAATATAGGACTCCTTGCTCCTGTTCATCTTCTGTTGACTTTCGGTCCTCAGAGAAGGCACCAAAAAAAATGTATGTTAATACTAGAGGACAAAATCAAAAAAAAGCAGTAGCGCGAGTGTCGAGTGCAAAATAAATAACAACCGGTGTTTATATACTTTTAATACAATATGGTATAATCGTATGATATTCTAGCATTACATTTCCATTGCAAAACATATAAAAAATATGTATGTAAAGAAAAATTAAAAAAAAGTCAGCTGATTGGGTGGCCAACCGCACAAGATTGCCAGATGCCCAATTGACAATGGTTGGGACAACTAGTTGTACGTACTTGATCTTATATAAACCCGAACCTCCAATCAATGAAGACTGAGTCGGAGTTCCGTTACGGAACTCGAGCAGAAATAGTGAAGCGAAAACAAATAAGGCCGCTAGTGCTGACGGAGTGCCGTTGCCGAGTGTGTAGCGTGTGCGCGCTTCATTCGGTGGGTCCCAGGTTCGTATCCAGCTCGGGGCAAGTAACATCCAAAAATTATAGAAAAAGTTTTTTCCAATAGCGCCGTTCGGGTTCGGCGTAAAACTGTAGGTCTCTCAATTTTTGTTGGGTCAGAAATTCTCAAACGGATCACCTGAATGCGGGGAAAAATTATTTTTGCTCGTTTTTCCTTTTTTCCTGTAGGCATTAATGATGCAAACCAAAACCCATTTGGATTTTCCAAAAAAAATTTTTGTTTAAAATATTGTTAATAAATGTTTTTCGTCATTTTTTTCAAAGATCAATTACGAACGATCTATCAGACCGATTTAGATGATTCGACCGCCATTTTAATCGTCATTCAATATAGATTACGTGTAAATTTTCCGAATAAAAAAATTTAATTTGAGTCAGTTGTTTATATATTTGTTTATAACAAATTGAAAGAAAAATGTCTTCTGCGCCATATTTCGACATACAAGAAAAACCATTCACGCTAAACAATATTCCGTTTTGAAAACATGGTCCGCAATCTGGAAAGAAGTTATTTAGCCTTGAACGTCATGAACAAAATAGTTTTTTGAGAAAATCAAACTGGGTTTTTGTTTGCTTCATTAATGCCTACAGAAAAAATGAAAAAACGAGCAAAAATTATTTTTCACCGCATTCAGGTGATCCGTTTGAGAAATTCTGACCCTGTTACAACATCAAGATGCACACCACAAATTGTAGGAGAAGTTTGGCCAAATCGCTTAAGCGGTTATAGCGCCAATTATGTAAGTAAGTAAAGCTGACGGGGAGGGGCTGTTAAGTGCATGCACCAGTTCAAATACAAAATATGGTCGGACGAACGCATGCCAGCTGATTGGAATTCAAGTGATCTCTTCCTAATCCACAAAAAGGGTAACCCGACATTATGCGCCAACTACGGCGGGATCAGTCCCTTTAGCATTATATATAAGGTTTTGTCGAGTGTATTGTGTGAACGAAAAATCTTCCATCGACCAAATATTCACAATACGTAAAATCTGAGCAAAGACCCGAGAAAGAAGAATAGGCACACACCATCTGTTTGTCGACTTCAAATTCGCTCTCGATAGCACGAGAAGAAGCTACCTATAGGTCACAATGTCTGAATTTGGTATCCCAACAGAACTAATACGGCTATGTAAAATGATGTTGAGCAACACCACCTGCTCCGTCAGAATCGGGAAGGACCTCTCCGAGCCGTTTAAAACCACACGAGGTTTCAGACAGGGTGGCTTTCTTTCGTGTGACTTCTCTAACCTTAACTTAGAAAAGACAATTCGAGCTGCTGAGTTGAACCACTCAGGCACCATATTATAAAAAGAATGCAACTTCTGGCGTATGTGATGATATCGATATCATCGGCATCTACAACAGCGCCGTTACTTCTGCCTTTACCCCATTGGATAAAGAAGCGAACCGTACGGATTTGGAGGTGAACGAGGACAAAACTAAGTATCTTCTGTCATCAAATAAATAGTCAGTGGGTTCGTGTCTTCGCTTCTATATCACTGTTGATTATTGAAGTTTCGAAAAAGTGAAGGATTTGGTTTATCTGCGAGCCATCATTAACACCTACAGTAATGTCAGATAGTAAATCCAACGTAGAATCTCTCTTGACAACAAGTCCTTCTTTGGGCTGAGTAGGCAACTGCGCAGTAAAGCCCTTTCTCGGCGAACCAAAACTACGTTTTATAAGTCTATCATCATGCCAGCCCTGGATGAGATTGCCCTTGGAATGTTCGAGAGAAAGATTATCCGTAAGGTTTGTGGGCGTAAAGACGAGTTTGCGGCCGCGCAGACGATGGGCCGATGAGCTGTATGAGCTTTACGCGACATAGACATAGTTCAGCGAATACAAGTATAGAGGCTTCGTTGGCTGGACATTTCGTGCGAATGGACGAAAATGCTCCAGCTCCAGCTCAACGTGCTACCAGCTAATGGTGATAGAGGAAAAGAACGACCTGCTCTGCGTTGGAAAGACCAAGCGGAAAAGGACATGACGTCACTTGGTACTTCGATTGGCGCAATTTGTTGAGCTCGGCCAAAATCTATTAAAAGGTTATAGCGCCAATTAAGTATGTAAGTAAGCTATAGGATTGCAAAGTATACAGATTTGCCTCGAGTGTGTGCACGTATCATGGATTCCCTTCATCGTTTTAGCACCCCTGAAGTAGAAAGCCATTATAGCTTGATGTTTTGCCATCGAGTTGGGTGGGCACAAAAATAGCTGCACAATATACTTTTGCGTGTAATTCGTCTTGATAATAGGGCTTACCCATCGAGGGATTTGAATATTTGAAATCGTTAGCAAATTGGTTGCTAATTGGGGCAATTTTATATAGGAGAATCTTCGCTTGTATCAGAATTGGCAAAGCCAAAAAAAAACTTTAAGAGAGTTAATGTGATATCATTGTTCACTTGCTTGGCGTAGCCTATGACTTCCCTATAAGATGCCGTCTACATATGCAGGTGTTTTTAACATGGGTATGTGGAGAGTTTCTCTATCTCCCAACATTTTCTAGACTGTGAATTTAGATATTGATTTGATACTTTGTCCACTTGAGGTCTGAATGTGGATGGTATTTTGTGTTGGAAATTTTCCCAAGCAGTATTTGGGGTATGGAATCGCTACCTAATAAAAAGTCGATTTGAGTGGGGCGTTGCAGTTGGAGTTTGCAAATTTGTGAGTTGTGGTATAAATTTATGTACGTTTCGGGAGAAATAAGGGTAAGTGAGCAGATTTTATATGAGTTTTGAAATACTCTTCCGTCCATTCGCGAAATTTCAAAATTGGCATTTTGGATTAGCAGTTTTAACGACCGCTGTGGGTAGTAAGATTTTGCTTCCATTTACGGAATGAAGCGTTGTATACCTACTGCTCTCGAGCACCCTAGTTCTTCCTGAATATTTTCAGGATTTTAAGTTTTGGAGTTTTTGGGTCTTGCCTTTGCCATTAGTCCCGTAGCGTTACTTTGGAATGTGCTTTAGAAACTTATAGAATGCATTATCGAGTGGCGTCTTTCATGAGAGGAAACGCAATTGAATTTTCTTTCACAATCTTTAAACTAGACAGAATGTGAAAAACAATTCGTGAAAGGTTGTTTGGTTCTGGCTAAGTTTTTTCTATCGCTTATTGCAAATGCGTTATACTTTTAGCAAGATCGCGATTTGTGACCTCCATTACACACCTCGCCTGACAAGAAAGGGTAGATCCGCGATGTCGAATTGGGTAGTGATGAAGGTTTTCATTTATTTCCACGTTGGACATCTTTTTCGGGGTGAGAGCGATTGTTCCCATGAAAGGAACGATGTTTCTTGCAACATTTCCGAGGATAGATTTACCAGGATAGGGTCCTAGCTATCGGTGGGAATAATTTGTGTCGATAAAACCAACAAACAATTTGTAACAGTGGACTGTTGTTTTAGATATTTTTCACTTCTTTTCCTTTTTATTTTTGGCAAGTTAAAGTTGTTTCTCTTTATATTTTTGGCATATTCGAATGCCGTTAAACTGTTCGGACGTACTGAGCAAAGCTGCAATGTAAAACGTGAATTTATTGAAAGTTTTTCTGTTAAATTATTAACCGAAATGCTTTAATACTTGTCGAGTGTGGATGCATAGCACAAGTGATTACATAAATTGAAAAAATTGATATTTATGGTTATATACTACTCCTAAACCAATAAATAACATCATAGACACAAATACAAACATTCAGAAAAACAAATACACTTAAACGAACCGGTCACTGTTCCTGTTTTCTGTGCATTTATCTGCTGTTCTGTTGTCAGGTAATTCTTATCAGCGGCTCATGAATCAGCTGTCCTTTGTTCCTTCATCTTGTAGCTTATGCTATTCTACCCCAGTAAACCACACTGTCACTTCTGCTTGAATTACTGTATTTTATTACGGTCTTAACGTGATTAGCTGATTTTGCAGTAGTCAAAATTCTTAAGCTAAACTTGTATATATATATTCTCAAAAAGTGACGTAAGAAAGAAAAGCGGTTCTTTTTCTATTGTTGTTTTCTTGCAAACACCAGCCAGAACAGCCAACCTTTCGACAGCGATTATCGCATCGCTCTACGGTCGAACTGCTAACTTGCTGGTGACAGTGTTGCCACATTCACTCTCCCCCCAGTGACCTTCGTGGATTTCGAAGGGAACGAACAGTCTTATCTCTCTTGGAATAAGTGTGACGAGGTTCGTCCATGATGGTTTCCATGGTCCTCCTCCTATATATGCTGACTTCAGCCACTGAGACGAAAAATTCACCTGGAATACCCAAGGGCGGCAGGTGAAGCATTTAGGTCTTCCTTGTAGCAGGTGCGAAATCCAAGTAGAACTGTTGGGAGAACTTCCAGCTATGGAGCTTGAGTGTTGCACATCAGGGCTACGTTGAGTGTTCTATGCCACCTCTGGACCAGTCCATTCGATTTTGGATGGTACGGCGATGTTCTAATTCGGTTGGCACCAGTCATCCGCGTCAACGCCGTAAATAACGCCGACTCAAACTGAGTTCCCTGGTCGGTGGTAATTGTTAGAGGTGTTCCAAATTGTGCGATCCAGTTCTCGTAGAACGCAGCACAAACGGTGTCAGCTGACATATCCTTCAGGGGAACAGCAACCGGCAACCTGGAAAACCTGTCGATAATACTAAGACAGTACCTGAGTTGATTGTCCACTGGTAGCTCAATGAGATCAAGGTGAGCATGTTTGAATCTGGAGTCAGGAATGTCAATGTGCTTGGGCATGAGGCAATTGTGACGTTGAACCTTAGAACGCTGACACGGAACACAATTGCGAGATCATTCCAAGGCGTCCTTCTTGATGCCAGGCCAAACGTATTTTTGCTTAAGTGTGCGAGCGGTGACTCGACCACTGGGATGGGACATTCCGTGAACAGTGTCGAATGCTATTCGTCGTTAATTCTTCGGAATATATGGCCTCACCACACCCGATGATATGTCGCAAAAGATTACAAATTTGCCGTCGATGGACAGACGCTGTAGCTTTAAAGAGTTGCTGTTGTTGTTCATCAGATGCTGAAGCTCTTCATCAGTCTGCTGTTCCTGCTGAATTATTTCGGTGCTCAGGATCGTTGGTATGTTGATGGTGCTGATCCTGGAGAGCGCGTCTGCCACAACATTCTCTTCTCCTTTAAGATACACGATCTCGGTAGTGAACTGCGAGATGTAATCAAGTTGATTTAGTTGTCGCGGCGAAGATTTGTTGGCTCTTTGCGCGAAAGCGTAGACGAGAGGTTTATGATCGGTCTTGACGACGAACTGACGTAACTCCAAGATGTTACGAAAGAATTTGATGGCTGCAAATATCGCCAACAGTTCTCTGTCATACGTGCTGCATTTGGTTTCCGTAGAAACCAACACCCTTCTAGAGCTTGCTCAGATTCTGTTGTCCAGGGCACCTTACGCTTATTATTTTTCTTGGCGTTTTTGAGAAATACGTTGATGGGTGCCTGTAGTTCTGAGGCATTTGGAACACACTTGCGATAGTAATTGATCATCCCCAGGAATCGGCGCAGTTGTGGTTTCTGGCTTGGGAAACGACAGGATAGCTTCAACTCGATCAGCTGGAGGCATGTAACCGTCCTTGTTGGTAGTATAACCTAGGTCTTGGTGAACTGGCACTTGCTCGGGTTCAATGTTAGCTTGTTGTCACGCAGGATGGAGAAGATACGCTGAAGGTGATTGAGATGCTCCTCATGAGACTCAGAGCCTACTATGAGGTCATCAACGCAACAACCGACGAACTCAATGCCTCTGAGAATGTTGCCCATATGACGCTGGAACGTTTGAGTGGCGTTGCGAAGTCCAGAAGCCATTCCCAGGAACTCAAAGTGGACAAAAGGTGTCGTAACTGCTGTTTTTCCGATGTCTTCTGGGGCCATAGGAATCTGGTGATACGCTGTGACTAGATCGATCGTAGAAAAAATTGTTTTTCCGTGCAGACGTTGAAACAGGTCTTTAGCAACAGGTACTGGGTAGTGATCCGGAATAGTTTGTGCGTTGAGTCGTCTGAAATCTCCAGTAGTTCGCCAACCCCCTAGCTTTTTAGGTACCATATGAATGGGGCTAGCCCAATTGCTGCTGGGCGGTCGTATGACTCCAAGGTTGCAAAGCAGTCATCTTTTGCTGCTTTGAGTTTGTCGCCAGTTAACCTGCGCAATCGTTCAACGACTGGCGGTCCCGTAGTAACGATGTGATGTGCCACTTCAGCACTATTATGAGAAGCCGGAATGACACTAAGTTTAGTAATGTCGATAAATTTTTGGAGTAGCTCAAGGCAACTTCGGTCAGCGTGGATGTTGGCAAAAGCTTGCAGATCTACAGTCGAAATACCATATTCTGTGGCTTCAGCGAGTTCACCAGATGATGAAAGCGATGATGAAACGCCACGCAAGAGCTCGACGAAGACCAAGATTGAGAGTGAGTGGTTGATGTCCGTAAGTGTTGATGCTGGTGGAATTCGCTGCGTATAGCTTGAAGTCTGAAAGTTCTAGTTTTTGCTTAACAGCGGCTCGCGGTAATACAGATACGACAGAGCCAGAATCGACGAGGAACTTCAGATGCGGGGATTTGTCATAGACATATAGGCGGTATAGCCGCCTGAACTAATGACGACAGCTTAGTTTGTTTCCCTGAATAGCGGGGAGCCTGAAACTGCAGGGCTGTAGGCATCTATGAGCTCTCTCAGCACTATTGTTTTGGTAAAAGCAGTAGCCTGTTGCGCCTGGAGTACGTGATCGAGATCGAGATCGGCTCCTGTTGCTGTCTTTGAATTTATTCGACAGATCAGAGAATAAAGTTGGTAGTGTCTCCATGGCTTTCTCGAGGCTGCTTAGTCGTTGCTCAATGGAACTCTTACCGTCAAGTTTTAAAAGCGTCTTGGCCTGAAGAGCTCCAGCGGACATGACCTGCATCTCGGCTGGCAGGGCCTGGATGCTTGTTGACATTACATGGGAGCTGGTGTGATTCTCCATGGCGCTGTCAACAGATTCAGCCAACTCATCAAGTGTGCTGTAGTTCTGAACGGCTTTTAGAATTGTGCACACAATAACAGGTAGCAAAGCCAACCATCTGCTGCGAAGAAGTTCTTCTGATGCTCTGGTACCGGCGAGTGTTCTCATCTCTCTGAGAAGTTGGCTGGGCTTCCGATTTCCAAGTTTAAGTTCTGTCAAGAGTTTATACAACTGGCGGTCAACTGACTCTGTGAAGCGTTTGACAAGATTCGTTTTTAAATAATGATACTTATCTTGATGTGGTGGTGCCCTGAGGATATCGGAAACTTCTCTCAGTACTCCAGGCTTCAAGGCACCGACGACTGCCAGGTACATGCTGTTGTCGTTCCTGATGTTCCGCGTAGCGAATTGCGCTTCAATATGAATGAACCAGATTTCAGGGTCACTGATCCAGAACTCCGGTAACTTGAGCTGAGTGATTGCCATGATGTGCGCGCCACTAGTGGCCTGTGCGTTTGGGTAGGGATACCCCACTGGGTAGTAATTGTAATTACCAGGCACTCCATTTGTGTGGTTCGTTGCACCTGGTGGATTGTTGACTGGCGCAAGCGGTGGATCAGCCAGTGGCACTTGGCTTTGTTGCTGAGATATATGCGACTGTTCTGCCTGCTGTTGCGCTTGTACATTTGCTTGCGGTTGCAGCAGTAACTGCGCCGGAATAATGTATGTGCAGTGGCACGTGGATGGAGATAGCAAACTTGTTCTCACGTAATCCGCAGGGATCACGTCGGGGTCACCAATTGTAGCTAATGCTATTCTACCCCAGTAAACCACACTGCCACTGCTGCTTGAATTACTACATTTTATTACGGTCTTAACGTGATTAGCTGATTTTACAGTAGTCAAAATTCTTAAGCTAAACTTCTATGTATATATTCTCAAAAAGTGACGTAGGAAAGAAAAGTGGTTCTTTTTCTATTGTTGTTTTCTTGCAAACACCAGCCAGAACAGCCAACCTTTCGACAGCGATTATTGCACCGCTCTGCGGTCGAACTGCTAACTTGCTGGTGACAGTTTTCCCCCAATCTACTGCTGCGAGCGCCATCTACTTGTGATTGTTGGACTTTATTTCGAGCTGCGAACACGAGTATGAATCCAAGAAACAAAACCATACGCATTGTACACCAATGCCCCTAAAATCTTGCTTTTTGATAAGGCGAGAAAAACTGAGAGTCTACCATCTCATTGGCTCTTACAAATTGAAGAGAAGATGGAGAGTATGGTGAGCCAACTGGCAGACCGGATGAAAGAGTTCGAAGAAAGAATGATGCAGAGACTCGGTGAAATGGCTGCTGACGTCCAAAATGTCAAAATGACGAAGCTGGAAGAACGAACATCAAAACGGAAGTTTCTGAGAGCGGAACAAGCATTTTAGTGTCATGTGTATATAATCCCCATAAGTGTCGTTTGTTGGACTCTTATTTTATTGATACATCTAAGTTTTAAACTGACTATGAATATTATGTTATTTGTGGCGATTTTAATAACACCTGTACCGACGAGATTTTCTAATAATTCAAAACCCTAGTCTTTTAGATTATTATATTACGTCAGACGTCAAGCATATTCTCAAATTTGGCTAAATATTCTTTGTTTCTGACCATGATTTAATTTTTTGTACAGTAGATGTGATGTTTAATCGTCCTTATTTTAAAACTATAAATGTGAATAAGCTCTATAATTGTCTGTCAAATATTAGTTGGAATGACTGTTGGCTTTGTGATTCTGTAGACAAGAAACTTTTTTTCCTGAATACTAACTTGACTAATTTGTTCAATAATTGTGTTCCTCTTCGTAAGGCTCGTAGAATCAACCAATCTTGTACATGGTTCAATGAAAAAGTACTCTTGGCTATAAGATTTCGCAATATAATACTGCTAGTGTGCAAAGAAAGCCCAATGTAGTGCTAAATTGGACCCTTCACCTCGACCCTCTAAATATTTATATTTATGAACTTTTACATCTGCTAACAATAAAGTAAGTGCTTCTCTAATTTCGAATTCACTCTGGGCGAAACCTGCGTTGGATGAGAAATTTTAATTTGAGGGAGTAAGTGAAGGTGATGTTATGAAAGCTATAAGGGGTATCAAATCTAATGCTGTTGGTAATGATGGTATACCTTTAAAATTCGTCAAATTTATCCTGCTTATCCACTTTCCACATCATTAATCACTGCTTCACAACATCATGTTTTCCTGCAGAGTGGAAAATTTCTGGCATCCTCCCAGTAGCCAAAAAGAGTGGGGCTACCTAACGATTATAGACCGATCAGTATATTACCGTCGTTAGCAAATGTATGTGAGCCCTTGATGGCAGCGCAAATATCTTTGTATATTCAAAGCAATAGATTATTATCTCCACTATAGCCTGGGTTTAGACCTAAGTATAGCTGCCACTGTCATGATTAAAATACGTGACGACATTAGTTACCTTGAAGGCAGGGTACAGAAAGTGGAGGTAAAGAACTGTTTCTCTAGTTTTAAAGCTGTATTGGCTGGTGTTCCACAGGGTCCTAGGTCCTCTATTGTTCAGTCTTTTCGTCAACGATGTGTTCTTTGTGTAAGTTAAGATAGCAAGTGTAGCTCCATCTGCAATTTCCTTGGCTGCAGTGAGCGGCTCGATCTTCCACCCGATAATGAGAATCATCACCACACAGCGCATGCGCTATCACAACAACAACGATGCCATGATCCGATGGAGTATCAATACATAGCGCTCCACTAGCTCGCGCTCTAACCGCAATGCGGCACTTAAGAAGTCGGGAAATAGTTGTTGCCTCGCTCACTAATTCAATTCAACCCGCAATGCGTCAATCGGTACATTTGTAAAATGCTTGGTTGGTTGATCGTAACATCGGAAGGTAAAAGACAGAATAAATTTGACTTGTGAACGATTAAGTCGAGTTCTAATTTTAACTGGCGCCCAACGTGGGGCCTGTCGCTTAGCAATCACCTTTAATTCCACCAGCAGAATTCGGCAAGCAGAATTGCCATAAAGGCAGAAGTGGACGGGACCCCAAAAAAATAAATGACATCGATGGAATATCCTCCATATAATTACATCCCAGGACATCAGCATCCGTGACATCGAAGGAACATTCGCAGCATCTATCCCAGGATAAATTTAAGTTACATCAGAGTAAATTTGTAAGTAAAAAATTAAAATTGATAAAGTGTGACTTACAAGCTGTGCTTAAAATTAAATTTCGAAAATAAAAAGTTTATATTAATATTGAAAGTTTATATTGAACTGTGTGAACTTGCGTTCGGAAAATTACACGCTTCTCGTTTTTATGAGTTAATCGGTTTTCACTAATTTAACTAAATTAACTAAAATACTGGTGATCAGGATAACGTTCTCACATCTGAAACTGCTTTATAATTAAGCAAAAACTAAAGTTCAAGTTTCAAGTTTCAAGTTTCAAATTATTCCCAGGGGTGTGGTCCGAACACGAAAATACCTCGTTCACTGTGAAGTTATATTAATTAAAACTAAATTGCATTTTTCATGGCGAAAAGTTAAAAGTTATCTTGAATAAAACTATTTTCCAAATCACAAAAATTAGTGAAGGTCATAGCTCTGCTTTTTTACTAGAATTTCCGGGTGAACTTCGCTCACCATTCTTGCTTAATTATTTCAAGAATTTTCGTAAGTGAAGTTAACCTAGTTAAAAAACGTGCGATTAAAAAGTTTACATAAAATACAAAATGGCGGTTTCAATGGATCAAGTGCTACAGGCAATAAGATCCGCTAATGAAGAAACTAGGTTAGAACTAGCAGAACAAATTAACAACCTTACTTCAGTTTTGAGACGGCTTGAGCCACCACGTGTCGAGTCATACTTACCGGTTTCGATTAACCCAGCAATAGAATCGGGAAATTTCAGTCTTGACTTAATAAAATCTTTGCCTGAATTTAACGGAGAAAATTCCTCCTACCCAGCTTGGCGTTCCGCGGCAAATTTTGCAATTAACTATTACCCCGAAGGTTCGGAACGGTATTATGTGGCAATGGGTATTTTTAGAAACAAAATTACTGGGTCAGCTAACACGACTTTATCGTCATTTAACACTGTCTTAAATTTCAAGGCAATAATTGCTAGGCTCGATCAAACTTACGCAGATAAAAGACCAATTCATGTCTTGGAAAACGAATTAAGTATTCTAAGGCAAGGGAATTTATCGATTTCAGAATACTACGATATGGTAGATAGGCACTTAACACTTATCATAAATAAGCAAATGATGACACACAGCGGGAACGCCGAGGTCATTATGGCTCTCAACGAGCGTGCAAGGGAGAATGCACTACGCATTTTTATTTCGGGCCTTCGTCGCCCCCTTTGCGATATTTTGTTTTCCTCAGGTCCGAAAGACTTGCCTTCTGCATTAGCTGCTGCCCAGGAGCTCGAGACGAATCATAAGCGTTACGATTTTGCGCAAACATTTGCTATGGGTAACTTAGTAAGACCAGCAATGCCCCGGTATACATTTTCCCAGCCCTATCGTAAGAATCTCCCACCGAATATGAATAATAGACCAACTGCGATGGACGTCGATCCCGGTTCTTCCGTTTACCGAAATCAACCAGCGCGTCAGAACAACCTATCATTCCATAAACCAAACAACGACCAATCTCAGCCTAACTTTATGTTGCCACAGCAGCCACACCCACAACCTCACCAAGTAGTATTTAAACGCTCTCGTGACCAGTCTGGTTCCTTTCAAAAACCACATTCAAAGGTTCAAAAGGTAAACTATATGCCAGAAGAAGTAAGTTCCGATTTGGACGAACCCGATATTTGCGATGACCATTACAGTCTTCATTCGCATATTGATAGTTGCCACCGCGACAACTCAAGTAAAACACGCGCCTCCATTGATCATTTAGAAAGTGAAATTAACCATTTAAACTAGAATCGCTCCTACCATTCGTCATAACAAAAACAACGAGTGGTCGGGAGCTGAAATTACTAATCGATACAGGGACTTCGAAAAATTTTATCAAAAATCTCCCATTCCTTAACGGAATTAAGGTAATGGGAAACCCATTTACATTAAAATCAATAAATGGGGTCAATCTTATAAAAAAAAGGTGTTTGATCAATATCTTTAATCATACCTCGACGTTTTATCTGCTTGCGAATATAACTACATTCGATGGTATAATCGGCTACGATTTCCTTAAAGAGATTAATGCGAAAATTGATATCGATGCTGGATACTTACGTCATCGCAGTGGTGAAACCAAACTTCAGCATCTCCGTTGCAATCAAATTAATTCAATCACAATAGAAGCAGATTCTGTCCCGGTCACTATTAAAGCAAAGTTTCATGAAATGATTGATAAAAATTCAAATGCATTTGCGTACCCAGATAGAGCCCTACCATATAATACGAACGTAGAGGCAACAATTTGCACCATCACCGATGACGCAATATTTTCGAAAAGCTACCCCTACCCAATTTCAGCAGCGGAGTTCATCAACGCAGAAATCGAATCTCTTTTGAAAGATGGCATAATTCGGAAGTCGTGTTCTCCTTATAACTCACCGGTCCATGTCGTGACTAAAAAGGGCCTGGATGAAAACGGAAGGCAAAAGCTGCGTATGGTCATAGACTTCAGAAAAATTAACGAAAAAACTGTCCCCGATCGGTACCCCATTCCCGACATATCTGTCATTCTGGCAAACCTAGGCAAGTCATTATACTTTACCACTTTAGATCTAAAATCGGGTTTTCACCAAATTAATTTGCGAAACAAAGATAGACCAAAAACGGCTTTTAATATCAACAATGGCAAATATGAGTTCTGCCGCTTGCCGTTCGGCTTAAGAAATGCGCCAAGTATTTTTCAGCGCGCCATCGATGACATCCTCCGCGACGAGATAGGAAAAACTTGTCACGTCTACATCGATGACATCATCATCTTTTTGCCCGACGAAGAATCGCATTTGAATCATATAAATCACATTTTAATGAAACTAGAGGCAGCAGGTATGCGAGTTTCACCAGAAAAATCCAAATTTTTTCAGACAGAGGTTGAGTTTTTGGGATTTTTGGTTTCTCGAAATGGTATTAGAACATGCCCTAAGAAAATTAATGATATTATTAACTATAAAATGCCAGCAACTCTACGCGCTCTACGGTCTTTTCTAGGCCTTGCAGGATATTATCGAAGATTTGTTAGGGACTACGCTGCTATTGTTAGGCCATTAACTAAATATTTGCAAGGCGAAAATGGGCACGTCGCAGCTAGTAAATCAAAAAACGTTCAGATAATACTCGATTCGGATGCAAAGCACGCTTTTAAAAAAATTAAAACTATTCTGGCATCTGAAGACGTTCTTTTGCTGTACCCAGATTTTAATAGGCCTTTTGAGTTGACTACTGATGCTTCATCGAATGCGTTAGGAGCTGTATTGTCTCAGAATAAAAGGCCTATTACGATGATCTCGCGTACGCTTTCCAAAACTGAGCGAAACTACGCAACAAATGAACGCGAATTGCTTGCTATAGTATGGGCGCTGAAGACCCTTCGGCATTATCTTTACAGTGTTAAGAATATTCACATTTTCACAGACCACCAGCCCCTTATATTCTCTATTTCAGAAAAAAATCCGAATTCAAAAATGAAGAGATGGAGTGCATTCATCGAGGAATTCGCGCCTACATTTCATTATAAGCCAGGGAAGGAGAATAAGGTAGCTGATGCTCTGTCCAGACAGTTTATTAATAACTTAAGTGAATCAATAGAAGCAGCGCATAGCGAAGAGTCTTCCACCAACTTCATAGAAACAATAAAGTATCCCGTAAACCAATTTAAGAACCAACTCATATTAACAAAGGGTCCATCGTTAAACAAAAGTACAAAAATTGTATTCCAAAAATACGTTCGTCATACAATTTGTTATGATAAGCCCGAAAATCTAATACAATGTCTAAAAAGTGTAATAAATCCAAATACCACCAACGCAATTCACTGTGATCTGACAATCCTAGGGGAAATACAAAACCGTCTAGTTTCTGCTTTTCCTGGAATAAAATTTCGACATACCGAAATATTCGTAATTGACTTAATCAACAAAACTGATCAACTTGAAACGCTCATTACAGAGCATAACAGAGCACATCGCTGCTTACAAGAAAATTTCAAACAAATAATAAGCGATTATTTTTTCCCGAATATAAAAAAATTGTTAAAATCCATAATTTCGAATTGCAAAATTTGTTTAGAAAATAAATATCAGCGTAAACCGTCCAACCTAGAAATCGGCAAAACCCCTATCCCCTCCATACCAGGTGAGATCTTACACGTCGACATTTTTTTTACTGATAAGCAGCACTTCTTAACATGTATCGACAAATTTTCCAAATACGCGGTTGTTAAACCTATTTCTTCACGATCCACGATAGACATTAAAGAAGCACTGCTCGAAATATTACTGATATTTAAAAACACTAAAACAATTATTTCAGATAACGAAAAAGCTTTTCATTCCATGACAATAAAAAGTTTCCTCAGAGATAGTTTTTCAATTGAACAATTTTTCATCCCGACGTTACACAGTGAAAGTAATGGGCAGGTTGAAAGATTCCATTCAACGTTAATGGAAATAGCCCGTTGCATCAAACAGCAACAGCAGTTGTGCGAGACTATAGATCTCATATTATTAGCAACACATAAGTACAACAACAGTATTCACTCCACAACCAATGCCAAGCCAATTGATGTTTTTCAAAATTGTTCAAATGAAGAACTGAAAGTGATACGCGAAAGATTGCTTAAAGTGCAAGAGAAAACATTAAATAAACGAAACGAAAATAAAACGATGAAAACATACGAATCAGGAGAGAGGGTGTTTTTGAAAAGGAACAAACGGCTTGGGAATAAATTTGATAAAATCTATGTAGAAAAAGTAGTGGAAAGAGATTTAGGTACCACGGTTCTGATAGATGGGAGAAAAATCCATAAAAGTAATCTCAGATGATATTTTCCGTTCACGCACACGTTCGCAAAAATAAAAACCCTTACAAATAAATCCAAATTATAGTCAACACATATCAATTTTAAATTTTTACATTACTATTTCCGAAAAGAGTTTGTAATTAAGGAAAACGTTGTGTCATTTATTTAAATTATCAAGTAAAATGTTAAACCATATTATCAACTATTCATAGAGTACTAAGTAATTGAATTTGTAACACTGTAATTTAAAATGTTATATTACGATCAACCAAGCCATTCCAACTACCAATACTTTACAATACCAATCACAATTTTTTAACATTTTATGAAGTGCTCCATGCAACATACGACACCATTCGAATACCCCTGCCTAAGCTTGATGGATTACCGCAACAGGGACGTTTCGGACTTGACAAGGAGGGTAGTTAAGATAGCAAGTGTAGCTCCATCTGCAATTTCCTTGGCTGCAGTGAGCGGCTCGATCTTCCACCCGATAATGAGAATCATCACCACACAGCGCATGCGCTATCACAACAACAACGATGCCATGATCCGATGGAGTATCAATACATAGCGCTCCACTAGCTCGCGCTCTAACCGCAATGCGGCACTTAAGAAGTCGGGAAATAGTTGTTGCCTCGCTCACTAATTCAATTCAACCCGCAATGCGTCAATCGGTACATTTGTAAAATGCTTGGTTGGTTGATCGTAACATCGGAAGGTAAAAGACAGAATAAATTTGACTTGTGAACGATTAAGTCGAGTTCTAATTTTAACTTGTATGAGTATGTTAATGTGCATGGGTATGCTGACGATATCCAATTGTACTTGTCTAGTCGTGATGGTCTTGTAGAGGATTTGTGTTCTAAACTAAATAGTGATTTGTCTGCTATTACGCAATGTGCAAGTGATAACCAATTATGCCTGAGCCCTTCTAAGTCCTTTGTGTTGCCAATAAGTAATAGTGTAGTTAATGTTGAAAATATTCCCGAACTGCTTATTGGCAATAATGTTATTATGTTTACAAACAAGACTAAAATTTAGGCTTCGTCATTAACTCCAGTTTGACCAGTTCTGATCACGTAAACAGTGTTGTTAGTAGTGTATACGGTGGATCAAAGCAAGTCTATGACATCGTAACAGGTGACGAATCTTGGATCTATGCATATGAGCCGGAAACAAAGCAGCAATCGACTGTATGGGTGTTCCAAGACGAGCCTAATCCAACAAAAGTTGTTCGCGCAAGAAGCACCTCAAAGTAAATGGTCGCCTGTTTTTTCGGAAAATCTGGTAATGTCGCAACTGCTCCACTAGATAATTTTAAAACGGTCAATTCTGAGTGGTATACAACCATTTGTTTGCCAAAAGTTTTTGGAGAATTAAGGAAAACCAACCGCTGAAAACAAATCATTATTCCCCAAGACAATGCGAGCTCTCACGTATCGATTCACACAAGAGAGCTTTTGAGGGCTCAAAAAGTCGAAATGATGGGTTATCCGCCCGATTTGGCACCTAATGATTTCTTTTTATTCCCGAACATCAAAAAAAAAAAGAGGTCAACGTTTTTCACCGCCCGAAGGAGCTGTGAAGCCTTCAAACAGCTCGTTTTAGAGGTGTCCTCTTCTGAGTGGCAAAAGTGCTTTGAAAAGTGGTTCAAGCGAATGCAGAAGTGTATTAACATCGATGGAGAATATTTTGAAAAACAATAAAACTATCTTCCTTAATATTTGACTGTGTTTTCATTATTAGGCGCAAAATATAAAAGGCAAGCCTCGTATTCTGTTCTACGTATATTGAGAATGTCTGCTTCATTAACGCTAGCTAGATAACTCATCGTGCCTTGTATTACGTACTCTGAACTTGCATATAGTAGTCATGACTCGGTTTCTTCTAATAAAATTAATGTTCTATTCAATAATGTTACCCGTTATGTGTATGGTCTAAAAAAGTTTGACCGTATATCCTCCTTGAAAAATAAGATTTTGGGCTGCAGCATTACCGAATATCTCGCGGCTAGGAACTGTATCTGAATCTGGTATTGCGCTGGGCTTGGCACCCGCCACGTAAAAACACCTTCCAATGAAAATGTTTAGCAAAAAGTTCGGATGAGACCCCCTATTCTGATGACGACCACGGCAAACGTTTAAAGAACTATGATTTAAGGGTATAGAATGTCCGAACCCTTAATTGGGAAGGTGTCTCTGTCCGGCTGGTGGATGTCCTCGTAAAGGCAAAGGCTGACATCACCGCCATCCAAGAGATGCGATGGACGGGGCAAGGAATGAAGAGAATTGGAACTTGCGACGCCTAGTACAGCTGCAATGTAAAGGAGCGCAAGTTCAGTGTTGGATTTGTGGTGGGAGATAGACTTCATTGCCAAGTACTGTCGTTTACACCGGTGGACGAACGTCTCGCCACGATTCGCATCAAAGCTAGATTCTTTAACATCTCGCTGATTTGCGCCCACGTCCCTGCGGAAGAGAAGGACGATATGACCAAAGATAACTTCTATGAGTGCCTTAAGCGCGCGTACAAACGGTGCCCCCGCCATGGTATAAAACTCGTGCTAGGCGAAAAAGAAAGATGCCGCCTATACGGCCACGCTGTGATCGGGTGCAACGCGAACCGTTCGGGAGAGATATCAGGAGTTGAAGAAGGAAACAAGGAGTTGAAGAAGAGCGAGGCCAAGATGCGCGAGTGCGAGCAGCTTGAAATTCTAGCCGATAGGAAAAACGCCCGAACATTTTACCAGAAGGTACGGCGGCTTACAGAAGGTTTAAGCCCGGTACAATTTCCTGTACGAATCAGAACTGCGACCTGATGACCGATATCCAGAGTACATTGAAACTGTTGAGGGAGCACTTCTTCAAGCTGCTTATTGGTAGTGGCGCGGGAAACATTGAATATGATGAACCCTAACCCCCAATCAATGAAGACGGGGTCGAAGTACCGTCACCCAACCGGGGCGAAAGGCCGCTGGTGCTGATGGACTGCCAGCAGAGCTATTCAAGTGAGGCTGTGAGGGGCTGGTAAAGCGCATGCACCAGCTTATTTGCAAAATATGGTCGGGCGAACGCATGCGTGGAATTTAAGTGTCCTCTGCATAATCCATAATAAGGGCGATCCTGCAATATGCGCCAACTACCGCGGGATCAGTGTTCTTAGCATAGCTTATGAGGTTCTGTCGAGCACATTGCGTGAACGACTGAAGCCCACCGTGAACGAACGGATTAGAGCTTTTCAGTGTGGCATTAGACCTCGCAAATCTACCATTGTCTAAATATTCACGATACGCCACATCTTGGAAAAGACCCGAGAAAGAAGAATAGACACACACAAGAAGAAGTTGCCCATTTGCCGCAACGTCTGAATAAGGTATCCAAAACTAATACGGCTATGTAAAATGACGTTGAGCAACACCACCAGCTTCGTCAGAATCGGACGGACCTCTCCGAGCCGTCTAAAACCCCGTTTGGTTTGACTTTCTTTCGTGCGACTTCTTTAACCTTATGTTAGAAAAGATAATTCAAGCTGCAGAGTTGAACCGTTCACTGAGTACATTTTATAGGAGCGTGCATTTTCTGGCGTATCTGATGATATCGATACCATCTGCCCAACAACTGCGCCGTTACTTCTGCCTTTGCCCAATAGGATAAATAAGCGAAACGTATGGGTCTGGAAGTGAACGAGGGAAAACTAAGTACCTCCTTCCATCAAATAAACCGTCAGCGCACTCGCGTCTCGGCTCCCGCATCACTGTTGATGATTACTATTTCGACAAAGTGGAGGACTTTGTTTTTTCTCGGGACCAGCATTAACACCTGCAATAATGTCAGCCTCTTGCCAACAAGTGCTACTTTGGGCTGAGTAGGTAATTGCGCACTAAATCCCTCTCTCGACGAACCAAAACCGCACTCTACAAGTATCTCATCATGCCCGTGCAATTGTATGGCGCTGAAACATGGATACTGCCAGCATCGGATGAGATGGCTCTGGGAGTGTTCGAGAGAAAGATTCTCCGAAAGATTAATGCACCTCTACGTCTTTGCGACGGCGAATACCACAGACGATGGAACGATGAGCTATATGAGGTATACCACGACATAGACATAGTTCAGAGAGTTAAAATACAGTGGCTTCGTTGGCTGGGACATGTCGTGCGAATGGACGAAAATGCTCCAACCCTGAAAGTATTCAACTCGGTACCACCTGGTGGTAGTAGAGGAAGAGAACGGCCTCCTCTGGGTTGGAAAGGCCAAGTGGAAAAGGGCTTGACGACGCTTGGTATTTCCAATTGGCGCCAGTTAGCATTAAGGAGGAGTGACTGGCGCAATTTTTTAAACTCGGCCAAAATCTCGTAAGAGTTTATAGCGCCAATTAAGTAAGTAAGTCGGAAAGGTAGGAAAGAAATAGGTAGTAAGTATAAATTACTAGAATGGAAATCCCCTATCTACTTATATGAGAAGTTAAATTTAGCAAATTCTAAAAGACTTCACAAGCTATTAGTCCCGAAATACACCGACTTGTCTTCATCAACATTGTTTTTCATCAACGCTGTAAGACTTTGGAGCAAAATCCTTGTGCCAGTGAAGTCTGTATTAAATAGAGGTAATGAGCGCGAGTGTGATAAACCATTTTCCTTTTAATAACTTTTTCTTATGTCTCTTCTCATTAGCCTTTTGTGATATTCTCATATTTTATGTCTACTTATATATATATACGTTGATAATAAAAAATTTATTTATCATACTTTTCGTTAGTTTTAAGCTCAATTAATTTTAATTTCAACATATTTTAATCATAATGACGTACTTTTAAAAGATTGTTATCTTACATGTACAACCACTGTTAAATTAGAATCGTTACTTGATTATCCACCAATACTCTTTCGTTACCGTTGTGGGATTTTCATGCTTTCCAAGTCAGGTTAAAGTTGTATAAGTGCGCACTGTTTTAATACGGTGCCAGTTTGACGTTTTGTTTTGTATCTGAGATGGTATAGTTTTTGAGCTTGATATAACTTCGGATGATTTTTGTGTAGCTTCTGCAGGTGTGCTCTGATAAGGTTCGAGGTGTTTTGGGTTCTTTTGTGGGGGACTTATCTGCTTGCATATAAATGCGAACTAAGATTTTGTTTTGATTTTTTCTCAGTATATACTGCATAAATGAACTCCGCTTGACTATAATATTTAAATATGCGCTTTTTTTATTTATGTACCCACTTGACCAATTAATTTAAAAAAAAAGCCAGCAATTTTTTCGTTAAGTGCAATTTTTTTATAGCTGGCGTGAATTTATGTGATTGTGATGTGATTAATTCAGTTCTATTTATGTTTATAAGGGCGAGAATTTTCGTTCATCGATAGAGAGCTTTACTGCGCAGTTGCATACTCAGCCCAAAGTAGCACTTGTTGTCAAGAGAGATTTTATTTGGAGTTTCGTTAAGTAGTTCGTAGGTGTTAATATAGGTCCCCAGATAAACAAAGTCCTCCACTTTTTCGAAATTGTTATTATCAATAGTGATGCCGGAGCCAAGATGCAAGTGCGGACTATTTATTTGGAGACATAAGGTATTTCGTTTTGCCCTCGTTCACCTCCAGACACTTACGTTTCGCTTCTTTATCTAGTTTGGAAAATGCAGAAGTAACGGCGCGGTTATTGATGCCGATGATATCGATATCATCAGATATGCCAGAAGTTGCATGCTCTTTTATAATATGGTGCCTGTGCGGTTCAACTCTGCAGCTCCAATTATCTTTTCTAACATAAGTTTAAAGAAGTCGCGCGAGAGAGATTCGCCTTTTCTGAAAGCTCGTTTGGTTTCAACCTGCTCAGGGAGGTCCATCCCGACTCTGACGGATCTGGTGATGTTGTTTAACGTCATTTTACATAGCCGTGTTAGTTTTTTTGGGATACTGAATTCAGCCATTGCGGAAAATATACGCAGCTTCTTATCGTGCTAGCGATGGCGGATTTGAAGTCGACAAAAATATGGTGGGTGTCTGTTATTTTTCCTCGGGTATTTTCAAAAATTTGGCGTATCGTGAATATTTGGTCGATGGTAGACTTGTCAGGTCTAAAGCCACGCTGATAAGGTCCAATCGGTTCGTTCAATACACAATACGCTGGAAAGAACCTAACATACTATACTAAAGAGACCGATCCCGCGGTAGTTAACGCATATTGCAGGATCGCCCTTTTTTGGACTGGGCAAAGTACCCTTAAATTCCAACCAACTGGCATTGCGGTCTATCGTAGCGTGGCTCTGTGGCAACATATTTCTCTGATATGTGCTGCAAAACATTCCTCATCGTACAAGTCGTTATGTCGGCCTCTTCTGCGGCGGTACGTAAAGAGCGAGAAATGTATTACCATTGCGCGCAGATACTTCTTTGTTGAACATTGCTCTCAAAAAGGTGGATTGCAGCTTTGGGAATTCGAGCTCCCTTCACTACCCACCTTGACATTAAAATCTCCCGGCACGGGTTTTATCTCGTGGCGGTGGCAGCGTTCATACGCGCGCTCAAAGCGCTCATAGAAGTTATTTTTGGTCACACCATCCTTTTCATCCATCTTCCTCTGATGCGGGTTACGGTGAGATGTTCGTCAACGATAGTACTTGGTGGGGTAGTCTCTCTCTCAGCATATATCCGACGGTGAATTTGCGATCCTACACATCGGAGCAATAGTAGATGTCGCAAGGCCCGATCCTCTTCATTCCTTGATTAGTCCATCGCCTCTCTTGTATGGCGGTAATATCAGCATTTGGCTTTTCAAAAACACCCACCAGCCAGGCAGAGGCATCCTCATTTCATTGGAAGCTATTTTTACGAGGCAGGTACCAAGCTCATCTCACAACCACATTCTGGGACAGCTACAACAACTTGGCTTATATGACTGGGAAAATATATGAGCTGAGTTATTTATTTGAATGTTAATTTGTACATAGGTGTATGCTATTGTATACTTCCTATGCGATATATAATTATTATTATTATTATTATTATTATTATTATTATTATTATTATTATTATTATTATTATTATTATTATTATTATTATTATTATTATTATTATTATTATTAATATTATTATTATTATTATTATTATTATTATTATTATTATTATTATTATTATAATTATTATTATTATTATTATTATTATTATTATTATTATTATTATTATTATTAGTACTATTATTATTATTATTATTATTATTATTATTTTCTTATTACACTATGTTGCTTATGTTTTTATACAACCAAGGCTGGAACTTGCGCTGAAGTTTCCTCGTGGCAGAACAAAATGTGCGGGCCCTTTTTCGACAATTTCTTCAAAGATTAAAAATCATGAAACATATTTTTTAATGACCGATTACTCATATTTATTTATGATGTACGATTTATATAATACAATTAATACATTATTTTATATACACCTATAAGTATGAAATACACCATTCATTAATTGTCGCTTATACAATAGAGATGAGTGCCTATAACTAGAGACTTACTGGAAATTATTTTTTCTTGATTTCACGGATGCAAATTTGTCGATGACTTTATTAAAATCAGTTTCGCGTACTCCCCGATTCTCAATGGATAATAGTGACAGGTTGCTCAGCCTTTCTTGTCTCGTTGCGCTTCGCAAGTAATTTTTGATAAATTTTAATTTTGAAAAAGTTCGCTCAGCTTTTGCCGTAGTGACGGGAATTGTGCAAAACATAAGAAGAACCGTGCAAATATCTGCATAACTCGAAAAAATATAAACTAGAAGACTTTTTCCCATTTGAGGATTTTTATTTACTTTAACAGCATTTGGCTGTCGTCTTAAGTACCTGTACGTAACTGATTAGCTAAATACAAAATTAGCCCTACTCATACTACCCTCAAGCTATTCGCTGTTGAGAACGCTGCCGACGCTGCGCTAGCAGTTCCGGTGCTTTGCAGTAGATGATCGTGAGAACGCAGGTACTTGCTGACTAAGGCCATGCGCAACCATTCGATGTAGAGTTGTTTGTTCGCTTTGCTTTGTCTGCTTTAGGTGTTACGTCCAACTAGCTGACTCAGGCTACGCGCAATATTTTCTAACTGCGTTGCCCGTGATAAATCTTCCCCTCTTAAGGTAGAGACATCCTCGGACCTTCTTATTAACCCTTGTGCGATGTTTTCGACTACCCTTACAATTGCAGCCTGTCTGCTCTGATTTCTAAAAAAAGTTTCGCAGAGCAGTAGCACAACGACGATGGCAAGTGCTATTAGAATCAATGATGTTGTAGTCAAACCTGTCTTATAACCATTGTTTAGGTGGACCAACAACTGGCAATTTTCTATTGCACGATGTCGCAAGTAAGGTATGCTCAAAATAACGTCGTGCCCAGTTATGTTTATTCGCGTAGCCCACGGAGTTTCCGCCGTTCTTATTTGGAGGGTATTTCGATTGAAGAACATCGTTCCATTCACGCTAGCCTCACCGGAAAATGTCAGCAGGTAAGTACCTCTTTTCAGCGAAATAGTCTCATTGTCAGATGTTACAATTGCGGTGTGATCGTTTATGACAACCAGTCCATCATCAATTCCGCCGTTCTTATTTGGAGGGTATTTCGATTGAAGAACATCGTTCCATTCACGCTAGCCTCACCGGAAAATGTCAGCAGGTAAGTACCTCTTTTCAGCGAAATAGTCTCATTGTCAGATGTTACAATTGCGTGTGATCGTTTATGACAACCAGTCCATCATCAATTGGATCTAGTTGACCAAGTGCTGTTCTGCATCTCACTGTAGTACTAGCTACCAGCTGCTGAGCGTAAGTCGGGATATTTGATTTTCTGCAAAATTTCTTAGTTGCACCTGTGCAGCCGTCTAGGGAGTAGATGTCGTTTCCACATACCGCTAAAGCGTTATCGCGAAGGGATAGCATTTTGTTGTTGTGTGCTATGGGTAGTATAGTCTTTCTTTTACAAATAGCTTAGGACTAGGGTACTTAACTAGGAAGTGAAAGAGATTGCTAACATGAAAAACTTTGAACTTAGAAGTTAACAACAAATCGGTTACAGTTAGATTGCTGAGGGACTCGTTTTTCAGAATTTGATCGATTTCGACGTTATCCAAAATTATTTGTCGATTGTTATTGTCCGTAAGTTTATCCAGTTTCATCGTAATCCTTCGGAAGTTGTCGAAGTCCGGCGTTCCCGCTACAACCTTGAGAGCAGTTCCCAAGATGTTTAGGCTACGCGTGTGTCTCGTTGGTCCAGTTACTGTTCGAATAAGCTTATCGATTCGTTGCAGATCAGCCGTCATCAGCTTCGTCATGTGACTGCGTGGGTATAATTTTAATGTGGAACGGGTGCTGCGCATTAGTTCTGCATAGGCTGTTAGTTGTATGTCTGATGTAGCCGTAAGCATCCCATAGAACTACGTCGCCGTCTGTAATGGGTAGGTAGTCTGCGTGTGAGTAATCCACAACTTTACTATTTGTCGGAGTTGAAGTCATAGGCAGGGTAAGGATCAGAGGTCTAGAAGATGAGAAAGAGGAAGATAAAGGACCTTAAATTTAGCTAACGAATATTATCCTAATGAACTATCCTACCATTTATCCTGATCGATGAGCCTAGGTCTTCCTGAACCACGCCCTCTACATACAAGGGAGTGAGTTTGTTACCTAGACGTTTATTCGACTTAATGTGCACTGTTTCTCCTACCGCAAATGTTCTTTCTGTTCTATTTTTATTGTGGATTTTTATCGCCGCTTCCTGAGCCCTTTCAATTTTCTTTTTGGCTTCTCCGATATTTCCTACGCGTGAGTGAAAAATATCCAAAGGTTTATCGCCTGTTACGGAGTGAATGGTCTTGTTATACTCGATTGTTGCAAGTAATATTAGATCCATAGTGTCCTCAACTCCCTTTTGCAATTTTTAATCATCTAGCAATTTCTCCTATGGTGCTATGAAATCTTTCCACCTGCCCATTAGAAGTGATATGCAGGGGCGGGGCGTTTACGATTTCGATGTTGAAAAACTCTCTGAGACAAGCTCTTATTGTATTTGAATTTAGCGATTTTTCATTATCGCAGGATATAGTTCTGGTTACTGTGAATAGGTTGCTCAATTGCAATAGGCTCGGTTTAACATCGATTATGGTTCGCGAGGGAATGGATTGTACTACGGCAAATTTTAATAGCTTGTCCACGCAGGTAAGAAGGTATGTCGCGTTGGTAGAATAGATGTCGGCGTGAAGGATCTCCCTGGGAAAGATAGGAACGAGTATTTTTCCTATCGGGTGCTTTACTGGGTACCTACCAAACTTAGCTTTTACGCAAATTTTACAGTTTGATGCCACCTCCCTAACTGTTTTCTCATTCTTGGAAAAAAATAATCATCAAGTATTTGAGTTACATTTTCTTGTGATGCACGGTGAGCTCTATTGTGCTCTTGTGCGATGACTTCCATTTGTTCGTTAGGATCGAAATGTCTGTGTGCCGGAATGTGGTGTTTGGAAACGTATTCACCAGCCAGTTTTGAATCTGCGCTAACAAAGGTAGCTCGCAATGAATGCCATTCACTACGTCAGATTTTACTGCTTCCAAAAGTATTTTGAACAAAGTCTCTTTGTCAGGAAAAGTAAGGAGGTGCCGCAATTTATTTCCGAAAATGACAAATGTTCTCTTGGACGGGTGTTGGCCCGATTCGAAAATTAGTTGATTGCTATAGGCATTTACCGGTTTTGAAACTGTTTCCACCGTATAGGTAAGCGATTGCTCGCTATGAATAGTGGCGGCATCTTATGCAACTTCTGGCTGTAAGGAGTTTATAAATTGCCGTGATAAAGCATCGGCTACTAAATTTTCTTTCCCTGGCTTGTAATGGAGTTTGGCATTATATCCTTCATTAAAAGCTTTCCATCTTTTTATTTTTGGGTTTGGGTTGCGGTCGGACATTGCAAAGGTTAAGGGTTGATGATCTGTGTAAATGTTTAACTCCCTAACGCCGTATAAATAATGTGTAAGACTTTTAAAAGCCCAAACAATGCTCTCGCTCATTTGTGGCAAAATGCTCTTCTTTTTTGTCGAGTGTCCTGGACATCATTGTAATCGGTCTCCCCTCCTGGGGGAGTACCGCGCGAAGGGCGTGTGAGGAAGCATCAGTAGTTAAGTCAAAAGCCTTCCTGAAGTCTGGCTAGGCCAACATGACGTCTTCCGACGTCAGTATAGTCTTCAATTTGTTAAATGCATTAGTTTGGTCTTCATCGAAAGAAATTTTGATTTTCTTTGATTGGGAGGCCGACACCTTACCAAACTCGCCTCTAAGGATACTGGTTATAGGTTTTGCAATTTTTGCATAATCGCGAACAAAACATCTGTAGTAGCCAGCCATTCCCAAAAAAGACCGAACGCCTCTTAATGTTGTTGGTTGTGCGAAATATTTTTTTGCCTCAATTTTCTGCGGGCAGGTCTTTATTCCCCCTTTCGATATATGAAATCCAAGGCTCTGTCTTAAAAAATTTCGATTTTTCCACAGAAACCCTCATATTTGCATCAAGCAGGCTTTTTAAGTTAGCTTCTACATATGCCAAATGGTCTGCTTTCTCTTGAGAAAAAATTATGATGTCATCTATATAAACAAAGCAATATTTGCCAATATGCTCCCTAAGGACATCATCGATTGCCCTTTGAAAAATGCCAGGTGCATTTTTTAGGCCAAAGGGAAGACGGCAGAATTCGTATTTACAATTACATACCGAAAACGCGGTTTTCTCCCGATCTCGCTCGGCGAGTTAAATTTGGTGGAACCCGGACTTAAGGTCCAGGTTCGTAAATAGGTGGGCTTTCCAAAGATTTGATTTTTGTCGACAACCCATATGGGGCTGTTGTATGGTGACCTCGAAGGTCGTATTATACCATTTTTTAGTAAGTCTGCAATTTCATATTTTACAAAATTCGCAACACCTAAAGGGTATGGATAGAATTTTGCATACGTTGGTTCACTATCTCTAGTGCGGATAGTAGCCACTACATTTGTGTTGTAGGGCAGCTTCTCATTGGGATCTGCAAAGACTCCAGATACGCGTTTAATCATATTAAAAGATATTTTCTTAACGCTTGCTGGGACTGACTCGGTCTGAAATTGAAGATGGCTAACATCTTCGCTTTTGAGGAAATTTCTTGTTTCTTTCCCAAATTTATGCTCCAAACACCTTTTTTAAGGTTTATATTGGCATGGATCAACGTTTAATTATATTAAAAGATATTTCCTTAACGCTTGCCGAGATTGACTCGGTCTGAAATTGAAGTTGGCTAACATCTTCGCTTTTGAGGAAATTTATTGTTTCTTTCCCAAATTTATGCTCAAAACACCTTTTTTAAGATTGATATTGGCATGGATCTTATTCATTAAATCGAGGCCATCAAACATTTCTAAGTCTGGTAATATAAAAAAATCTGACACTACCGAAAATAAGTCTACTTTACATTTTTTATAAATGTCAGTGCGTCCGTGTATAGATTTTACTGTAAATGGTTTGTCAACAGGCTTGACCCCCTTTAGGCCCACTAGAGGCTTGATATAATTTTTTGAGGCACCTGTGTCAACGAGAAGTCTTACCTCCTGCCCACCTAGAGTTTTAGAGATCGAAGGCAAGAGAGACCTTCCTCTAAAAAATTCACATCTTCTCTTACACATCCTCAACAACTGGCCCCGATAATTCTTCATATGATTCTGAGCTTGGTTCGTTGCCATATTTTTGGTTCAAATATTTTACTCGCAAAACCTCTGTTTCAAACCATGGTCGCGTCGTACCGTCAAGCAAAGCGAGTTGGATTCGAAGTTTTGAGAGTCTGTGCGTCTTTCACGTAAACGCTTTGTAGTTGATCCCAACGACTTATACTTATAAGCGCCACGCATGACTGCTGCACCGTCGTATGCTTGACACCGACATTTTTGAAGATCAAGAGCATTCTTCTGTAAAGAATCGATTACAATTTTTTTGAGGCCTGAAGCAGATTGATCTTTCCCAGAAATAAAAGAAGTAAATACCTCGTTGATTTGTAACTCAGCTGGCTCCCCTTTATCATTGTAAATGATACTCAGGTAACGGAAAACCAGACTCAATTGATTAATTTTGCTTGCGTCTTTAGTCGTATCCAGAATAAATGAAAAAAATTTAGCATCTTTCAAGTCTTTCAAGATGACCTCCTAAGTTATCCATATTGTAAGGAATTTTACCTGGTTCTATGTCCGCGGTGAAATTTTCTTCCTGGGCAGGTATTATGTCTTGAAGTTCTTCATTCTCTCCATCAACATTTGAATTTTCCTTCTCTTCTAGAGTTTCTGAAAAATTACGTGTTCGACTAATGGTATTTACGTGATTATAAGCCCTGCTTTATTGTAGACCGTGCCCGATTTTCGAATTTTGACAAATTGAAAAAAGTTGCGGCTAATATTTCAGTGAACACGGAAAGTAAATTACTTGTTTATTACAAACTCACGGAAAAAAACAAATCACAAACTCAGAGAAAAAAATTACAAACGATAGAGCTTCGCTCAATCATTAAACCTGAAACTCAATCTCTTGATATTTAATGCACTAAATTTTTTCCCTGCGGCACTGGCCTGGTTGCCCCATTGTAGTTACAGCTCAAGATGCAACCCAGCTACTGTTTTTTATACAAGTGATTCACATGGTGTTGGTAGGCTGTGAGTTCCCGATAGGATATCGTCCACATATGTCTGCGTTTTAACACCGGATACCCAGCTAAAAATACGATTACCTCATACACGAAAGTGGAATCGTATGAAAATTGGTAAGATCTTCGTGTTTCGCTTCTAAAAGGAATTACTTTAACATGGGCATGTCATTGGCGGTAATGGCTAGCAGACGACTTGTCATTCCCCTTAAGTGGTTAAAGAAGCGTAAGACAAATTGAAAAAGCGACTTGTGTAATAATTGGCTTGCCCCAAGTTAGATAAGATCACCGAAATGTCGGGTATTGGGTAACGATCAGCCACCGTTTTTTCATTCAACTTTCGATAATCAAAAACTAACCTGTATTTCAGAGCCTCATCTTCCGTTTCACTCTTTTTTGAAACAACCAATACTGGAGCATTATATGGAGATCGTGACGGCTGAATTATACCGTCTCTCAATAATTTTTTTATTTCTTCATTGACAAATGGTACAGCGGCCATATTATATGGCCGTGGCTTTGAGTATACCGGCTCTTTATCAAGAGTCCGTACAGTTGCTTTAATGTTTGTGTTAAAGGTAAGTTTCTGATCGCGCTGTGCAAATACTGGCATTACTCCATCAATCATATCCTGAAACTTACTCTTATGCTTGTAGGGACGCATTCTAGATTTATATCGATATTATTCACCTGTTCACATTCATAAAGTTCTATAGGTTCCGTACCTTCTTTAAATATCAGAAGAAACTGTCTTGTATCGATAGTTGATTCCATTTGCGCGAGAAAGTCATACCCTATAATTGCATCAAAAGTTTTTAATGCTGGGAGTATGAAAAAATCAGAAATATTACCAAATAATTGTATTTTACATTTTTCTGTGATTTTGTTAAACCCATTTACAGTTTTAGCTAAGAATGGCTTATCTGTTTTTTTGATGTTTTTTAAGTCGGACCGTTTTTAAATGTAATTTTTGGCAGTGCCAGTATCAAGAAGTATATTTAACGTTTTACCGCTATTAAGCTTCTTCCTAACATATGGCAATGCCGAATTTACCCTAAAAAATTTATCTCATCAGCATATTCAGTATTGATTGGTGACAGCCTATCTGATTCCCGCTGCCTCTATGTTGTGTAACTAGGAGACTTCGCTACCTGTATCCTATTAGACTGGACCTGTGTTTGTGGTGCAGAATTGAAACGGTATTTAGAACTAGTTGAATCTAAGTATGTCCATCGGAGTTGGCTTGCTATGTTCACCACTATTTAGAACATACTTTTCACGCGTCTCTTTTCTATATTGAGGATTTGTGCGCATTTAGACCGTTCTCGCTTTTTCCTGTTCTGCATCAAAAACTCTAGCGAATTCATACCTTTTTTGATTCGCCTCTAACTCCTGTGCTTTACCTAAAGCTGAAGGCAAGTCCTCGCAACCTACCGAAAACAAAATATCCACGGATTTCTTAAACCAGAAATAAATACGCGCAATGCATCCTAACGGTATTTTCCGGCTAAGGCGTGCACTAACGGGTCGTTTCCCGAATACTCCATGGTGACTTTGCTTATTATCAGCGTCAGACTATTTTCCAGTTCATCATAGAACTCAGAAATAGTCTTACGCCCCTGCCGCAAAACACTCATTTGATTTTCTAATATATGCTTTGTCAGCGTAGGTATGGTCAAGCCGTGCTATTATTGCATCGAAGTTCAATACTGTATTGAATGATGCCATCACCAAATTCGCTGACCCTACTATTTTATTTCTCATTATGGCAAGAGCCTGAAAATGACGTTCAGTCCCTTCGTATCGTCTAAATAAGCTTATTGCCGTGTGAGCGGCTTGACGCCACGAAACATATTTCGCCTGTTCACCCGAAAATTCAGGCAGCGATTTGATAATATCTAGTGATATGGGACACACTGCATCTGGGTTATTCACTTCGATTGGTTGGTAGGCAACGATTTTGGGGCACTTTAGTTGCATTGTATTTACAAGTCCCGTCAACTCGTCTACTTTTTCCCTCAACGCACTATCAGCCTGTTCGTGCGATTGCATCATTGATGCCATCCTACTCATTACGGCCGTGCATGCCGTTTCCACAGCCGTTTGTACTGTTGCTGCGATTTGCTCATTTTTCAAATTTTTTTCGTTATTAGTCACTTTTTGGATACTTTAAGTCCAAAAAAGAAATACACCTCACTTAAATTAAAATAATACTATAAATGTAGAAGCACTGTTTACTTGTTTACAATGTTGACTTACACTAAAAAGATAAACATCGAATAGTTAGTATTACACCGCTTGTTTCCAAAATATCCTGGTTTCTAAGTATCCTGTGTAGTCCTTTTTCCACTATGAGAATTTTATATCCTCTTCTCTATGAGGATTTTATATCTTCTTCTCTATGAGAATTTTATATCTTCTTCTCTATGAACATTTTGTTGATATATGCGAATTTAACGTTGGGCGTCAGTTTAGTTTGGTGGTCAAATCCAGACTGGCTTTATTCAAAATTTCATATTCTAATGTACTTATGCTATTTCTTAATTCTATTTCTTATTTTCTAATTTCTTAAAGCTAAATTGTTGACGCTGCATTTGTAGTTATTCGCATTTAGTCACGTACGTGCCTTCGTTCCCACGTTTGTACATTTGCTGCTGCTGCTATTGTTGGAAGCAAATTCCACAACATATGTTAACTTATATAATACCTCATTTGGTAAATTAACTGAGCTTGTGCATTTCGATGCATTAAATACCACTCTTACTTTGGCAGTAAGTTTGTATGGTTTTAAGACTGAGGGGTGAGAAAGGTAAAATGATGTACATTTACCCCTTGTTTTTCATGTGAACTGACTTTTTCCATATGGTCTCGTTGAAGGTATTCCTCGTGCTTACATTTCCATTCAAGGTTTTAAGCTCTCCTTTTAATGTAGGCTTCTTTACATACTTAAAAATTGTTGAAGTGCTAAGGTTCGGGAGTGATCTAAGGCGAGTGTGTTGGGGAATTCTTCATTGAATGGCAGTCGAACGACATACCGACGAATACCCAATCTCGTAGTAGAGTAAAGCCATGTCAAGTGGGGCCCCTAAAAAACCGCAAAGTCACCGATTTTGGAAAAAAATATTCAATCGTGTAGTGGACGTGGCGCAGACATCACAATATTAATATTTTCTAAAAATTCTGTTATTTGTTTATGTTATTGTCAGTCAAAGTTGTTCGCACACTTAAATAAAAAAATAGATAACTCTGAAACCACCGTGGATAATTGAGTGAAATTTTACACACGTGTGTAGTTATGTTTGGAGTACAAAGATAGCAATAAAGCGGCATGAATTTGTTTAAACAAATGTTTTTTGTGTGTATTTTTTTAAACAATCAAATTTTGTAATGTGTTCTTCACGCCAAAAAAAAAGAAACTGCTACCATAATACGGGCGAAACGCCCCCCTTCAAGACTATGTAGTAAAAAGTTTGATTATCATATGTCGTTTCCGAGATATTCGAGAATTCGTCACTCGGTACACTCGCCGGAACGCTTCGAGCGACGCCGCGCCGACTTTCCGCATTCACGCCGCCGGCAGCGTTCACGTTCCAACTTGCACATATGTACATGATTTTCCGCAGAAGGGAAGACATTCGGCTGTTTCAGTCCAGTTCTATTTTAAACACGATCATTCCAGCGTAATATGTTATTAGCATTGTTGTTGTTTGGTGATATGATGATCAAATATGAGTTGTAATTAGTGATGAAAAAATGGTTCGGCCAAATGAGTGTTGTAATCCTTCACAATATCACAAATGTATCCGTCATAAGTTATTCCAAGTAACTGCCAAATGAGATCAAAAATTCGGAAGCTTTGTCGGTAAATACATTTGTAAAGCGTGCCGTCATAATATGTACAATAACATAAACATAACTGCAAAAGTAGCCACTGATCAGCCAAGCCAAAGTAAGTTTATTAATTTTTCCACTGTAATTCATGATAAAATTGGTGACTTAACCTCATTGGGAAGAATCATCAGAAATTAATCAATAATATTTCTCAATTTTTTCAACACTTATTGTTAGATAATATGAATAATACTCTATGACTTCAGATTTAAATCATTGCTTTTTGGTATGGAACAAAAATTTTCTATGCAAGTGAACCCTGGATCTGCGATCTTCGCGCAGTAATTTTAAATGCCCTTGCAACGTTTGAGTATTGATTAATAAATCATGCATTATATAGTAATTCACGTTAGAACTTATTTTGTAAAACATATTTTCGTAAGACTTTTGGATTTTCGAATGAATTGATGCAAGTGGCGTTAGATGTAAAATAGCAAAAATTACTACTATCTTTAAAGAAAAGTGGAAAAAAACAATGAATTCTTTGCTGCAGCGCTCATGAACAAAAAGTAAGTTAGGACTTTTCCGACAGCTTCCATAATACCCAAGATGATCCCGCTTGTGATCCAGATTTCGAAATCATTGACAATGATCAGTCAACAAAATTCAACAAAGTAAACAATATTTTAAATGAGCTTGGTGCACCTCAATGAAAAAAAAGTTTTTGAAACTGTCAAATGAAAGTATTCGAGATATCATTTTAAAAGTTATCAATAAAGATCAGTGGAAAGAAAATGTCAGAGTCAATTATTGAAGCAGTGCGTAATTTTTATCTCTCACATTTCTCCAGTAGAATGTTACCAGGAATGATATGTGACTGATGTATATAATAGTAATAGTAAGGAAAATATCTAGAAATACTAATGATTATTCTCTAAACGTCCACTACTTTTATATTGATGACTACGTACAAAATGATATTTAAAAAAGTTAATGCACTTAAATGTTCCTATTGAATCGTGATTAATGTATGAAAATTATTAAGTATATAGAAAAAAATATACAGAAAAACTATTAATGTGAAACATTGCATAATATATAGAATATCGATAGATCAGGGCTATAAAAAGTACATATAAATGCGACCAGAAAAGAGTGCCTTTGATCTATCAAAATATGGTGATATATTCAGTTGCGATTACGTTAGTTGTAAGATTGATTAGTACGATTCTGTTCACATCATGTACTTGATGCCACTTAATTGATAACTAAATCATTCACCTTATGTAAACATAGACTTTTAATACACAACCTTGAATTTTCAATTGAATGCACTTCAAGCGCAAATAACCAAGAGCCGGTACTGACCAGCAGCGGTGTCACACGAAGCGTTCCGGCGAGCGCACCGAGAGACAAATTTTCGAATATCTCGGAAACGACATATGATAAACAAACTTTTGACTACATATTCTCGAAGGAGGCGTTTTTCGCGTATTATGGTTGTAGTTTCTTGATTTTAGCGTGAACAACACATTCAAAAATGTGGTTATTTGAAAAAAATGTATGCAAAAAACATTTGTTTAAACAAATTCATACCGATTTATTGCTATTTTTGTACTCCAAACATAACTACTCACGCGTGTAAAATTTCACTCAATTGTCCACGGTGGTTTCAGAGATATCTATTTTTTTTATCTAAGTGTGCGAACAACTTTGACTGACAATAACATAAACAAATAACCGAATTTTTAAAAAATATGAATTCTGTGATATTTGTGTCACGTCCATTACTCGATAGGATAATTTTTTTTTCAAAATTGGTGACTTTGCGGTTTTTACGGGTCCCACTTGACATGGCTTTACTCAGTAGTGGCTTTGTAATAGTCTCCACAATACTTATCGTCTGATATAGTTATGGGTATGGGGGGAGTTCTGCTAACTCTCAAACTTTTCTCAACTGTGAATGTATATATTCGTTTGATACTTCTTCCAATTTTCTTGGGAAGGTGGAAATTTTTTCTGTGACTTGGGCACTTAAAATGCATCCTGTGCTGGTGTTTTGGCTCAATAATGTGTTGGAAATTTTCTCAACGCCTTCAAGCATTATTTGAGTTATAAGATATACCGATTTGAGTGGGGGAGTTGCAGTTAGCGTCTGCAAGTGTCAGATATGAAAACTTTGTCAATGCTTGGCATTTATATGATAGCTTGGAAGTAAATTTGTGAGGTGCGGTATAACTATAGCATGAACTTTTATTCTTTTGTCCGCAAAGCTCAAAGCTGTTTAGTGAAAGAGCGCTAGTGAAAAATGGTGTAGTTTACCTAGTTACATATATCTTGATAAAATGAATCAAATCTTCCATTCGGTGGAGAAAATTGCATAGTTTTAAAATTTCCTACCTTTTGTATAGTTCTTTCTTGTTAACTGCCGCATATCTAACTTGTGCATTCAGCGAACTTGTCATTTGTAGAATGTAAACATTTGGGAGAAATATCAAGCCTGACAAATATTGTACGAAGGTGGTAAATTCTAACGCCTCAAGCGCCTATTAAACCAGAACAATTACGAAATCCTCAACGTCTGAAAAGATTGGTGTCGATTTCTAGCTTAACTTAGGGATGTGCTCTGGTAATTTATTAAATGAAGCATCGAATTATGTCTTTTAAGAGAGTGAACGCAATTGCATTTGCGCTCACAGCCAAATACGTGAGAATATGGCAAACAATTCATACTATGTTGTTTGGTTCTGACGAAGTTTTTTCTTTCATTTGTTGTAAATCTTTTAAACTTTACGCAAGATTTCAATTTGTGACAACCATTACACAGCTCGCACGCCAAGTATTTGTTTTGTTTTTAAATAAACGAATTAGGTTTGTTAAATCTGCTATTTTGTAATAAACAAATATATAAACAATTGACTCAGGTTCAATTTTTTTATTCCGAAAAAATTACACGTAATCTATATTAAATGACTATTAAAATGGCGGTCGAATCATCTAAATCGGTCTGCTAGATCGTTCGATTGATTGAAAAACATTTATTAACAACATCTTAAACACAAATTTTTATTTAGAAAATCCAACTGGGTTTTTGTTTGCATCATTAATGCCTAGAGAAAAAATGAAAAAACGAGCAAAAATAATTTTCCACCGTATTCAGGTGATCCGTTTGGGAAATTCTGACCCAGCTTCTATTGAGGTCTTGTATATTTTGTCGGCTTTGATACTTTTTAACACACTTATATTAGGGTTACTTGTATGTGCCTGACTGCCAAAATAAGCTTTTCTTAACTACAAAAAGGGGGCGGATCCAGAAACGATTGTTTACGCCTCAAATATGGAGTAAGTGTTATTCGGAATGATAGTTGGTGTGAAGTTCAATCGAAAGCAGAAAAAATCCACAAAACCCTTTTATCCCTACTACCCTGGTACTAAATGGCACTAAAAATGCAACTAAAATTACAATTTGCCTTTTAGTGACATTTTTATATGGCTTATTCCTGAATGATTTCAAAGCAAGTTGCTGAATTCGATTTATATCAAATACAATTTTGTACGGTATGCAAGTAATCTATCAGACTTCGAGCTCTTAGGGGAGGGGTTGGGAAGAAGGGGGGGGTGGGGGGGTGGATGTATGGCCCCCCCTTTCCCTCTGCTAGATCCGCCCCAGCTACAATAGCTACAACGTTGAAATATATGTATATCAAACAAAGGATGTTGATAGGTACATTGCCGTATAATTATCAAATTACAAATTAGTTTATTCGCTCCAGAAGTATTTAAGTGTAAAGCAGCGATAGGCACATTTTGGATTTTCAACCACGCGTGGTTGACAAGCAAATGCTACCGACGTCGAAGCATTCACACGAACGCTATACGAAGAACTTCGTAGCGCACGTTTTTTGACTCATTTGAGTTTGGCAAAGCAAGTCAGTTGTTTATCACAATTTAACCGAGCAAGAACGCACTGCGCAAATAAAAATTTTCATAGGCAAATTGCGAATTTTACACACAAAAAAAAAAATAAAGTAAAATAAAATAAAATGGATGATTTTTTTTTTATTATAAATTTAGAAAATGAATCTCAATGCATTATCTGTAATAGGATTTTAAATCAAAAAAATTTATTTTATATAAAAAGGCATTATAAAACCTGCCATTCGAATTTTGATTTCTTATTAGGGAATAATAGAAATTTAAAGCTTTTAGAATTAAAAGTAAATTTTTTTCTAAAATATGTAGCTTGCCACATAGACAATAATGAAATTATTGCTCCTGAGCAAGACAATTCAGAAATTTGCTTGCCACTCTCCATTTTGGAAAAATTTAAATTGCCAATAAAAAAGGCCTCTAACATAGTCGCTTTAGGTCTGGCGAAAAATTGTCGATCATTTCAAGATGGTGTGCTTTTGAAAGAACTATTTGGATATGTTTTTCAATGCTTTGGACAAGAAGGGAAAGAAATGGCGGAATTAATAAATTCTGTTCCTTTGTCTCATCGAACATTGATACGCAGAACTGAACAAATAAGCAAACATGTTTTCAACTGCGTTTTTAAGCATTTGGAAGAATGTGCTTTTTTCAATCTCCTTTGATGAAAGTACTGACATAAATAATTTATGCCAGCTGATTACTTATGTCAGAACAGTCACCATGAAATTTGAAGTTACTGAAAATTTCTTTTGTTCATTTACGTTTGATGGTCATGTGATGGTCAGAAATTATGGGAAGCAGTCAACAACCGTTGGGACGAACAAATTAAGCGCTGTTTGCACTGATGGTGCAAAAGTAATGACCGGAAGAAATAAGGGGTTCGTGGGGTTCTTAATGAAGAACGGAATCAATGTATCTAATTTTCATTGCATCATCCATCAGCATAGCGTGTTAGGAAAAGAGCTGAATTTGGTTGATGCAATGAAAACAGCTATTCTTATCATTAATAAAATTAAAGGAGGTCATAACGAGCTAAGACACCGTAAATTTAAGGCTTTTTTGGAAGAGTTAGAAGCGGATTACGGGGGCTTATTATTATTTACGGAGGTACGTTGGCTGAGTATAGGCAGAAGTCTTGCAAGACTATTTGATTTGCGGGAAGAAGTTTTGACTTATCTTCAACAAGATCCAACCCCAGACACAGATATATTGATTTTAGCTTTACAAAGTAATGACTTTTTACTTGAAGTGGCGTTTCTTTCCCTTACCTACCTAGACCTTCATAACAACACTCTTGCATGCGATTTAGTTAAACAGCCTGAACTTCTTAGAGATGAAATCCAAAAAATGTTAGAAGATTTTACGTTGTCCTGCACAAATGGCAAAGAATTTTGGACAAACTTGGATCAACAAAAATACCCAAATACAACAAAAGAAATGATGAAATTGTATTCAATATTCCCCTCCACCTATAATTGCGAAACAGCATTCTCAACTTAATATTAAAACCAAAAATAGAAACAGAATATCAAACGAACATTTAGACGGTCTGCTGCGAATCAAATGCTTCGACCAGGAAATTGAGGTGGAACATATAATTGAGTAATTTAGGTTTAGAAATTTTATTATATGATATAATACCCAATATTTTATAAATAAATTGAAATATTTAAATAATTGAAATTTTTATTGTGTTTTATTTTATGATACTGAATTTTATTCAGTGTACCTCTGCTTACTTCGTGCGCTAACATCGTTTTCAACACAAGCGCAAAGTAAAGAAGTGTAAGTTTGCCTATCGCTGGTGTAAAGTTACAAAAAAATACGCAGACGTAGATAGCGAAGCTAAAATTATGTACATAAGTTCCGGTCAAACACAAACTTTAAACGCGAACGAAATGTGTGTGAGCGACGTAACTGCCTTGTACCCCTGCAAAAATCGTTGAACGATTGTTGCTAAATTCAATGAACGTGGATTATAAAGAAGTTGCACTGAGTTTCGTTTTCTCTGCCAAGAACTCTTGTCCAATAAACCACACACAGAAACCAATTGGGTCTAATCAGATTCTAATATAAATCAGCAAAAGTCTAATTAGTTCTAGCATAGTCAATTGGACGAGACAAAGAACGAAAATAAATTTATTTCATTTAATAAAATATTAATCAAATTGAGTTTACATCATTAAAAATTTACTGTGCTAAACTTGTGTTTATTTTACTCCTAGTTTTCATTTAAATTATGTGCGCGTTTAAAATAATTAAGCTTCTTGCGTCTTGCAACATAAATTTTAGTAACATTATTGATGGAGCTAGGAGCTTTTTCCTTAGCCCTTTTCCTCGAAATAAAATGAACCGTAGCGAAAATGTCTAGTAGCGAAGAATCGAAGAAGCGAAGAATCGGAGAAGCGAAGAAGTAATTTGTGATGCGTGGTTGAGCAACGAAAAGCGACTAAATGCTGTGGACTGTATGGGCAATTAATATACTAGTGACGCTGACGATGAATAGCGGGAGTTGGGTGGCGTGATTTAACTGCAGCCTGGTGTCATTCCATTATGTAGCTATGCACATATGTATGTAGGTATACAAACGTGTGTAATTTGGGCTGCATCAATAATGAGTGGTGGCGTGACATTTGTCGTGCCGAAAATCCATTTTTTATGCACGCACTTTTACATATGCTCCCGATTAGCGGTGCCATGCAAAATAATATAGACCGCTACTACCTATTACTAAATGCAATGCGGGCAGCGACCCAACTGGCGCTGCCGCTGCCCTGACAATGTGGGCAGCGACTCAACTTGCGCTGCTACTGCAATCATTTAACCCGCTGAGGGCTCCTGTGCTTCAACATCCACCCCCCCTGGGAAGTGATACTTCTCAGTATTTGATTGAAGATTTTCTACTGGCAATTTTGCTACCCTTGTGATGGCTCGTTTGTGGGTACTTTCAGCAGTTTTTACGATAACGACGCGTACCTTTCCATCTGTGCCTTCAAAGGTGTCTATAATCCGCCCCATTTGCCATTTGAATGGTGGATTGTTATCTTCACAGAGCAAGACCAAGTCGTTCTTTTTTAGGTTTGGTGTTGATGACTTCCACTTCTTGCGACTCTGTAACTCTTGAAGGTAGTCCTTGCTCCATCGAGTCCAAAATTGTTGCTGAATCCACTGCATCACCTGATACCGTTTCAGTGTCCCAGTATTCAAAGAACCCAGCGATGGCTCAGGTAGAGAAGTGAGGGATCGACCTATTAAGAAGTGTGCCGGTGTTAATGAGCGAAGATCATCTGGTGAACTGGACATAGGCATGAGGGGTCTGCTGTTGATCATTGCCTCAGCCTGGCAACAAATGGTATGCAACTCGTCGAAGGTGAGAATGTGGGCGCCAATCGCCCTTCGAAGATAATGCTTAGCTTGCTTGACTGCGCTCTCCCATAGGCCACCAAAGTGTGGCGATCTGGGTGGTATGAACTTCCATTCAATGCCTTCCTTGTAGCATGCGCCCTTTACGGCAGAAATGTGTTGTTGCGATATGTGCAATTCCAAGAGTTCACGTAGCTCTCGATTTGCGCCGACGAAGTTCGTGGCATTGTCTGAATATATGACACAACATTTGCCACGACGAGATATGAAGCGTTTTAGGGCGGCGATGAATGCGTCTGTGGTGAGGTCCGGAACCAGCTCAAGATGGACTGCCTTGGTGCTGAAACATATAAAAATAGCGATGTAAACTTTAATAGGAGCTCTACCTCTGAGTTTTTGGGTGATAAGTAGAGGACCGCAGAAATCCACGCCGGTTTTCTCAAATGGAGGTGATGGCATTACTCTGTCTCTTGGCAAGTCGCCCATCAACTGGTCAGTCAAAATTGGCCGGAACCGGTAGCATATAATGCACTTGTGAAGTACTTGCTTGATAATGCGTCTAGCATTGATGATCCAAAATCTTTCTCGAAGAATGCTTAGCAAAGTTTGGCACCCAGCATGAAGGTGATGTCGATGAAAATGCATGATGATCGTGTGTACGAAAGGGTGCGATTTGGGTAGCAGAATTGGGTGTTTTTCATCAAAACTTAGCGAAGAGTTTTTAAGACGACCTCCGACTCTGATAAGTCCCTGGTGCAAGAATGGTGATAACTGCGAAAGTGGTGATTTGCGAGGAATTGGACGATTTGACTGTAGATTTGTCATTTCTTCTGTAAATGTGTGATTTTGAATAATGCGGCATATGGTGAGTAGGGCATCGGTAATTTCTGATGCGGTTATGTGATCATGGTAGTCGAGGTGGTGAAGTTTGCGAGTTGTGTCTACGAAGCGCCGCACATAACAAAAAATACGAATGAGTTTGTGGTAGTTGGTGGTGAATTTGTGCTCGCCGATGATATCTGATGTCGGTCTTGTTATCAACGTGATGTGCTGCCGACGTTGTTCTGGGATTTCAATGTCGATGAACGATGGTGATGGTGGTGGTGATGGCCAATGGTTAGCTTCAAGCGTTAGAAAATTTGGTACGTGGAACCAAAGTTTATTGTCAATCAGCTGGGCAGCTTTGGCTCCCCGTGAAAGTATATCTGCTGGATTCAACTCGCTGGGGATGTGGTGCCACTGGTATTGCTTCGTGAGCAACTGAATTTTGGTTACGCGGTTGCTGACGAATGTTGTCCACCGTGATGATTCCCCCTTTATCCAGGCAAGCGTGATCATCGAGTCTGTCCAGCAGTGAACGTTGTTTGGATCGTAACGAAGTTTTTTGGACACTGACTCAAGTAGTTCAGCCAGAAGCAATGCAGCACACAGCTCCAATCGAGGCAGACTGACTTCTTTGGTAGGTGCGACGCGTGACTTTGCACACAAAAGTGACGAACTCGATTTCGTTGCTAAATAGATGGCGGCTCCATATGCCTTTGTACTGGCATCTGCAAATGCATGAATATTAGAATCATAGCCGAAAGTTACTAACCTTGGTACTCGAATATTTTCGATGAGTGACAGGTTTGCGCAGAATGACTCCCATTGCGTGTACACGCAAGGAGGAACACTTTCATCCCAATTTAGACGAAGCTTCCATAATTGCTGCAACATAACCTTGCACGTGACAATGAGTGGGTTGAGTAATCCCAGTGGGTCGAAGAATCTAGCGATGTGAGAGAGAATGGTTCTCTTACTCACTTTCGATGATGGTGGTGATGGTGTGTAGTGAAACAAAAAACTATCTTGCGATGGGGACCACATCAGGCCGAGTGCCTTGATGTAGTCAATGTCATCAAGCTGTATGATGTCTTCACGATCTGCTTCTGGTACGTCTGCGATGATACGTGTATCGTTAGATGCGAACTTCCCCAATGGAAATCCCCCATTGTTCATTATCTCGACGACCTGTTTCTTGATTTCTACGACTTCTTCAATGGTAGAGGCCCCTGTCATCAGATTATCTACATACATATCATTGTGGATAGCTGGAGCGCCTATTGGATGCGTTGCCATGTGTTCGCACGCCAGCTGCTGCATACACTTTGTTGCTAAGTAAGGCGCACATGCTGTACCGTAAGTCACTGTTTGTAACTGATATGTGATTATACGGTCAGTTATTTCATCGCGCCACAAAATGGATTGCCATTGTGCGTCTTCCTTGTCTACGATGATTTGTCGATACATCTTTGTAATGTCAGCCATCAGCACAAATGTATGCATTCTAAATCTGATGAGAATCGAAAATAGGTCATCTTGTATGGTAGGTCCAATTCGAAGAATGTCGTTGAGTGACTTGCCGTTGGATGTGCGACACGATGCATCAAACACGACGCGGAGTTTGGTGGTACTGCTATCTAACTTCACTACTGCATGGTGTGGTATGTAATTTGCAAAGCTACCTGGATGCGGTAAGCGAATCATGTGATGAAGATCGGAGTATTCTTTCATGAAGGAATTATATTCACGCTCGAGACATTTGTTGCGACGAAGTTTGGATTCGATGGACACTAATCGTTTAAGTGCTATATCATAAGAGCTACCCAACCTGTGTGGTGATTCTTTAAATGGTAAACGAACGATGAACTTATTGGTGTTAGGGCATCTCTTTGTTGTCTCTGCAAAAAATTGTTCGCACTCGATTTCATCAGCAGTTAGATTTGATGGTGTTTGATGCGGATTATGTTCGATGAACCAAAACTTTTCCAAAATATGGTCTAGTGAAGGCTCCAGCGTGAGTGATAAAGCTTACGGGACTGTTGAATCATGTGATATTGGTGAAGGCCATGCGTTGGGCAGTATGCAGTCGGTGCCTACTGACGTGGTGTATGATGCGACCAATGACGCCGGAGATATTAGTGGTGAAATTGTGACACAAAGTATCTGGGCCAAGCGTTCAGTTACGAAATGCAAATGCGATGCCGAATCAAGCAGTGCACGATCAAAAATTGTTGCACCCGATTGATTGCGAAGCTGAATTATGGCTGTAGCTAATACGGCTTCTTGACCGTTGTCACAAACCTGAAGTACTGTTGGTGTCGAAGATGATTTTATAGAGGTGGGTGGTGTCCATGGCGAAGACGATGATTGTTGAATGGTTGTGGTCAGTTGCGAACGGTGCAAGAGCGAGAGGTGACTGACCCGACACACTTGACATCTATTCGTGGACGGACAGCCTTTCGATGAGTGATGTGGGCCCAGACAGTTTAAGTACAGATTCTTTTTCTTTACTATATCATACCGTTGGACTGGTGGCAGCTTCATGAAGACCGAACAGTTAAAGGCCTTATGAGTTCTAACGCTTTCACATGATATGCATTTTGGTTGATTGGTGGCGATGAGCGACAACTGTTGTGGTGACTGCCGAGGCTGAGACTTCGGTTGCGATGATGATGTTTGTTCTAGTGACCGATGCGATGATTTGGTTGACATAACGCTGTGATCGATGATATCGATGAATTGGAAACGACGCTCGGGAAATGGTGCAAGATCTTCCCATGTTGGCAATGTGAGTGAGGCCTGCTGTGTTCGCTGATCCGACTTAGCAGCCACTTTTTCTTCCCATTTCACTTGTGTTTTGTGGTCGAGTTTAGAAACTACCAAGTGGAGCAGCGGCCCGTTACCGATTTGTGAGGAGGTTGCCATCGACTGCATGGCACGCATGTTGGCATTTATGACGTCAACAATGCTACGAAGATTTCTATCGGTTGGGTTGGTGATGCGTTGGGTGTTGAAGATGTGCTGAAGATGCGCCTGGAATATGAATCGCTTATGGTCAAATCGGGCTTCCAGCAGCTGCAGCGCCTTCTTGTAATTTGCGTTGGTCACCTCTAACGATTGTATGAGGGTAGCTGCGCACCCTGACAGGCTTGAGCGCAGATATTGAAATTTTTTAATACCCAAGAGGTCTGGATTTTTGTCGACGAGAACCACAAATATGTTGTAAATCCAGCCAGTCCCGATAGCTACCATCAAACGTCGAAAATTTTAATTTCGGCAAATTGATTATCTGCCGCGATGAAGATGGGGTGTGTTGTGGTGGGATCTGGGTGCTGCTCAGCTGCATATCGGATGAGTTGGTGCGCAAAAATGAGAGCCTTTCACTGTACAAAGCCTTGGCCCTACAATAGCTTTCGTCCATGGCCAGGCGATGGTCTTCATCCAGCTGGGTTTCGTCCAGAATCTCCAGCTGCGTCTGTAGCTCCTCGAACGAATCGTAGTAGCGCTCGATTAGCGCTAGTTTGACCTCTACGTGTGGTGCTGATAACGCGCTAAATTGAACCGACGTCATTTCAAGAGCTTTCAAGCGATTAACTAGTGACCCCTGTATCTTCTTGTTCGATATCAGACATACTGATGGCCAATTATGAACGAAAAAAATTTTATAATTAATCACGATAACGAAAATTTGCGAAATTTTATGAGCCGGGCGAAATCCGGCTCGAAGGACCATTATGATGGAGCTAGGAGCTTTTTCCTTAGCCCTTTTCCTCGAAATAAAATGAACCGAACGTACTATGTACTTAGAAAATATTTTATTTATGATTAATACATTAGGTTATTTGTTAAGTTAAAATATGTATGTCTAGTAGCGAAGAATCGAAGAAGCGAAGAATCGGAGAAGCGAAGAAGTAATTTGTGATGCGTGGTTGAGCAACGAAAAGCGACTAAATGCTGTGGACTGTATGGGCAATTAATATACTAGTGACGCTGACGATGAATAGCGGGAGTTGGGTGGCGTGATTTAACTGCAGCCTGGTGTCATTCCATTATGTAGCTATGCACATATGTATGTAGGTATACAAACGTGTGTAATTTGGGCTGCATCAATAATGAGTGGTGGCGTGACATTTGTCGTGCCGAAAATCCATTTTTTATGCACGCACTTTTACATATGCTCCCGATTAGCGGTGCCATGCAAAATAATATAGACCGCTACTACCTATTACTAAATGCAATGCGGGCAGCGACCCAACTGGCGCTGCCGCTGCCCTGACAATGTGGGCAGCGACTCGACTTGCGCTGCTACTGCAATCATTTAACCCGCTGAGGGCTCCTGTGCTTCAACAATTATTGTAAAAGCAACTCTGGTATCACCCAATTGCGCATTTGCTTTTATAGGGATTCGATGAAAAAGAAAATTTACAATAGTTGTAGAGAAGACAGCGAGTGGAATGTTGAATATGCCTTGGTTGTTAATAAATAAATGCAAAGAGTTAAGGTTTTCGTTGTGAGTATAAATATGAATATGTTGAATTTAGGTGTTTTACTACGAATAAAGGAAACGCATGTTTTTTTTAAATGTTTATATATTAATGTTTGCTTTGTGAAGAGCCTCCAAGTGTCACCCTAATATGTTAGCATACATTTGTACATATTTAACCTTTTCGACGTTTATTTAAACCCGAGTTTTCTTTGCAAGTTCTTTTGTTGATATTCCTTACTCGCAATGCCTACCGATAAAGATGTACTATTGTTTGATGGTCCAGGAGTAGAATTAGCTATTTAGTGCCGAAGTACACATGAAGCGCTTCAGGAAATGGACAGTCCTAACTTTCGACGCGTATCGAGCTTTTGAACCACATTTAGGACAATTTTGTGACCGCCTAGACTAGCTTGGAAGAAGAAAATCCTCATAAACTGGATAGTAGCATCCGTACTGATTTTCTCGCCACCTATGTTTCCATAAAGGCAGCAATCACTGGTGAACTGAAATCACAACGCATAGAGCCGTACGCCCATTCATCTACAGCAGTATGTTCTCCGCATGATTCCCAGGAAGTACCTGTATTAAGGCAAAATAAATCGCGTTTGCCCGATCTTCAGCTGCCTGTATTCATAATTTCACTGTGGTCGATAATGAGCCAGAACTCACGAAGATAGAAGATAGAGGTGTGTTCGAGCTGCGATTATTGCGGCAGTGTTACTTTTGATGATAGAGCATCACGTTCTTCGGCAACAGTGGCAATGCCACGCGTTCGTTGAATAAAATGTTGACAATCTGTTGCTCATCACTAGCAAATGAAACGCAATATAAAAATTTTTACTGGGCAATTGAGATGGAGGAAGAAAAGTAAGTAAAGTTTTTAATAAGTGTTATTTTAATGATGAGAATGATAATGTCGAGATTGAAAAAGAAAATCATCGAAATGTTCCTAATAAAAGACGCAAAATACCAGCGAACGAGTTACTTGAATTTTTTAAAAAAGAGGAGACTGAGGAACAAGCAAGGCACAATGAAGTGATGGTTTTGGAAAAAGAAAAATTGCAAGAGGAGAAAGAAAAAATTAAGAGAATGTTAGAGCTTTGAGAAGCTCTAGATGAATTTGTTAATAAGTGATCTCAGTATTTTTAAAGGAAGTGACTCAGTCTTTTTGATAGATTTTTTAGAATTTAGTATTTATTTTTTTAAATCAATGAATTGTGATATGAATAACTTAAGTTTATACGTATATAATATCAACCCAAATGAAATAATGTTTTGTTAATCCAGTATTCTTTTATGAACATGAAGTAAAATAAAGCTTAATAAATGACTTGTTATGAATTAAATAATATTTTCAACTCATTCCTTCTGGCAATCCCTTCGTTAGTGGCATTAATATGGTCAATGACTTCCGCCTCAGGATTATTCTCGAAATCAGCATTCGAATTTGGTATAGCGCCAACGCCTTCGTAATTGTTTGCATCTTCTCCATTACTTATTAAAAAATTATGCAATATAGCGCAGGCCAACACCACTTCTGAGACACCCTTTAGAGATAATACATCGATATGATTAAATACTTTAAGCTTTTGCCTTAAAACGCCAAACGCTTGTTCTATCAGCACTCGGGTAGAGCTAAGGTAATAGTTGTATTTCCTGTCAGCACTTGTGAGATGTCCATTATTCCTATATGGAACGATTAAATATTTCGACAGTGGATAGGCAGAATCAGCTAAAATTATAGCACCACTTGCTATTTGAACCTGGCCAAATGTGATGCCCTTGTACATTGGACTATTTTTCCAAACATTAGAGTCGTGGCAACATCCAGGAAACCCGATGAATACATCTAGGAAACGAAGTTTACTGTCACATATAGCCTAAAATAACATAATAAACCAAACGATGCATAAGTATATAAACATATGTGATTATGTGTACATATCTAATACAATAATGCCTGTTCCGGTATCCGGCAGATGCCATTCGCACTCGCTTGTTATGACAGCGCGAATCGTATTAAATTCGTGCGGATGATATCCATCGGATACCGGGATAGGCCTGAATATATGTACCAACCTGCATAGTTATCGAATGATTTCCCTTACGGTCGTAATAGCTTTTTGCGTAATTTTTCTGTGTATTTATTTTGAAATGAATTCCATCCATGCATCCAATAACGAATGGAAAAGAGTTCACTCTGATCATTTGGAAACTTTCCATTATGTGTTGCTGCTCAATAACGGTGGGCCAAGAAATTTCGCTTTTGAGGCAGCATATTGCCTTTATGGTTTTAAAAAACAATGTATGGGCTGTTCCTTTGCCAACATTGAAGCGATCGGAAATTTCTCGATAAGTAACCCTGCTGTTGCCAAGTTTCCACAATGTGATGTATAACGACTGCTCCAACGAATACTTGGTGTCCATAGTGCACCAAAAAGGGCTTAGAGCATCACGTAAGTTCTAAATAAAAACCTTCGTTATACCAACTATATATATATGTACATATGTATGAACATATGTATCAAAAATTTATAGCTTACAGCAAATGTGCGCCGAGTCATCCGAAAATGGGTGAAAAAGATGTCATCTGGGTATAGTACAATAGTTTTAAAAAAGTTTTTCACTTTCCTCACTTTTATTCTTTTGGAACACTCTTCAAATAGGAAACGTTTTATCTTATGACTTCTCCGCCTTATTTATTTATCACCGCCCCTTTCCATCATCTCATTAGCTATCAAATAAGGTAAAATCTCCATATTTCCCAATTACGCGTTCTTTGCAAAATAAATGCTGGCTCCTGGGAAAGGTGGTTTACCCGTTGGACCTTATTGGGAGGATTTCTACTGAATTGATTTGGCTGCGGTGCTGGTGGATCCTTGTTTGCGAAATTATTAGTATTTGGCCTATTCATATAATTTATGTTTCTTGTTTGTTGAGAACGGTCAATCTCCATTGGCGTAGGAGGTTTAGGTTGCGATGGCCTTGGTGGAGGATTATTGTAAGGAGGTATGTTAGGTAGGAGGTTTGGTCTACTCTGTTGTTTATAGTAATTAGGGGTTCGGTAATAAGTTTGAGGCTCTCGTTGAGGTGTTTGGGTGTAATACCTGATTGGTGAAATTGTTTGCGGCATGTGTGCAAGTTAAGGGTAAAATGGCTGACTTCCTAATTGAAGCTGCCTAGGGGGCAATGATGGCTTTTGCTGTGGTGGAATATTGAAAGGTATTGGTATTTGGTAAGGTTCCTTTTGCAGGCTACTCTTACTGTTAGCATATATTGCTCTAAAATTTCAGTTTTCTAATTTTATACACAAGTGCAAAGCTTCAGGAAGGTCGGCAGGTTCTTTCATGCCTAAAAGCCGTGAAAGATCACCTGATAACCCTCTCACGAAAGTGTCAAGAGCTTTGTCGCGATATGTACTTCTTAGTATTTTTATTGACTCTTCTGTTATTTCCATGCAAGCTATTTTATTTAGTATAAGTAAGTAAGGTAGTAACGATTTTCGTCCTTGTATTAAGCACGTCATCTGATATTCTAACGTACTAAGGTATCTTTTGTCACCATAGTGCATCGTGAGGCACCGAGAAATTGCCTTGCAATTCAAGGGAGTATTGTTGGATTCCAGTGCGGCGTCTGCACTGCCTACAACTTTATTACGAATAACGTTCAGTATTCCGAAATATTTCGGAGAACCTGCGCTTGGTTCGTAGGTTTTGAGGATGCGTTCAACGCTCTTTTTCCAGCCGCTGAATTTCCCAGGAGTTCCATTGAACTCTCTATGCGAACGGATTACGTCCGGAACTTTATCCGTTAAATTGCTTCTATAGCGGTCCTCTATTGTGGTATCGGTCAAAGCTTACTGGGCGGGGTAAAGAGCTCCTCTTATCAAGCTTCCTCCATCAGTATTTAGAATTTCCATCATAACTTCCTTTATGATGCTTCTGAATTCTGTCGTTGAGCTGTTAGGAGTGGGTTGAGCAGGTGCACCTCCTAACACAGATTGTCTAATCACGTTATTTTGGGCCATTTTTTTAATCAATTTTGTTAGATGTTACTTAATTATGTTCTTATTATATAAATTTTAATATAATCTGGATGGTCCCCCTTTACGTTAGTGAATCGCAGATATATGTAATGTTATAAGGCCGGAGGGTCACCCTTACGATGGTGAATTGCGGTCTTGTATTATTTTTTAATTTTTGGATGTACGAGCTTTCATATGACGATTTTGTGCAATAATTTATTTCAAGTGCTTTTTATTTATAATGCTTTATTACCAGTCTCTGGAAGGTCCCCCTTTTACGGTGGTGAATCGCGGCTCCTTTGTGTTTTGTATTATTTAGTTTAAAAATTTTGTTTAGTTAATTCTTTTCCTGTTATTTCACTGCACTTCTTAAGTTATGTTAGTCAGAGCTATTGTCAAATATTAGTAAGTATTTAGAGCTACGGTCAAATATATTTCCTTATTCTTTAATTCTTAATAATTATTTTCACAAACTTTAATTATAACTTTCACCAAACAGCTTAATATCAAAAATTTATCTAGTAAGATTCGCTTTAACAGACAAGTTTCAAACATAAGTTTCATTCACTATTATTTTCACAAAACTTTATTTTCTTATTTCACTAAAATAAATGCAATCAATATCTTAATGTTAATTCTTACATTAGGTAATACATATCCCACGGCGCTCAGGAAATTATCATCTTTGCTGTATCCGCTACTAGGGTTCCCTCGATGCGCACTCTCTGTGGGTTTGTGGCGATCTTCTACCAGAGATTTCCACAGGGTTCCAGTCCTTGAGTACCAGGTCCTTGCTTTTACTGGGCAATTTTAACGCAAAATCCTTTTGATACGTGTAAAATATCTCCAAGTTCTTTTCAGGACACTCGCGACTGGCAAGTTGGGCGCCAGTTAAACTAATGCGTTATTAGTTTATTAAAAATATATATATTTTTACGGCAGTAAGCCGTATTGTTTATTTGAATCCAAAATTGAGACTATCTTACAAACTTCAAATATTCTTACAACTACATATGTCTCGACGTCATGTCGCAACTGCGGCTGCGATGATAACCTTGATGGTGAGCGTTTGGTATCCAAACGTTTGTCAGCGAATTCGACGGATACGTATGTTGTAACTGGAGTTAGGAATGCAGGCAACCTGTGCAGGCATGAGAATAGTAGCGAAGACAGTGCCTATTAGCATGAGAATATTTTTATGTGAAGTCTAAGTGTTAACGGCGTTAACTTATATAGCTTGGCGATAATTGGCAATGCACATCGACATTACTACAATTTATAGGTACAAAAGCAGATGTAGAAAAACAACACTGAAACAACACAAAAATACACAAATTTACAAAACGAACAAGAAGTCCAAAGTAAAAGTTGAGAAGTCGCAACGTTCAAGTTGTACCTGGCCGGACGGAGAAATTTTTTACTTTAAATTATTATACACATTATCCAAATTTTAATCATAAACTCTAAGCACTTAAATAAACACAAATTTAGAGTTATTGTAATAAATATAAGCATCAATATGCTTTCATTCCTACATTTGGGGGATCGTCCAATTAAAATTAGCAGTTGTGTGACATGACATTTTTAAAGTGCCGCCGATGTATGTAAGCGTTTTCAGTGGAGAAACTTTATCTTCGCTCAACAGTTTTGAACAATTGAACAGCGGTCGTTTGCTTCCGTTGCATTTGCATATATACGAGTGCATCGAAAACCGCAATAAGAAGAAAAACATGAAGAATTAAAATGCATAAGAATATGTATGTAAACGGAGATCAAATTGGTGCAATTGTAACGAGAGCACAAGCAAAACCACAAACAAGAAAAGCAATAGAAAGCAAGTAGCGAGTAATAAAGAAAAGAAACTAAGTAGCGTACATACATGGACAGAAAATAAGAGCAGCGGGAAAGTGATTGAAAACATGAATCAGTGGAGTGTAGTGACAACTGTTGAAAGAACAATCCCTTTTTTGAAAGCTATGCTGCGCTGTCGATAGATATTCATTCATTTCATTATTTATTTATTAAGGCTAATTAGTACAATAAGATATTAAAATCTTTTATAGTACAAAAAACTTCAGAGTCACAATACCAAGACATAACACATCTTAAAATAAGGTAATACGCAGTACATATGTTAATAATGTTATAACAAAGAATTAGTTACAAAAATATGAATAAATGAGGACTATAATAAAGGCTGAGTACGGAAATAATCATAGATAGATTGCCTAAAGTTGATTTTGTTTATCTGCTTTCTAATACTGGCAGAAATAGAGTTCCAAATGCGGATAGGGTTAACGAAGAACAGCCTTGTTGAACCCAAGGAGGTAAACTGAGGGACCATAAGGTCCATTAGATTTCGTAAACCACAACTTTTCATAGAGGTAGTTAGGAGATTTCCAAGTGATAAGCTTATATAAAAATATATAATTGTTGACCTTGTGATACTCGGGGATTTCACGGTTTAAAAGTCGGTGGTGTAAAACGGAGGCAAGAAATTGAAGTCTTTGGTTTTTTCGTTATATATTGGAAGATTTAGTACAATTTAAATAAAGACCATTGGAGATTGTGGATGCCGCCACATTAACATTAGCACAAAGACGGTCAGCCTGACTAACAGGACCAGATAAGTAAAACCGGATGTCATCTGCATAAGCATGTATGTAGATTTGCAGTTCGGCAAACGTGGAAAACATAATTTAAAAATAAACTGAAAATTAATGGGCCAGAAGGGGTTGAGCTAATGCAGGGTGTAGATGAAGCATAACACAGCACAGGGGACCCTGTGTGCCTAGCCACTCCCACACCAAGACCACAGTGCGAGATGATGAATCGCATTATTCACGAGGTGACCATGTTTCTACCGAACACTATGGATCTAGACTAGGAGGGTGTTGAGCCTAGCCTCTCCCCCAATCCTGGGTGTTGTGCGACACCATGCCCACTGGTTGATTTGCAGTCAGATCAGGTTGCTTCTCTCGGAGAGCTGGACTCACCTTCTAAAATTGATAAAGTAGTAAACTTTCTGACAAGTTCTTGTAACGCTGCTTTTAAGGCATCCTGCCGAAGCACCTTCCCTAAAGGGGATGCTTTTCCACCAATCTTAAAGAACAGGTTTCTGGCAACCTTACAAGGATGCACACAAAATTTTCGAGAAGGCCATAAAGAAGGCTCAGCGCGAATCTTGGTACAACTTCTGCAACAGTATTGAAGAATACTCTGAGGCTAACAGGCTGCGAAAAGTGCTGTCGAAAAACGCCTCAAACATAAGCTCTCTCCAGAAGCATAACGGTGACTGGACATCATCTTATACCGAATGCTTGGATGATGTCTGTAACATTCCGGCAGCTTGTCTACCCTAACTCATGTCCGACACGAGTGGACAAGGGCGAGGGCGGCCTTCTTACCAAAAGGAGGCAAGGGTGCTCTTGTGAATCCGAAGAATTTTAGGCCCATAAGCCTTACTTCGTTTCTTCTTAAAACTCTAGAGAAGCTCTTAGGTTAATACATTCGGCGGAATATAAAACACGGTAACCTCTTTCCCCACCAGCATGCACATTCCAAAGGCAAATCAGCAGAGACTGCGCTCCATGATATCGTTTTAACGAAACACGCTGGGAGTTGTTCACGATATAGAGGGAGCCTTTAACAATGTTTACAAGCATTCAGTGGTCAGGTCCCCCTTTAGAGTGGGGCTACAGCAGAGGGTGGTGTACTTTGTTGGGCTAATTCTCAAAAAGAGAACTATTCTTTCCGAGTTAAGGTATGGGTCCATTTCTAAATATGTGACCAGAGACACCCCCCAAGGGGGCGTTCTCTCCCTTGTACTATAGAATCTAACCGCTGATGCCCTGCTTTGGAACGTAAAAATATCACTGGTTGTCAAGTCGTAGCGTACGCCGGTAATATAGCAATCGTAACAATGGGTAAACGTCTGCAAGTTCTGAGTGAGCTACTACAATATGCCCTCAGCCAAGTAAGTATCTGGTCGAAAGAAAGCGGGCTTAACGTTAACCCTGCAAAGACTGAGACGGGTACTCTTCACGAGGAAATATTTTATTTATGTATTTATTTATTAAATGAAAAATAACAATGCAATTATTATTTTACAGTAAAAACAAAAAGAGCACTAGCTGCCAGGGCTTACGGCTCGTTGTCTCAATAGACTTATTTTGCTAAAGACGTGCTAGTAAAATTCGATAAAGTTAGCTACTACCGATACATTAATTAATACCACTTTAAGAAATAGGAGTAGGAAAACAAGATAAAAAATAAAATAAGCAGAATGGGAAGTTTAAATTAATTTACGCAGTCCAGTTTTTAATAGGTAATCTATAATTTGTCTAATGTTTTTTTGAGAGGATATTCTCAATAAGTCCGACTTAGTTTCGTTGGCGAATAGCTGTTTCCTGATGGAAGTAAAATGTGCGCAGTCATCTAGGAGATGTTTAGCTGATAACGATGCTGAAGAATAGTATGAGCAAGAAGCTGAAGACAACCCTTTTAAAATGTAGGAGTGAGTTATGGTGGTGTGAGCAATTCGAAGGCGTATAAAGGCAGTGATATCGTTGGTCCGACATGTTACTGGGCAGCTCGGTTTGGTGAATAAGGCTATGTTTAAAAGATCGATATTTAACAATTTTTAGCCTGGCAGCTAACCTTTTTCATATCAATAGACAATGATCTTTAAAAGTAAGTTGCTTATCAAAAATAATTCCCAGAAATCGAAGAGTATAAACATTTACAATATTGATATTTCCAAAGATAATATTTAAGCTATTACATTTTAATTTTCTACAAATATTAAACGATTTGCATTTACGGAGTGATAGGTTTGCACGCGAACAGTTGGCCACTCTGCCATATCGTTCAGAATGTCTACGAGTTGCCTCTGTACTACATTCAAATTGGTTAATTTTGAAAATAACAACACATAATCAGCGTACATAATGTGATAGATGTTTTTGTATTTAGATACTAAGTGGCTAATTTCGTCGAAAGCAATCGTAAATAGGGTCACTGAAAGTGGAGACCCTTGTGGTATACCGTTCTCTAGGTTGAGAAGGCTCGAAAAAACGTTATTTACTTTGACTTTGAATTTACGGTTTGTGAGAAACGATTTAATAAAGTTATAGAGTTTATTACCAAATCTCAATTTCTCTAATTGCCGTAAAACAACATGAATACCGATGAGGTCGAATGCTTTTTCAAAATCCAGTCTTAAAGTGGAGATTGACAACGATTGGATAAGCCACCAGAAGCGAGATTTTCAAAGTACAAAAGGTGTCATCAGTTCCTTGGTCATGTTTGAAGGCAACCTGATGCGAGCTAATAAGGCGGTTTTTTCTACATCTGTTGCAGAGTTGTTTGTTTTCGGAATAGGCACAATTACAGCATTCTTCCAGCTTTGTGGGTAAACGGACGTGAGTAGTTTCTTATTAAATAGATTAATCAATCTATTTTTCACGACAAACGGTAGGTGTTTAAGTATTGCATAGGAGATTCTGTCTGGCCCTGTCGTTTTACCGGACATTTGAGAGATCGTAGATTCGTATTCTAGGACAGTTATATCTTCCTCAGTTATGATTGTCGACGAGTTTTGCTGATTGTAAATTATATTGAGAGCTAAATATTTTTCTCTGTTGAATGCATTACTAAACTTGGAGCTATGAGAATAGTTTGCCCACGTCAACGCAAAATGTTCGGCTATTTGTTTCGACTCGAATATTGGACCGTCTCGACCATTAACAAAGTTAATGGAATTTAGGTTGCAGTAGCCAGAAAGCATTTTTATGTCGCACCACACCTTTTTGGGATCCGTGTTAGGGGTTATCGCTTCCGCCAATGCTTCAAAACTAGCGCGTTTAGCTTCCTTGCATTTTTAGCGAAAAATTACATTCGATTTTTTATATGAAATTTAACTAGCCTCTGATGCCGTCCTTTTATATTCTCTCCATTTTTGTTTGGCTTAGTATTTCCTAGATTTGACAATTCGTTTGACCAATACGGTACCACTTTTTTACGTGGTCTATCGCCAATCAAGTTTTAAGCCCGGTAAAGGATGTGATGACGCTTTACACGTCGCAGTGCTATCGCCTGATTTCAAGAAAGCGTTTGATAGAATAGGCTCTCACGTAATTTTAGAAGTCCTTCACTCTCATAATTTTGGTCCAAATATTTTTCACACCATAAAATCTTTCTTAGCAAACCTGCGTTTCCGTATAATAAAATATATTCAATATTTTATCGGACATATATCCGTTAAACAATGGCATTCCGTAGATCTGTCCTCTGTCGGTTCTTCTTTTTCAAATAACATTTAATAAAATAAGTATTATTTTAGTTAAAACACCACACGTCGGCCATTTTCTTTATGCAGATGATCATTATATATTTTGTTAGAGAAGTAATAATGCCGAAACATGTAGTATTTTAAAGTCCGTTCTGCAGGATATTGTTATTTGATGTGAGACTAAGTTGCTAAGATTTCTTTTCAAAAGTCAAAAAATTTTCATATTTGTAGAAAAAGGGATTTTGATTATATCCACCGAAACATAACTGTTAATAATATTGTAACCGAGGTGTTATTGGAAAGAACAATGAAAAAGTCACTGGCAGTAAGAACAACCCAAATATGCTACTAATCAAGAAAAACTTTTAGACATATTAACATATTTAGTAAATAAGTATCCGTATCGTACAACTACAATCAGAAATACGCTTACTGAAACCGGACTTCCTACTTTTGTAAGCAGAGTTACGGAAATGATTTGCAGGTTATTGCCTAAAAAGCTTTTCTGCAATAACTCCATCATCGACGACGACAGCAAACGTATTTGCTCATGGAAACGAGGGCGTAGAATAACTTCAGTCTTAGCCTCATCTTTAAATCATGCTGATAAATTTGATATTCCGATCATTATAATAAAACCATATCGAATCCCACCGTCATGGCCATTGCCGTCAAACGTATGCAACACCTCTTTATCCGCACTACGCAAAAATGATACACCAAATGAAATGTATGTTAGCTTATTTAATAAGCTGAAAAGTTCTCTTAAAATCGATGGTTGGAAATTACTTTACACAGATGGATCCAGAGATAACGAAATAGCTCCAGCCTATGCTGTCGTAGACGACAATGGGCAGGTAGTTGCTTTAAGCTGACTTCATAAATTTTCCTCGATTTTTACTGCAGAAGCAACTGCTATATACACCGACTTAAAAATAACATTAAATTCTAGCCAAAAAACGATAATTTTTAGTGACAGTCTATCGGTTTTAAAATCCGTATCCAGCCCTACATCTGAAAAGTGGAATTCTTCACATTTATTACAAAAACATCAATCTGAGCTTACATTATTCTGGATTTCTAGTCACATTGGTATTCTAGGCAATGAAAGAGCGGATATTGCGTCGAAATACGCATGCTAGGCACCAATCACTACCGATCCTACAGTCGAAAAACTTGACCTTAGAAGGTATATTAAAGCATCTTTGAAAGAAAAGAGAAAAACAGTCTGGCCAAACTACAAACACTACCACTACTCTATTATCAATCGAGAAGGTGATCCACCGCAGTATCCAACTGATTAAAATAAATATAAAATAATAATATTTTCTAGACTTCGATTGGGGCACACAATTGCAACACATCAGCATCTTTTTGACAGTAACCAGGCACTTTTTTGTGATTCATGTGGAGTACGTACCACCGTTCCCATATCTGAAGTGAATGTCCACACTTACTAATATTTGGAAAATGCAGCGCGTTTGATATATTGAAAATATTCTCACAAAAAAATATCAACGATTTATAACGTTTTATAAAAAACATAAAAATAAGACTAAAAGCAATACCTTTAATTTAATGTATGTGAGTATACTTATAAATATACTTAGATAGTTTTAATTTGTATTATTGTAGTCAGTGTTTAAGACGAGCCGATAGCCATAGTAGCTAGTGCTCAAAATTTTTAGCCTTAAAATTTATTTGAAGTCTAAATAATAATAATAATAATAATAATAACAGTAATATTAATAATAATAATGTTGGATAAACTAAATTATACACACTCTGGCAACTCACATATTTATTTGCCATGTTGAATTTCTTACTCTGTTACATACACATTTTTATATCTTATACATTTATACATTTTTGAATACTTCACTTGAATTAAAGTCTTGAAACCAAATAGATGTGTGTCATTTTATTGGTCGGTCAACTGAGGAGACTATAATCAACAGGTTATGGTACCAGCTCGTTAGACACCTGATAAACCGAGTTTCAATTTCACAAAAAATATAGAAGATGGGTTCTTCGTTGTATAGTATTGAGAAACTAAGCGACTCCAACTACGATTCCTGGAGCTTGCAGATAAAGAGTGTCCTCATTCATCAAGACCTGTGGAGTGTGGTATCAGGCGAAGAAACAAAACCAATCCCTACCGACATAAATGCGAAGGAAGTAAGTAATTGGAAAACCAAAGACGAAAAGGCCTTGGCGTCAATAATTCTGAGTGCCTCCCCTACACAAATTACTTACATAAAAGACGCATCGTCAGCAAGTATCGCTTGGACTAATTTACGTGAAATTCATCGACCGAGGGGACCTGTACGTAAAGTTACTTTATTTAAGCAACTATTGGCAATGAAGATGGGCGACAATGAATGTATCCAGCAATACATAGTCAACTTCTCGTCGATTGTGGACAAATTGTCGGAGATAGGAGTAAGTCTTCAGGAGGAATTATATGTAATAATGCTGCTCGCTAGCCTGCCAAAATCATATGAAAATCTTGTTGTTGCGCTAGAGAGTAGAGACGATTTGCCCAAACTAAATTCAATAAAAATTAAGTTAGCTGAAGAAGGCGAACGTAGAAAAGCCGTTCGAAACGTTTCTGATTACAAAGAAGAGGTATTTATGGCACGGACAACGGACAGTGGAAAATAGGTACGAAGGTAATAGCAAAAAAACCTTCAAATGTTATAACTGCGGTCGTAGAGGCAGAGAACATCAAACAATGAGAAGGTGCAAACGACTCAGGTCGAACATTTTTATTTATTTTCTTACAGAGCTGAAAGGTTTTGGCAGAGGAACGCTAACTAACATCTTCTGGCAATGTTAAAATGCTGCCAAATGTTAAAATGCATGTTGCAAAAGCGGAAAAATACACAAATTCAATGTTGCGGAAACATTATCTTGTTGATAGGTATTTTCCGAATTAAATAAATTTAAAAAAGTAAATAATTTATTGAAAATTTACAAATTTATAATGTAATATAAACGAATTTAATATAATGGATCCTTTTATTAAAATTTAATTTTATATTTTTTTCCTTTTTCTAGTAACTGATGAAGTGAAATAATTCAAATTTAATTTTATTTAATATATTTTTTTTAAATCTTTTTTTTTAATATTAAATAATAACAAACATAATAGTTTAATAAAATAATTTAATACAATTTCTTTATATGTATTACACATCTTAAAATATTTAAAACAATGAAAACTTTTCAATAATTTTGTATATTCATTCGTAACGAAATGAAATCAGAATAGGAATGTGAATGAAAAAAGATTTCCAAAAATTTATGAAATATATCGTATTTAATTTAAAAAAAAAATGCATAAAAATAGACATGGCACGAAAAAAAAGCTGGGATTCGAACTATGGGGCAAAGCTAAAACATGCAATAGGATAATGTGGCAGGCGACTATGCGCGCTAAGCCACAGCAGACACTTCATGGAGTTCGCTTATACGGCTATTTATGCAAATCATAGCAATGTATGTATGTGTGCGCAAAGAAGAACAATTTACGAATCCAGCTAAAAATGAAACAAAGAAGAAAAAGTAGTAACCCGAGAAAAAATCTGTTTTTTGCTTGCCAGCGGGGCAAGTAGAGACGGAAGAGGAGTTATGCAACAATTGTGGATAAGAGAAGGGTTGAAAGGGAAAGGGAACGGTAAGCAAAAGAATATTCATTTCTGTTTTTCGGCAATTTTTGTGTCGATTCGCCAATTGCGCGTGCACGTGTACGCAAATGGATTGATGCGCATTTGGGCAGAAGCTCTAGAATGTTCTAGAATGCCAGCAATTTGTCAGACTACGTTGGAAAATTGCATTATTGTCTGATATTGCGGTGTTGAAATTTTCAATGACCGTCGATGGTTTGTAAAATTGAAGATTTTAGCATTTTTGTGTTCGTCGCGAAGAAGTTCGTTGAGGGGAACATTTGCGTGCGCGGGGAGATGAAATGCTTGCGCTTATGAATGAACGGCATTTTTTTCAGCAATACGCGCACGCGTTTATGAATGAATTTTTTGTTGTTGTATGTAGTTTCAGATATTTTAGAATATTTGGCGCCGGCGCAGGCACAAGTGCAGCTGCGGTTGTGATTGCGCTGTGATTTGATTTACTTAGATTAAGCGTAGGTCAAGGTTGAATATATGCACATGCACGTAAGTACATACATATATGTACATACATATGTGTATGAATTTATGAATGTATGAATTTATGTATTTAGATTTATGTACATATGTATGTATATAAATATGTACATAGATATGCATACATATGGATGTGTGCATATGCATATGATTGTATACTTGATGATATATTAGTTATTTATGAAAAATGTAGTATTCTCTGGAAGTATACATATCTATATCAATATACATATGTACATACATAGGTATGTATGTACGCTAGTGCAAGAATTTGCAAAAAAAGTAAAAATCTAAATAAATTTTAAGCCAAAAGCGCGTGGCCAGGTTTCGAACTCGCGCAAAACGAAAGCATAAAGAATGTTGCGATGCCTCTTAAAGCAACTGCACCACAGAACACAATTACATTTATAATATATGTATGTAGATCGCATATTATTTCGCATCTACAGAAAAGGGAAATCAACATAGGAAACCAAATAAAATAATAAATTGGAAGCAAACTCATAGTAATATTTATTATATTATAAAAAATCATTTTAAACAATTTTTTTAATTAAACGAACATTAAAATTTTATCAATCCATGTTTGTAAGTAAAAATATAAATATGCTTGGATATGTTATATTTCATATTTTTTTAATTTTTTTAAATATTCATGAAGGCATGATAAAAATACCATACTATGCCTTTTTTCGTAAAAATTTAACAAATAATTTTAATGCAAGCCAAATTTTTTTCTTTTATTTTAAATAATTTATCCTGAAAATTTTTTGAAAAATGTAAAAAAGAGTTAATTATTTATTAATTTCATAGTTTGTAAAAAAAATGTCCATATACACTTACAACATTATCAATACTTCGAATTTCAGCTTTTTTTTAATTTTGAAAAATATTCATAATGACTTGCAAGTAAAATTACTACATAATGTGCATATGTATGTACAGTACATAAATACATTCATATGCAATTTAATTTTAATTATTTGTTTATATTTTTTTTAAATTTGTAATTTTAATGAAGTTAACGGAAAGTTTTAAAAATAACTATTTTTTTTAATAATTTTTCCTGACAATTATTTTTGGAAACAAGATTTCAAATGTACGTACACATTTGTAACAATATTCCCATAAACATCTGCCACTTATCAACATTTCAGCAACAATTCAAACAGAGGAAAATGTTAATTCACATTTTTCATGCCTGTTAAGTCCAAAATTTAACATGTCGATTCCTTACCCGAAACCGTTCAGAATTCCTTTGGATCGAACCAAATTTTGCACCTTCTCATTGTTTGATGTTCTCTGGTAGAGGTCATTATGCAGCACAGTGCAAGGAAAGAGACTCGAAAAGAGAAAATAAGCAAACATCTTTCTCTGTATTCACATCATCGACTTCAAGCATGTTGGATTGCAACACATGGTGCATTGATAGTGGTGCATCGTCTCATTTATGCTGTAAAAGAGACTTGTTTACAACCTTCCAAAAATTCGATGAGGTGATCATACTTGCGGGAGAAAACACAATTCGTGCAGAAGGTATAGGCAATGTGCAGGTAAAAACCAATGACTTTGATGTGACATTAAAACAAGTTCTTTATGTGCCTGGAATTCAATGCAATTTTATTTCTGTTGGAAGAGCTGTCCAGCACAATATGAGAGTAATTTTCTCAAATAAATATGCAAGTGTAATTAATGGAAACGGTGACACTATTCTTGAAGCGCGAAAAATAAATGGTTTCTTTTTATACAGAGTGGCTGATAACAATTTGTTTATTGCAAAAAATGCAAGTGCGGAGGCGATGAAGTGGCATATGCGATATGGGCACCTTAACTTTGTAAGCTTGAGGCAATTGGCAGAAAAAGAAATGGTACATGGAATCACAGCGAAAGTTACTGAACGTCTGGATTGTGATGTGCGCTTAAAAAGCAAGTGCAGTGTAAAGCCATTTTCAACTTCAGCCAGTAGAGCCAATGAGGCACTGCAAATTATACATACGAATTTATGTGGTCCGGTGAGTAAAACCTCAAACGGAGGTGCACGCTATTTCTTGACTTTTATTGATGATTGGTCTAGGTTCGTTTTCGTATATTTTATAAAAAGTAAAAACGAAGTTTTCGAAAAATTTAAAGTGTTCCAAACTTTTGCTGAGCGCCAAATGGAAAAGAAAATTAAGATCTTGCGCAGTGACAACGGCACTGAATTCGTGAATAATTCATTTAGTGAATATTTACAGAAATGTGGTATCAAAAGACAACTTACCGTTCCACACACTCCTCAGCAGAACGGTGTGGCTGAGCGCTTCAATCGCACTCTTGTAGAAATGGCAAGATGTATGATTGTTGGTGCTGGAGTAAATGAATCCTTGTGGGCAGAGGCGATAAACACAGCAGCATACTTACGAAATAGATCGCCTACAAAAGCGTTAGAGGGCAAAACTCCGTATGAGCTTTGGTTTAAGAACAAACCGAATGTGTCGCACCTGAAAATTTTTGGATCAACAGCTGTTGCTCTAGACAAGACTCAGCATAACAAATTTAGGCAAAGAGCTAAAGAATATATAATGGTAGGATATTCGGATTCCTCCAAAGCATATAGGTTGTTTGAAAAATCTTCGGGTAAAATTATCGTTAGTCGAGACGTTTACTTTATTGAAAAAACTGAACAGAAAGAAGTTGTAGATTTAGTATTTGAGTCAAAATTTCCCGATTTAGAAGATCAAACCGAGGACGCAGGGGAAAAAGATGCACAGCTTATAAAAGAAGAGCAAGATCAAACAGTTAGCAAAAGTGACAGCGAGTTCGAGTCCGCGGAGGAAGGCAGGGATGACAAGGAAGGCACACCTAAGATAGGACCTGGACGACCGAAGCTTCTTCGTCAAGGCGGGCCAGGAAGACCCAGAAAGCAATATAACGTCCTGAATTTCATAAGCGCAGATGACATCTCTATTCCTGAAAACGTTCAAGAAGCATTATCTAGTAAGTACTCACGTGAGTCGTTGACAGCTATGCAAAGTGAGTACAACTCTCTCTTAAATAATAATACGTGGTATTTAACAGAGCTGCCAAAAGGGCAAAAGGCTATAGGCAGCAAGTGGGTGTTTAATCTCAAACGTGATAAGAGTGGTGCAGTAGAACGGTTTAAAGCGAGATTAGTAGCAAAAGGATATGCCCAGACATATGGCATAAATTATACCGAAACTTTTTCACCCGTCGTACGGTATGAGACCATTCGCATGGTGATTGCATTAGCCGCCGAATTCAACCTCCATTTACATCAAATGGATGTTTCCACAGCCTATTTAAATAGTGAGTTAAATGACGATGTATATATGATACAGCCTGAACAATTTGTCAATAAAATATTTCCAAATCGCGTCTTAAAGTTAAGAAAAGCTCTTTACGGCCTGAAACAAAGTGGGAGACAGTGGAACATAAAACTAGACGGCATTTTAAAAGGCATTGGTTATAGCCAGTGTAAAAGCGAACCATGCTTGTATACGAGAAATAACAACGGCAAAATCAACCTTATTGCTATATATGTTGACGATTTGCTTATTGCAGGTTCTGATATAAAGGAGGTGAAAGAAGTTAAGTCAAAAATTTCTTCTGAAATTGATGTCGTAGACAAAGGTCCTGTTAGCTATTTTTTGAGCATGGAAATAGAAAGAGACAATGAAACAGGGGAAATTGCAGTCAATCAGCAAGCGCATATAAAACAACTTTTAAGTCAGTATGGGCTAGAAACATGTCGAGCTGTGGCAACGCCATTGGAACCTAAACATCAAGTAAGATGTGATGATATTAACTGCAAAAAGGCTGACCAGCAAAAATTTCAGTCTCTCGTCGGTTCGTTGATGTACATCGCTATCCTTACGCGTCCTGACATTTTGCACTCTGTCTGTTAGATAGCGCAAAGAAGCTCAGACCCACACCAAGAACATATGGTCGCAGCTCAACGAATCTTGAAGTACTTAAGCAAAACATCCAACCTGCAACTAAAGTACCACAAAACCGGTAAGCCAATTACATGTTTCGTAGATTCGGATTGGGGAAGTGACGAAGTTGATCGTAAATCATACACCGGACACACGTTTATTCTGGCTGGTGCAGCATTTTCTTGGGAATGTAGAAAGCAGCCAACCGTCGCACTCAGCAGTACGGAAGCTGAGTATATGGCTCTATCATCAGCAGCTAAAGAAGCCATATATATACGCAAATTACTTCGCGAGATGAACATTTATAACGGTGACCCAATAACAATAAATGGTGACAACTTGGGTGCGATGCATCTTGTTAAGAACCCCGTATATTACAATCGAAGCAAACATATCGACATTCGCTTTCACCATGTAAGGGAAGCTTACCAGAATGGGCAGATACAGCTTGAATACTGCAACAGTAGCGAAATGATCGCGGATATTTTTACTAAAAATTTACCGAATGTACTTCATACAAAGTTAACAAAAATGTTAGGTTTAATTTGAAATAGCTATCACATATTTTCATTGTATGAGTAAATACGTGAGTTGAGGAGGAATGTTGGATAAACTAAATTATACACACTCTGGCAACTCACATATTTATTTGCCATGTTGAATTTCTTACTCTGTTACATACACATTTTTATATCTTATACATTTATACATTTTTGAATACTTCACTTGAATTAAAGTCTTGAAACCAAATAGATGTGTGTCATTTTATTGGTCGGTCAACTGAGGAGACTATAATCAACAAATAATAATAATAATAATAATAATAATAATAATAATAATAATAATAATAACAGTAATAATAATAATAATAATAACATTAGTAATAATAATAATAATAGCTATTACAAGCAGCAACAACTGCTTGCACCAATTACGCCAGACGCTGTCGTCAGCATTTAGCGTTTAACCGGATGAGTGCGCAATTGGTTGGTAATCAATATTTTACTTGTTGCGCTAATTCATTGAATTGGTCGAAACTTCGATCGTGAAACAGCAAATCCAAAAAAATATATTATAGTTAACAATTAATTTTTATTATTTCCCACAGGTAAATTCTTAGTGCAAAATTTAATATTGAACTGACGTGTCAGCAAAAATTTGTTTATGAGAAACTTAAAAATATGTAAGCAAGTAAATCGCTATATTATAGCGGAGGCAAAAGGTAAACAATTTATTAGGTGTTAACTTATATGTTAGCGTGTAAGTATATGAATAAGCAGGGTAGTTTGGAGGTCCAAGTTTGGAATCGTCATCCTGCAGATATATTTTGCTAGCTCCTTTCAGATTTAAGCTTAGCCATTTTAGTTGTTTTTGAAAATTTGTAATATCCCTGTTCGTATTTTGTGTATAAATTTATTGGGAAGTAGGTAACTGCCTAAAATAATGAAAAAGGGTCAATGTTAAATAATTATTGGCGGCCCGCGGAAGGCGCATCTTGTATTCTATCATTCTTGTATCTTATTGCTCAAGTCACCAGCTTTGCGCTGTTCGCCTTGTACATATAGCAAATATAAAGTAATTACTTACTTCTCGAGGGCTGGGCTGCTCACCAAGTAAAGACGAGATCGCCCTTATATAGCCTACCATTTCCGCTGGAATGGAAGCTTTTAGTGTAGAGAAAAGCCCAGCCCAACTGGGTTTTAAAAAGCATTCATAAAAATAGGTAGCTACGTATACGATAATGATTCTGTTACAAATTCTTATTTTTTAACCCAAAACGTCAATGGAATGACGTACAGCCATAGAATAGGTAAGGTTGATGTGGTTATTACCACAGCGGTTCACTTAGTCATTTAAAGGGAGTCCGTTGTGATACCATTCATTATATTATAATGCTAACGTACTCTCCAACCGAAAAGTTAAAAGGAGAAACCCTGCATTCCCAAAATGAAGTTCTCACATGAAGTTCTCACCACGGTAAAAGGGTCTATGCAATTGTTTTTTTATTTATTTTTTATTATTTTATTTATTACGACTTCGTAGTCTAGTTCAAAAAAAAAATCACTTAAGAGATATTATTATTTACATTACATTAGCAATATGTACAATGTTTGAATGCAAAATATTGAAATATTGATATATTTATCTCAAATCAACACAAACTACAAACTCTATCTTATATTCAATGATTTTGTATAATCAAATAACCTTTTCTTGAACAAATTAGTGTCACAATTTTTAATGTCTTCAGGCAATTCATTGAAGCATTTTAAGCCCTTATAAAAAGACTGTTTTTTCAGATTCTGTTTTATAATTAGGCAATTTGAAATCATTTTCCGTCTGGTATTTTTGTCATGAGCCTCGTAGCTAAATTTAATACTTGTTCTCAGATAATCGGGCAAATATCCGTTCTTTATATCTTAATATATAAAAATCACGTGTCACGTTGTTTGATTTCGATGGACTCCTAAACTACAGAACCGATTTTAATGAAATTTTTAACACTGTGTGCAGTTTGGTCCAACTTGAAAGATAGGATAGTTTATAACTCTCCTTATAGTCGCATTATTTATTTATTGCAAATTATTTGTTTATTATTAGCAAAGAGCTATTCACCAGTTGGTGGCGCTAACAGCGGTATGAGTAAGTGCGCTACAGTAGATGGCGCTACAGTTATTATGATTCTAGCAGCTGGCGGTGTTTTATCAATTTCAACAGTAAATGTTCATGGATTTAGGCTGTCATAACAAAAGCTGCCACTTGCTAAAAACATTAAATAAAAATGCGTTGTTTGAAGTTTATATTATTTGTGGTAAAGTTATACGAGTCTATGACTTCCAATATTCCAAATTTAAGAAAAAATCACATACAATCCGTGAAATAAATAAAGTTATGTATGTATGGTCAGACAAATAAGCAATGCTGTCACTCTTTTCCAGTAAATATTCCTCGAATTTGGGAGATTTCAGAGGAATTTAGGAAATTGCAGAGTTGATTTCTGCATGTATTTCCTAAATTCAAAAAAAAATTTCATTTAGTAGTTGCATTTAGGTATAGAATTTTGTATGGCTAAATGTACATTTGGAGTTAAATTTAGAGCTATACTAGCTGACCCGGCGAACTTCGTCCCGCCCAATTTTTATTTGAAATAGTTAAAACGCTTTTTGAACTTAAATATTTTTGGCGAAGTTCGTTCTTTGTTTTGTTGTGTAGCGTGTAAACAAATAAAGAAGATGGCTCTCCAACACGCTAACATGCCACATACATACCTATGTATGTACATATGAAACTGTAAAATTTTGAACTTAAACGATAAATCGGTTTGAATCATTCGAATTCTCAGAATGAACATTTCCTCACTTTTAGATTTGCTGTGTTGTAGTAAACTATTCACTACAGTGAAATTATTTTTTATGAATAAAGACGGAAACCTTATATATCTGGTATAAAAATCCACGGGATTGAGATTTGAACTTGAGGTCAAAATTTTTAAAATTATAGATGAAAATTTTCGTAGAGTTGATAATAACCACAAATTTTCATAAAATAGTTCATTTTTGATTTTATATTCAAGTTTTTAACAAATAAGTTAATTACAAAATTGTTAGTTGATAACATGTAACATTTAATTTTATAATCTTAGGATAGATAATTCTTAATTTTTAATAGTAGTATTTATTTTTTTGAATTATAAACATTTTAATTTAACATAGCACTAATCGGTGCACAATATTTTTGGTTAACCTGTCTCGAGCTAAGACAAATAGATTTGATGGTTTCCCCACACGTGAGCATGCAACATATAATTGCCCTTGGGAAAAACATGGATTATCCAAATCTAACCCACAAATGGACATTGTTTGGCCTTGAGACTTATTTATGGACATGGCAAAAGCTAAACGAATAGGAAACTGTAGTCTTCTGAATGGTATCGTAGATTCTGACGGTATCATTGGAATACGGGGCAACAGGACCACTTCTCCTTTAAACTTTCCAGTCAAAATGGTTGCTTCAAGAATATTCCCTGTTAACTGTTTGATGACCAAACGTGTACCATTGCATAACCGAGGTGGATTCAAATTACGCAGAAGAATAATACTACTGCTACTATGCTAGATGGTGGGCGAACGGCACATTCAGCATTCAAGTTGCCATTACAAATTCATAGCAACCCAAACGCAATATGTAACATAAAAAAAATAGCGCAATAGCTGCAGTGTTGCAAAGAAGTTCAATCATTATTTGGGATGAGTGCACAATGGCTCACAAATATTCACTCGAGGCATTGCACCGAACTATGCAAGATTTGAACGGTAATGATAAACTTTTTGGAGGTGCTGTCATATTGTTATCTGGTGATTTCCGACAGACGTTGCCGGTCATACCTCGCTCTACTTTCGCCGATGAGATTAACGCATGTTTAAAACAATCATTTTTATGGAGAAATGTTAAAACACTTCGATTGACTATAAACATGCGCGTACATTTACTAAATGATCCATTAGCACATATATTTTCGGAACAATTGCTAGATATTGGGAACGGTACAATAGAACGGCAACCAAACACGCAATGCATTAAACTGCCAGACAATTTCTGCACTGTTGTTCACACAAAAATTGAATTAATTGAAAGTATTTTCCCGGATATGCAAAATAATTATTTAGATCATAACTGGCTCAGTGGGCGGGCTATTTTGGCAGCCAAAAATGTTGATGTTGACGAAATTAACTTCCAGATACAACAGTTGTTGCCAGGCGATCTGATGTCTTTTAAATCAATCGATACTGTTGTTGATGAAAATGAAAGTGTAAATTTTCCAACTGAATTTTTAAACTCTCTAGATATACCCGGAATGCCACCACATATTCTTCGGTTGAAGATTGGTTCAATTATTATTCTTCTGCGTAATTTGAATCCACCTCGGTTATGCAACGGTACACGTTTGGTCATCAAAAAGTTAACAGGGAATATTCTTGAAGCAACCATTTTGACTGGAAAGTTTAAAGGAGAAGTGGTCCTGTTGCCCCGCATTCCAATGATACCGTCAGAATCTACGATACCATTCAGAAGACTACAGTTTCCTATTCGTTTAGCTTTTGCCATGTCCATAAATAAGTCTCAAGGCCAAACAATGTCCATTTGTGGGTTAGATTTGGATAATCCATGTTTTTCCCATGGGCAATTATATGTTGCATGCTCACGTGTGGGGAAACCATCAAATCTATTTGTCTTAGCTCGAGACAGGTTAACCAAAAATATTGTGCACCGATTAGTGCTATGTTAAATTAAAATGTTTATAATTCAAAAAAATAAATACTACTATTAAAAATTAAGAATTATCTATCCTAAGATTATAAAATTAAATGTTACATGTTATCAACTAACAATTTTGTAATTAACTTATTTGTTAAAAACTTGAATATAAAATCAAAAATGAACTATTTTATGAAAATTTGTGTTTATTATCAACTCTACGAAAATTTTCATCTATAATTTTAAAAATTTTGACCTCAAGTTCAAATCTCAATCCCGTGGATTTTTATACCAGATATATAAGGTTTCCGTCTTTATTCATAAAAAATAATTTCACTGTAGTGAATAGTTTACTACAACACAGCAAATCTAAAAGTGAGGAAATGTTCATTCTGAGAATTCGAATGATTCAAACCGATTTATCGTTTAAGTTCAAAATTTTACAGTTTCATATGTACATACATAGGTATGTGTGTGGCATGTTAGCGTGTTGGAGAGCCATCTTCTTTATTTGTTTACACGCTACACAACAAAACAAAGAACGAACTTCGCCAAAAATATTTAAGTTCAAAAAGCGTTTTAACTATTTCAAATAAAAATTGGGCGGGACGAAGTTCGCCGGGTCAGCTAGTTGTACATATATAAATTCCATTGTGTAAAAAAATATTAGTTGTTTTACGCTAAACCAATTCAAACTGAGTAGCATTTCTCTTATTGGAGTATCATAAGGTTTGTTTAATATAAAACGCATAGTAGCTTTATTTTGCATTTTTTGCAGTTTACCAATTCGCGAATCGTTCATGATAAAGAAAATTGTAGAACAAAATATAAAGTAAGGCTCAACTATTGATCTATATTCTCTTACTTTATAATAATTACTTAAATATTTACAGGATCTTTTAATAAACCATAGTTTAGTAGCTAATTTACTTATTGTGTGGTCAATATGACCGTCAATTTTTAATTTGTAATCTATTACGATACCCAGGTACTTAATTCTCTGTACGTTTTCAATTTCCGTATTGTTTATTTTGATAGATTCAATATTAACAATGTTCTTTCTTGTTATTACCATGTATTTAGTCTTTTCAATATTAATTTTAAGTCGGTTAGCACATAGCCAGGCATACAAAGCATCTAGATCACTTTGCAACTTCTCTCTTATATCTTTTTCTTTCTTACCATTGATCGAAATTAATGCATCGTCAGCAAATTTTTTTATACAACTGAATTTCAAGACTGAATTAATATCGATAATGTAGATATTGAATAAAATTGGCGCAAGAACAGAACCCTGGGGCAAGCCAATCTTGACGTCCACTTCCTCTGACAATTTCGAACCAATTATTGTTCTTTGCTTTCGATTTGTTAAAAAATTTCTAAACCAATGCAATTCAACATCTTTAATACCAATGCCTGATAGTTTTTCAATAATATTTGTTGATCTATTGTTTCAAACGCTCTTTTTAGATCGATGAAAACTGCTTTTATCGATTTCTTATCATTAAGCTCTTCTTTCCATTCAGCTATAACCATGTTCAATGCTGTTTCACAAGAGTGACTTCGTCTAAATCCTGATTGTTGAGGAATCAGTATCTTATTATTTTCTAAATATTGAACTAATTGGTTTTTTACCACGATTTCTAAAATTTTTTCGTCACTTGCCAATGTGTTAATTGGGCGAAACTCATCTGCGTTTATCGTATTTTTAACTTTTTCTATTGGGACAATAGTTGAAGTTTGCCACATTCTTGGAACTATGCCACTACTTAAACTTTCATTTATTATTTTAGCATAGAAAAAACCTAAATATGGTACCGGGTCCTTTCTTCATGTCGTGATATCTGTCCAACACTCACTGACCCGACATAGAGCTCATGTATGTATTAAAAGTCCGCAAGCGGACCTCTCCTAGACGGAGTCATAACTTTAAGGCTGATCTCCTGGACTAGTTCATCAGTTATTCAAATCAGTCTGATAAGGAAGTATTCAGAGGCGACTAAGATAAGGATCAGGCACTACCCAAACAGTTTTGACCTAACCATCAAATACTATAAGGCTTTGATTGCCGCTTGAAAATCAGAGCAAAAGCTTGCCTGTATAAAAGGTATTACACCTGTGAGCAGCTAATCAATCGGCTGCCTATTTAATTACGAATACCTCCGCCTGAAGCGTGTCATAAAGTAAATGATTTACTTTGTAAGAGAGGCCCCATCTTTTCCAAATGGCATTCCGCAAACAGTATAAAGCAACACTATACCTTCAAGAGAATAAGACGAGCACCGTCTTACTAGGGTTAACAACGGGGCAACATCGCGTGGGCTATTTCACGATAAAGTTAAGGTATCTCTGCATGGTCACACAGGATTTCAAGGAACTTGCTCCGGATAATAAGAGCCACATCAACAGCATATGTAATAACCCGATAGCCTCTCCTTTCTCACTGCCTCAGCATATCGTTGATAATAACGACCGGAAGGAAAGGTGTGAGACTCTACCTGGCGAAGTGGTCCTACTCAGCCCTCAACATATGGAGGAACTAACCTATTCTGCCGAAAGATTCTGTCGCAAAGCAAGCGCCAGATGAACCCTATTAGGGCGGAATCGACACCAAGCTATTAACTATCGCCTCAGGCAGGACGTTATTAAAGCACCAACGGCGAAGTCCTTGCGATAAAGACATTAACAACAGTGTGAAGGGATGTGTTTGCTGACCTGCCTTCGAGTGGGATCTCGAGCATACGACAGACGCTCTTGGAAATCCCATTTCTTATATGTAGATCAACCAACCTCTTAACGGTTAGTAAACAAACAATAGAGGGGTTGATTGGTCTGAAGGCCTCAGGTGATACAAGAGATATTTGGCGGTCCTTGAGAATAAACTCTACATTACAAAGTCCTCTAAAGCCTAGACGCATGGGCTCTAGCTAGGCAGCTCGCATAGATAAACACCAACCAACGGCAGGAATTCCTGAAGCATCCTTACCGCTGTAGCGTTTAACGATCTCCGTGCCCATGCGTCAGTCGGAACAAGTTCTCCACCCAGTAGCCACTTGTCGTTTGGGTCTGCCGGAAGGGATAAGTTCTTACTGGTACTGGCGGGCTCATCAAGCGCCAGCGATTGTGTCCGCGACTTCCCTGCCCACTTAATGGAATCTCCGCCCTTGCCTTCCCCCATGGCCACTCTGGACGTCGAATTACATCCCAAACAGCTATAACTTAAACCGCGTTGGTTTTATAACACTTTCCAAATAAAAAACTATCCTTAATCGCAAAGGCTGCGTTGTCAAATAATTATTCATTCCAGTGAAGCAGAATGTATACAAAAATATAATTAAACCTATTGTTCATGACTCCACCCCTTTTCCAGTGGTTCGCTTTCAAACTTAGATCAGCCAATCAAAGAAAGGTACCAATTCAGCATTTTGGGGCATTAACCTGCTACGTCGCCAGCATGTGATGTATGAGCAGTGGCAGCATCTCTAATTCATTGTAGCAGCGGTTAATGCACTGAGTTGCTTTGCTTACTTCCTATATCGCTTAGTAAGGAAAACCGGAATTATGCATTCCATGTATTACATATGTTGCATTTCTTGCTCAATACACTACCCACTTACTCTCAAGTGAAAAACTTTTTCTTTTTGAAAATTGAAATAATTTTTTCCGAAGATGGATGTGATTTCAACAATGGAGTTTACTCCTCTTGTGTTTGCAGAGTTTTATATGGACCATGATTTAGACTTTAGGGTTTCTTTCACTTTTATACTCGTAAACGTTTTTTTTTTAATTTTTTTTTGGTGCTGTTCTGTAGGCGTTGTTTTTAACACTGCTATTTGGCACCATTTCTAAAAAAAAGTACTGTGCTGTATTTTGCTCAGCTTGTGCTGTCATGTGCTTCAATAAAACAAATTTTACTTTTTTTATTAAAAAAAAAAACATTGGTAGCGAATTACACAATCATGCAGTAGTTAGCTCGACTTGTGCTACTTTCTGCCGTTAATTAAAATTCTGCAAATTTTTTAGAAAAATGTACTTATAGTAAAAATTTATTTTCATGTCAAGTTAGCACTTCCGCCTTGCACTATATTGAGTTATTCTATTGTGCTAAAAACACAGATTTTTGGACCGTCTGAAATCTTTAAAATGTGCCCGAGTACTTATAGATTCAGATTGTTGAGTATAGTTATTATCATAAAATCAATTCTTTTATTTATATTATTGATTGTATTTTGATCTGAGAAACACGAATTTATCAGTAATAATATCATAACTAGCTCTGTTTCTAAGATATCGAGAAAAAACGATTTTCTAATTTTTTTGTTGTAGTTTGAAATTTTTTCCGTTAAATCCAGTATTTTCGCATATATTAACCCAGACCCAGAAAACCGGAATTCTGCATTCCATGAATTACATATGTTGCATTTCTTGCTCAACACACTACCCACTTACTCTCTATTAAAAAACTTTCTTTCGAAAATTGAAATAATTTTTTCCGAAGATGGATGTGATTTCAACAAGGGAGTTTACTCCTCTTGTGTTTACAGTTTTATATAGACCATGATTTGAACTTAGGGGTTTCTTTCACTTTTATACTCGTAAACGTTTTTTAAAAAAAATTTGTTTTCGTACTGTTCTGTAGGGGTTGTTTTTAACACTTCTATTTGGCACCATTTCTAAAAAAAAAGTTCTGTGCTGTATTTTGCTCAGCTGTTTAATAACACATTTTTAAAATTTTGTGTGGAATTTTTTACAAGTATGTACTTTAATCTAAAACAAATTCTAGCTGCAGAGAGATGCAGATAGATTTTTAATTTTTTTTTTCAGTGCCTCTCAATGTGAAAATACGTTCGCTTTTTGAAGTATGGCTGTCAAATAAACAATTAAGGCGAAGTGATTTAATAAGCGCTATGGTAAAATGCGTTGAAGAAAATCCAACAAAGCCTATAGATAACAAACTTTTAGCAAAACAATTAGATTTGTTAGGACTTAAATTCCAAAACTTATGCAATGCTAGCTATTGTAAAAAGAGCGTCTTTTGCAGAGCGGCACGCATCATGGCTCTATCAGTGCATAGAAATAAAAGGTTTAAGCGAGTCAATTGCTCTTGTAAGTTTATTCGTACGTCTCTATATTTAAAATAAGTAACACTTCTGTATATTTCATAGGAGCCAAGTACTAGAAGAGGCAGGCCAAGAATTGCGTTTGAAGATGCAAGCGAGCGAAGTAAACGGTACCAGGTTCATGAGCTAATCTCTTCAACACCCTCTACAGAAATGAAAGCGGCTGCAAATTTTTTAAGAAAACACGAGACACCGATGAATTCGCCTTTGTAGCTGCATTAGTTCGCTGAGTTTGAACGTGAAATGCCATTACAAATCCAAGAACTTTTAAGCCATATTGTAAAAATAAAAAACTTTGAAATAATTGTGAAATATGAAATTTATCTTGCGATGATTGATGGAGCAGTGGCTAATGTACTATGTGATAATAAGTCACCTGCACTTGCTATCTGTGTGGTGCAACTCCAAATCAAATGATTACTTATAGTTTTTGCCGCAACTTATATGGGCTCGCGACACTGTGCGGCGCATCGCGCGCTGCATACAAGCTCGTTGTTGGTTGAATGGCCACGTTAATAAACAAAATTGTCGCATATGGAATGTGAATAATTCACAAGCCATTGTTGTCACTGTTTTGTGTGCTCTATGAGCAGAGAGAACCAATCATTGGCCCATATTTCCTTAAAAATTAAGCCGACCATAATGTTACAGTCAATGGGGCTTTATCTTCAAGATCCTGTGATTTAACACCACTGACCTATTTTTTGTGGGGTTATTTCAATTCGCTTGCCTACGTAGATAAACCTGAGAGGATCAACGCCTTGGAAGAGAATATTTGGCGAGTTATTGCTAATATACGTCCCCAATTGCTGCAAAAAGTGGTAGAAAATTGGATCTCTCAGCTGGAATTTATTCGAGCCAGCCGCGGCGGTCACTTGCCCTAAAGCATCTTTAAACCATAATGGAAAACCTTATCTTTATAATAAAGCTGAATTCTTAGCCATAAAAACACCCTATTCAACGGCACAGGATAGCACAAGAAGAGCACAAAAAATGCTAATTTTTTTAAAAAGACATTTTGTTTTGTGGGCACTTTGAGCAATTGTTTATAAATTTTTTGACCGTTTGTCTCAAATTTTTCCAGATATATCTTTCTTTACTTAAGTTTGAAAATAGTTTTTAGAATGCCTTAATGGCCTGCTGTGTAGCGTGTGCGCACTTCATTCATCCAGCTCAAGGCAAGTAACATCTAAAATTTATAGAAAAGTTTTTTCTAATTACGTTCGACCCTCGGCAGGCAATGGCGAACCTCCGAGTGTATTTCTGCCATGAAAAGAATTTCTCACAAAAAACATTCGCCATTCGGAGTCGGCGTAAAACTGTAGGTCCTTCAATTTGTGTTACAACATTGAGACGCACACCACAAATTGTAGGAGAAGTTCGGCCAAAATCGCTTCAGCGGCAGTAATGGCCTGAAATGGTTGTGCAGTAATATTCGTCAATTAATTTGATTTCTATTTCTCTTGGAACTTTAAATATGTATATAATTATTTTTATTGGCGCGCGCTTATTCATTTCCAAATTATAAAAAAGTTTTCTATCGTTTCAATATTTCTGTATATAAAATCTTTATCACAAACGGCTAACTCTATGCTATGAGAACTCTTTAGTAAACCATGTAGTTTTTTCAACAAACGGTCATCGCTACAAGTTATGTGCGCTTCATTATCAATCATTTTCTACGCAGTACTACTACCGTTTTCAAAATTAAATTTTAATTTCCCCATTTATTTCTTATTACATTTCCTTACATTTCTTATCTTCTTTTTCATTTTAACTTGTTGGAATCCAGGATTTACGCCACTGTCCATTTTGACGCGTGTTAAGTCATCTGCGTTTATATAGATTTTCCTTTATTTGAACAAAATTTTAAGGTGGTATTTTGATAAATCCATTATAATTTTAATAATTTTTGATGATGGATTTATGTGTGAAAACAGAGATACTAGTGGTCTGTGGTCAGTTGGTACGATGAATTTTCTGCTATAGAAATAATGAATTCCCCAATGAGTAGCTTATATTCTTTTTCTTTTCATTTGACAAGTCATGACTCATATTTCGCTATTTCTCCTTGTGATAAAGCCATAAAATAATGAATTACCAAATGAGTAGTTAGTAATTATTTTTCTATAATACTCGACTTATATATAATAACGGGTTTTTCAATAGGGACGCTACAAAAGTAGACCGATAGTGACAGCAAATGACGCCATATTTTTCCCCGCTCTTTTGGCATTTATCTTCAGTAAGGTTTGCCATTTCATCATGGAAAGACATACGGTCCAACAACGAGTCGAAATTATTGAAATTTACTACCGAAATTCGGAGTCAATAGCCTCAACTTTAAGAGCGTTACGTCCAATTTATGGTCGTCGTAATCGTCCTGTCAGATCAACAATTGAGCGCCTAATGGAAAAATTTGAATCCACAGGCACAGTACAAAATGTTCCCGTGCCAGTGAGACAAATAAGTGCCCGTAGTGTCGAGAATATTGCTGCCGCTAGCGCATCAATTGAGGAAGACCCCAATCAGTCTCTCACACGTCGTTCTCAAGCGTTGGGCATCTCTGTGATGTCATTGTGGCGAATTTTGCGAAAAGATCTTGGCCTACATCCTTACAAGATCAAAATGACACATGTTCACATGTTCGTGAATTGGGGTGAGTAACAACTTGAAAATTATCCGGATTTTTATCGAAAAATCATCTGCAGCGATGAGACTCATTTCTGGCTGCACACGTACTCCATGAGTCAACATTGCATCCCGAAAAAATTACGGTTTGGTGCGGTTTATGGGCCGCCGACGTCGGCGGTGATGATCAAGACCGGCACGTTACTGTGAATGGGAATCGCTACCGCTCAATGATAACCGAATATTTTTTCCCGAATTGGATGATATGGACTTGGCTAATATGTGGTTCCAACAGGACGGCATAACAAGCCACACAGCGAATGTCACAATCGATTTATTGAAAACTAAGTTTGGTGAACGTGTTATCTCACGAAATGGTCCAGTCAATTGGCCGCCTCGGTCGTGCGATTTGACGCCGTTATACTATTCCCTGTGGGGCTACGTCAAGTCTATGGTCTATGCCAACAAGCCAGTGACGATTGATGAACTTCGTACGAATATCGAACGTGAAATTGCTGCAGTATCGGCCGGTTTATGCTTGAAAACCGTCGAAAATTGGGTTCAGCGTCTGGACTTCTGCAAGCGTGCTCGTGGTGCCCATGCAAAAGAAATCAAGTTCCGTACATAATGGCATCGAATGTACTTTCACAGGAATAAAGTATTTAACTCTTATCCCAAACCGTTTTTGTTTTATATAAAAAAACCTTTGTAGCGTTCCTATTGAAAAACCCTGTATAATGACCTGTACATCTTTTGCATCATCTGGATTTGTTGATTTTGGCTAAGTGGGTTCTACTTTGCATTTAGCTGGGTCAGTTGTCCGTTTGTTGTGATTTAAGGAATTGGCATAATTAATCCATGATCACGCGAAATCAATTAAGAAATTTCATTTTTTTTGATCTTTGAATATGTTTTCAAGGTCACTGAGATTCTGAGCAAGATGGTTTTTCGATTTGACCCTTCAATTTTTATAAATTTTAGACAAGCATTATTAGAAAAGAAAATTAATTGCTTATCATTATGCGTTCTATAGAAGTATTACCTTCATTACTTCTCGAGATATATGCAAATTACTGGGCTTGCATCTGGGCCTGTATATAAAAAACCTACCGGAGGTGCCTTATGATTTTAATACGATTGTAGCAGAGCATAAAATATAACAATTCTTCTTAAATTAACCATGCACCTTCCACACAAGATATGCCCACTATAATAAAAATATGATTACAGGAGTAAATTATGCTCAGATGAAGTATTACGCCCATCGAATATTTCTTCGTGCTTACCAATTGGGGGAAAATATTATTAGAATAGTCTGCGCTCTCTACGAGGCGCCTGGAGGGGGCTGAAAATATAAAAAGTAACTTTGGTAAATATAAATAATTGTAAAGATAAACTATCAGTTATTGAGACTGACCTTTAGTAACATTGATGTATAATTGTATATTACTATTTGCTGAACATCAGTCGTTTTGGTTGGAAATAATCAAACAAACTTTGAAAAGCCGCTAACTACAGCAAAAATATACTTATAATCTTTCGACGATGAATCTAAGATACCCAAGTGATCAATTTTAATATTTCCTGAACATCAGTCGTTTTGATTGGAAATAACCAAACAAACTTTGAAAAGCCGCTAACTACAGCAAAAATATACTTATAATCTTTCGCCGATGAATCTAAGATGCCCAAGTGATCAATTTTAATATTAATTAAATGCTAGTGAACATTCGCCCTTGTCTGCCCAATGCCTAAACTCGTCTTGCTTTCCAAATTTTCGGTCATCGCATCGCTAACATTTGCAGTGTAAGAGTTCGCCGATTGCTAGGAGAGCAATCTGAACGCATGACAGCAAATAAGCACTAGCTTTATAGTTAGTGTTCTTATTGGAGTACTGTTAGTTCGAAACAAGCATAACACTTACCGGAGACAGCGGGCTGCGAGTAAGCAAAAGGTAGATGATATTCTAATTGGAGTACTGCTAACTACTTGAAGGTTGCAAGTGGACCAATTCGGACTTAACTACGGTTTTAAAGTTAGTCTAAGTTAAATTCTCATTTTGTAATAATTAATAAAATAAAATACTTTTAACTGGCGCCCAACGTGGGGCATACGACAATTTTAAGGCCTCAATGGATTAAAAAAGTTTGATCCCGTGAATCATATACTAAAATTTTGTAGAATCAAATTACAAAGAAATTTATACTGTCTGCGCCTTGCAACGACCTTGGCTAACATTGGACGGTGTCGGAATTTAGCAAACTACTTAATCCAAGATTTTCAAGAAAGGCAGTTATCAGGATTCTGGAGAACTCACCGATTTTTATTGTAAAAGTTTTAAAAAAATCTACCTGCAGCAAACAACGACCTTGGCTGACATTGGATGATATTGAAAGAAGCGGCACAAAGAGAACTACTCAAATATTATAGCCATCATTAAAGTTACATATGCGTTTTTGAACTTTCTCTATACATTTGCTTTGAGTTGTGGCTGGGGGAAAATATAAAATATTCAATTGTTTAACGGGCTTTATTTAACCCTCGTGATATTATTAGTTTAATGTGGGACTCTGATTTAGCAAGCCTTTTCAAGTGTTTAGTTTTGAAAGAAAAAAATCAAACAAAAGTGAGTACCGACGAGTTCACCGTCATTGTTACGGGTGCGGTAATGGCTGCATTAAGGGCACAGAAAGAAGATTTTGATAAAAAATTGTATGAAATTACACAACGGTTTACAACCACACTGACTGCCAACGTAGAAAGTTTCGAAGAGGTAGGGATTGTAAATAATGTGTGTTCCGATGAAACTCTTGACCTAGTCAAATCTTTACCGAATTCGACGGTAGGCAGGAGAATTTTGTCTCTGGAGGCAAGCTGTGCATACAGCATATAAATTATATGAACAGTATAATGGAAGGGATAAGCATTATCAAGCGGATGCAATTATAAGAAATAAAGTTAGAGGTCCAGCAGATGTTGTACTAGCTTCCTTCAATACTATTTCAAACTTTAAGGCCATAATTACAAGGTTAGATTTTACCTATGCTGATAAGCGACCGGTTTATTTAATTGAGCAGGAACTTAGTACCTTAAGAAAAGGGAGTCTGACAGTTTTAAGTTTCTACGATGAAGTGGAAAGAAAGCTTACTTTACTTACTAATAAAACTATCATGACTTATGAAAGCCACACAGCTAATTCAATAAACGAGAAATATAGAATGGACGCACTGCGTGTTTTTATTTCCGGCATTAGGAAGCCTCAGAGAGATAGAGATATTAGTGGATACAGGCGCTTCAAAAAATTATATTAAGCCGTTTACTGAGCATAAGGGTATTGTAACCCTAAATAATCCATTCATAGTTAAATCAGTTCATGGTGAAAGCAAAGTAAAGGAGAAGTGCAGAACTAATTTGTTTGGAATAAGTTCTGATTTTATTATATTACCAAATTTAGCAACCTTCGATGCAATAATTTGGCTTGACCTGCTAACGCAAGTCAATGCAATTGTAGACCTTCAAAAAAGGAAAATTGTTCATGATTTCGGAACTGAAAAGTTATTATTCCTTAAATGTGAAAGCGTTAATGCTATGAAAATTGAACAGGAAAACGTACCCCTCGCAGTAAAAGCAGATTTTTTAGATATGATGGGGCAAAGAACTCACGCTTTCGCTGACCGCAAAGAAGCTCTGCCATACAATACGAATGTAGTTGCATCGTGAGGAGCCGGTTTATTCTAAGTCGTATCCATACCCAATGGCTGTAGTGAATTTGGTTAATAATGAAGTAAAAGAACTTTTAAGTAATGACATTATTAGGCCGTCTAAGCCCCCCTACAATAATCCAATTTGTGAGTAGACAAAAAGGGTATCGATGAGTAGATTTTCGTAAACTGAATGCAAATGCCATAGACGACAAATATCCAATACCAAATGCTATGACGATTTTGTCAAACATGGGACTGTCACAATATTTCACAACCCTCGATTTGAAATCAGGGTTTCATCAGATTGAGCTCGCAGAGCGAGACAAGGAGAAAACAGCTTTCGCCCTGAACAATGGGAAGAACGAGTTCTGCAGACTGTCATTCGGCTTAAAAAATGCCCCCAGTATTTTCCAAAGGGCTATAGATGACATCCTTAGGGAACAAATAGGAAAAAGGTGTTATGTTTACGTGGATGACGTTATAATATATTCACAAACCAAAGAACAACATATCAAAGACATAGATTGGGTATTGAAGAGCTTATACGATGCTAATGTATCAGTTGAAAATTCGAAATTTTTCAAAACCGAAACTGAGTATCTTGGGTTTATTGTATCAAGGGGTGGCATTAACACGTGTCCTGATAAAGTAAGCACAATTCTGAATTTTCCATGCCCCGAAACTTTGTACAGTGCCATGTCCTTTTTGGGATTGGCAAGCTATAATAGGTGCTTTATAAAAGATTTCGCTAGTATCGCCAAACCTTTGACTGATATTTTGAAAGGCGAAAATGGAAGAGTCAGTGAAAATCGATCCAAGAAAGTTAAAATCATATTAAATTCTAAACAACACAAGGCGTTTGACGCATTAAAACACATTTTGGTATCAGAGGAAGTAATGCTCCCTTACCCTGATTTTAAAAAACCCTTCGATTTGACAACTGATGCTTTCAACCATGGGCTTGGTGCCTTCTGTCTCAAGAAGGTATGCCCATAAATATGATTTCCCGAACTTTAAAAGACAACGAACTTCACTTTGCTACTAATGAAAGGGAGCTTCTAGCTATATTTTGGGCGCTGAAAAACCTTTGGAACTATCTTTATGGTGGATGTACGAAATTTGAACATTTTCACCGATCATCAACCGCTGACATTTGCTGTTTCTGACAGAAATCCAAACGCAAAACTCAAACAAAGACATTTATTGACGAGCATAACGCGAAATTGTTTTATAAACCCGGGAAGGAAAGTTGTGTCGCCGATGCTCTTTCGAGTCAACAGGTTAATGTGATGGAGAAAATTTTAATTCAGATTCAGCGACTATTCACAGTGAGAGGTCATTAACTTACACCATAGAAGCAGTAGAAAAGCCAGTAAACTGTTTGAAAAATCAAATAATCATCGGGGAAGCCAAAGTTCCATCCAACCGAACCTTTATCATTTTTGGGAACAGAACAAGACATATTATACAATTTGTTGATAAAAGCACTCTTTTAGCAATTATTCAAGATCTTGTGAACACAAATGTAGTTAACGCACTTTATTGTAATTTACTCATCCTAGCGTACATTCAACAAGGCTTAGTACAAAGGTTTCCAAATACTAAATTTAGATACAGTTAAAAATATGTAACTGATATATTTGACCCTAACGACCAGCTTGAGATAATAACCTCAGAACACAATCGCACACACCGTGCCGCACAGGAAAATGTGAAACAAATTTTGAATGACTATTTTTCCTCAAAAATGGAAAAAAGGCGAAACAAACTGTCGGAAACAGCAAGATCTGTTCAAAATCCAAGTATAATAGGCGACACTAAAGGCACAAAATAACAGAATCACCCATTCCATCATACTCGGGCGAGGCACTCCATATTGATATATTTTGTACTGATTCAAAGTATTTCTTAACTTGTGTGGACAAATTCTCCAAATTTGCGATCGTTCAGACCATAGCGTCCAGAACAATCCTGGATATAAAACCCCAACTGATTAAAATTTTGAATATATTCCCTGAAGCAAAAATTATTTACTGCGATAACGAAAAGTCTCTGATTTGAATTATCGGCACGAATAAGACACGCACAGTAATTAGAACTAAAAACTCACAACAAAAATAGAGTGGAACGAAAATTTAAGGCAGGTGACAATACCATAAAGAAGAAACACCAGACTTGGCAACAAGTTAACACCCCTCTACGAAGAACAAGTAGTAGAAGGAGACCAAGGGACTACAGTTCTAATTAAAGGGAGGGTGGTCCATAAGACAATTTAAAGTAGATCTTAATCTTTGTAAATTACCAGTAAAGATATTTATTCAAAATAAACATTAAAAAAAGTTCAAACATGCTACACGCAATCATGTAAATTTTGGTTTTCTGCTTTAATCTGCTGTTTCTTACTGAGCATTTCACAAGCATTTATTCAATATGTTGTAATTAATCTGAGGAAATGTAATGAATATTTTGTTTCAAATTCAGTAGTTTCAAGAATATATCGTGTAATATTTAGTAAGCACTAAAGTGGCATACCATCTCTGCTGCTTACTCCGAACAAATCTTCGCGAACAAAATCGAACCAGTACTTTGCTGCACCATCGGTATGTTATCTGTACATAAATAAGACCAAAAAAGTGATGGCATTACCTTCTGCCAAGGTATGAAGGCAGAACTATTTAGTGAAACTCCATTACGTCATAATGAGCATATCGATTGTTAATACTGATTAATACAATGTCTAGGATCGAGGACGCTCCTCACTTAGAAGGGGACGAGTTAAGCCGAAGCTATTAATCACCACCCTCGTAAAGAAATCTGCTCTCTAATGAATAATTAACAGCATCGCTAACATTTGCAGTGCAATAGTTCGCCGATTGCTATGAGAGCAATCTGAACGCATGACAGGAAATAAGCACCAGCTTTATAGTTAGTGTTCTTATTGGAGTACTGTTAGTTCAACAAGTATAATACTTACCCAGTGTTGCCACTCAAGATTTTTTTTCCTACCAAAGTTGGTCCAAAATCGCCCTCAACCTACCAAGATGTAAATTGCATTAAAAAAATGTGTTTTAGACATATAACACTTTATTGAAAAAACAAAAATAAATTCAATTAATTACATTAAATATGATGTAGTTGTACATATTGCATTAAAATTATCTTACCGATATATTAATACATATCACTCTTTATCGAGATCTCGCTTAGCTGACCACATATAGTGCACCTCAGTCTTTCGAATAATTTACATAACATAATTTTATTTATGGTACTAAAGTCTAACTTATTTCTATGTCTTGTTTTTATAAGAGAAAGCTCCCAAAATGTTCGCTCCGCAGCAGCAGAACTGTGTGGAAGTGAAAGCAAATTAAACACATAACTAGCAAGATCAATAAAATAAAACTCGTTCAAACCATTCTTAATGTTGCTAACCTCGCGCCAAAAAAAGTTTATTTACATGTCGCTTTTTAATCCGGTATTACTTTACCTCAGCAAATTATGCTGTGTAATTATTTTATCAAGATCGCAGTCCACTAAATTTTGAAATTTGGAAATCAAAGGAACGAAAGTTAAATTATTTTCAGAAAGGATTCTATTTGGGGTTATAATATCCAGCAACTTCAGATCTTCTCTGTCGAAATCAAATCTTAACTTAATCTGCTCTAATAATTCTACGTAGAAAAGGGGAATCCTCGATTTTATTTCAATTATTTCGTTAGCACTTAAATTATTTTCTATAAATATTTCGGCTTTCAGTCCAACAAAAATTGTCGATACATGTTCGTGATTATTTTTGTCTTTAAAGTTGACTTCAATGCCATTTTTTAACTTGTCTTGACTTATAAAATTGCTCAAAATTAAAAGGAAGTTTGATTTAATACTCGAATACAAATATGGCAGCCGCGAACTTTCTGATTGAAATTCTTTGTTCAAGTTATTAATAATAGGTAATATGTAAGTCAAGAAAAGAAAATAAGCCGTCATTTTCGGATTCATTTTTTGCGCCAGTTCACTAGGCCGTAATCCATTAACTTCATAATAACATGAAATAAAATACAGTTGCAAGCTTTCCCATTGTTCCACAAGCCGAGCAATAACGCCTTCTAATGATAGCCACCTTGTTTGGCAAATTCCCAAAATCTTTTGCGGCTTTACAGAGCAGTATTCCTGGAAATCACTAAGCTCTGCAATTCTTTTAGGACTGTGCGAAAAATAACTATATATGTTTCGACAAAGAAATCCTATGCAGTCAGGAAGCTTTTTAAAAGCGTAACTACAACATAAATGTAAAGAATGGCATGTACATTTTACATAAAATATGTACTTCAGTTTCAGTCTTTAATAAAGCTTTTAGTCCACCAATATCATCTGACATTACCTTCGCCCCATCTAGCCACAGATCCAATCAAATTTTTAAGCGGTAAATTACATTTACAAAAAAATTCCTTAATTATATTAAAAATTGTTACCGCATCCGCTTTCGTAAGTTCCAGTAAAGCAAGAAAACGATCATGAACGTTGCGTGAGCCATCAACGTATCTGGCAACCAATACCAAGCTCTTTTTCACAGATATGTTCGTGGTTTCGTCGACTATAATCGAAAACCTTGTCGTTCGTAAAGTTGATAACGTTTTTTCACTTGCCTGTTTTCCAATGAATTCAGCTAGTTGCGTTGCCTTTGTTCTGCCGCATTTAAGGACCGCTTTGCGATGGAGGAATCTGGACAACATTCTGCTACCAAGGCCGGAAGAAAATCCATTAAAAGAAACGGAAGATTATGAGTAATGCAAAACATTACGAGAGCAAGTTCGGCATTTCGAACGTTCTGGTGCAATTTTCTTTCTTCAAAATCAATAAATTTATTGATGCTTATTTGATTCTTCTTGGCCTTGTAGCTTTGCGAATGAAAAATAGTCTTTTGGTGATTTCTCAGGTGTGTGCAGTGATTTAAAATACTCTTGGCACATACGACGCAAAATCTACACCCATTTTTTCCTGCAGCCAGTCAAATATTTGCAGCCATTCGCTCCTAAATTTTCTTTTTGAAGGCTCCTTCTGATTTTGGTCGTCACTGTTGTTATTAAAATCATACGCTGATTCATCAGTCCTTGGGGTTTTATTGAGAAATCTGAAAGCCAGTCAATATTATATATTTTGTGCAAAAAAACCTCACAAATGAAGAAAAAAGCGCGAATCTTCGCTGAACTAACGCGTTCACTTGTCTGCTTGTCTTCGAACAAATTCTAGACAAATTGTATGCGATAGAAGGAGACAGTATAATCTGCGCAACGTTCAAATTGAACGGTTCAATGCAAATTCGGCTTTTGGCATTTCTCTTATTCTCTTCGTTTTTACAGACTTCTTTAAAGCCAGGGTTGTTACATGCACTTACGAAAACAGATTTAAGTTCTTATGAAGAAGAATTTCGGTAAGTAAGATTAAACCAAAAATTAATAAATTAAGTGCTTTGCTTACCAAAAACCTCCCAAAATCACAACAAACCAACCAACCTACCAAAGCCGTATTTTAAGAAACGAAACTACCAAATTTGGTCCAATTGGACCAAAACGGCAACACTGCACTTACCGGAGACAGCGGATTGCGAATAAGCAAAGGGTAGATGATATTCTAATTGGAGTACTGCTAACTACTTGAAGGTTGCAAGTGGACCAATTCGGACTTAACTACGGTTGTTAAAGTTAGTCTAAGTTAAATTCTCATTTTGTAATAATTAATAATTAATTAATTAATAGTCATACAAAGATTTTTCTCTATAAGACAAAAAAATCTGCACAGATGTAAAAGTTTTGGATATCAAAAATTGCATAGTTTTATCTTAAATTCAGAGCAGTTTTTCGAGTTGCCATTTGGAAAACATTATTGAAGAAAATTGTGGGGGCAAACTCTTGAAAAACTTTCAGCTTCCTGTGTTTCAAGATTTGGATATGATGGAAAAATTTGATCCCATTTTTAGAACCAGCGGGCCCAAATCTTCCTAAAGTGTGATATTACATACAATGTATATTCTGGATGTTTTTTTGGTTGACTCTCGAAAATCATAGAGACTAGACTGACGGTAACCTGTAGTTAATGACTTATAAAGTAGTACGGCGGCAGCCTAGGATTTAACGAACACCCATCGAAGCGTCCATTGTAGACGACAGTAAAACTTAAGAAATAGCAAGTAAGAGTTAGTTGAAAAAGAACCACTGTAAAATAAGCGTGTACTTTGTAATTAAATAAAGCTGTTCTGATTGAAATACCCGAAAAAATTCCTCTTTATTTCTACAAAATTTGGGACTCGGCCGAGATGTGAATACAAAGAAAATTGTAAAACTAAAATATAAACCGAAAGTGACTGTGACGCTGCAGAACATAGGAGTTGTGCCCAGGGGCTCGAGAACGAAAGCAGGTGCCTTGATAGTCAGCAGAAGTACACTGAAAAACAGGTGGAATTTGGAGTGAAGCGCTTTGTACGCAAAATAAAATAAATGAGAAGCGTAAAAACTACATACAAATCGGTGCGCGAAATAAAGAACATGCGCAGACAACTACGGAAAAGTAGGTGGTCCGTGTACAGTGCCCAGTCGTGTAATTGCGTATGCAGGTATGTACATATGAAAAACCCGGATGTTATTTTAAAACGTTTACGTAGACGCGGAGAAATTGAATGTGAAGAAGGAATGGGTAACGAACATTCGAGAAACGAAAGAGGGTGAAGGCGACCAGTGCCCCGAGAACAAAGTAGGAACGCGAATTTCCGAAGGAATATAGCGGAAGAGCTGGGCAGAAACAGTGTTAACCATAAAATAATAAAAAAAAACATGATAGAACAAGAGTAAAAACGTAAAATGAAATAAGAAGTTAAAGAGCTGGGCAGACACAGAGTTAACCATAACATGAAACAACGCGATAGAACAAAAGTAAAGAACGTAGAATGAAATAAGAAGCGAAAGAGCTGAACATAGACTGTGTTGCCAATAAAGAAACACAACAAAAAAGTAATAACGAATAATGAAATAAAAGAAAAGCAGCATGCTAGAGTAAAAGTAAATACAAAGAGAGAAATATGAAGACAGAGAGCAGTACGTGAAGAACGAAAACGGAGGAAGCAGTATAGAAGAGGAGAGCGTGAGAAAATTAGATTTAAATATTCGTAATATTTATGTATTTAAGGAATTTTGTTTGAATTATATCACTTTGCGTAAATGGATGTAGATTTTAGTTGTACCTAAGAAGGAAAAGTTGATTGTAAACCTAACTTATGGTAATTATAGCGAGTTGGTAAGGCAACATAAATTTATTGGATTATAAAATTGAAGAAAATGAATGTAAAACGGGGCTATGACGGTAGAGATGTTGAAGGAAAAGTTGAGGGAACTTAACTTGAGAATAACAGGAGGAAGGAAGTAGTTACAATTGCGTTAATTACAGCGTTTAGTTCTAGGAAGACGAGAGTGATAGCGAATCGATAAATTCGTTATACGTAGACCCCGCAATAAGCAATATGAATACACAAATGGTGTTATTTAAGCTGCGTGATTTTCGAGATAGTGTTTAATTTTTTTGGTAATAATACCTATGAAGTGTGCCACTGGGTTGAGGAGTTAGAAGACGCATCTTCTACGGTCTGGTGGAATACCTTACAAAAATTTGTGTATGCCAATGCTAAGAAATAGACGTAAACAGCCAAAAGAGTGTTGTCAGGAAGACAGCAAGAAAATTGCATTGGGCGAAAAGAGCAATGTTTGTGGAGGAGATACCACAGGTTAGAGCAAATAAGAGCGCACTGTATGAGGCCAACAATATAAGCGAATTGAGGAAACACATTCGCGTGTACGAGAAAACTAGGGGGCCACAAATATCGCCAAATAAAGTGGGCACATCTCAAATATTTTCTAGCAAGAATTCGGGCGGCAAATCGCAATACAAGGGAAAATGTTTCAAATGCAGCGAAGAAGGTCATTTTGTAAGAGAATGCCAAGAGGTGGGTTCAAGAAATGTAACCTGTTTTAAGTATAGGCAAAAGGGGCATTATGCTCAAGTATGCAAAAAGGTCAAAAAGCAAAGTGGTGAAGAGGGAGCGGGTAAATGAGTTAGGTAGCCGAAAAGCTGGAGTCGGGGGAAAAAGGGGGAATGATATTCGTAGATGTAACATTATACAATTTCCCTTTCAATGCATTAGTGTACACGGGATGCAGTTCATGTATCATGAGGTATGACACGTTGATGATGCTTGGTGATATAGAACTATGCAATGAGAAATAACAACTGGTGGTAATAGGCAAGGGCAACTTACAACACTTGGTAGCTTTTGGGCCTAGATAACCGTTGATCAAGTAGTTTTAACCGTGAAGTTTTACGTTGAGAGAGAGCACGATATACCATGACGGGAAATGACTTTTTGAAGAAGGTAGATTTAGTCCTTAGAAAATGACTGGTTGAGTTTAGAAAACCTATTAATTCTGGCGAAATGGCAAGGAGTGGTGCTGAAGCGGCTATGCCAGTCCTCGGCGATATATTCAGGGAAGTTTTCAAGAGATGCTTAGGGACGGTAACTTTAACGTATATATGGATGGCATTGTGATTCCCGCTAAGGATGAGAATGCAGGTCTAATAAGGTTGGAAAAAGTTTTAAAAAGGACAGATTCACTTTTAGGGATATATTGTAGAGAAGGGGGGAATTTTACCATCGGAAGAAAAGACAAAAGCTATTAGTAATTTTCCAATGTCTGGAAGTAAAAAAGGAACTGCAACGGGTTTTGGGTATGTAACCATTGCTATAAAACATATCAAAGGTCAATAATTTTACTGTTATTCAACACCAAAAATATTAGTTCAGACCAAAATGAAACAGTTCCATATCTATCCAATTAAATTAATTTTATTTTTATGGTTGTTAGAAATATTCTTTGATTAAACTACCTTTGTGAATAACTAGTTTGCATTTAATATTGTAAACACATTTGCCAATTCTTTTTATGCTAAATATTTTGAGAAAACTTTGGAATGCATTGCAATTTTTCATTCTGGAAATATACGCATCCAATCTAAACGTGTTCTCGTGTGTTCTAATTCCAAGTACGCGTATTAAGGTAATATATAGTTCAACAGTGGTAACTCTAAAATAACTGTGAACCAGTAAGAACTATATTATAGTTGGTTATACCATTTTTTTCATAAAAATAGTGAATTTTACAAAAATCATCTATGGCAGAAGCAACAGTGGGAAGTATAAACGTCGGAAAAAGAAGAAGTGATCCTATACAGAGAATTAATAATAGACGTGCAAACCGTCATAAAAAGTAATTTTTTAATGTCTTGGTATGTTTTCTTATCTATAAAAGTTAACATTTTTTCGCAGATATGCTGATAAGGATCCGTTAGCTCTGTCATTTTACAAACCGTGCAGTCACAAAGAAAACAGTGGTTACAAATGTGGGAAGTTCAATTCCCATTTAATTATTCGAAATCATGAGCTGTTATATAAAAATAAATCAAAAGTTGATCAGGATCAATATTTGACACGGCTGATGGTTGCATATGTACCCAAGCGCCACAAGTATACACCACAATACAAAAAAAAGACTATCTCATGCAACTATTTTTTGTAACACAAAAACAAAAAAGAGAGGGTGTGTCATGCCTTTTTTCTGAAAGCATTGTCGGTTACAGGCCGGAGAGTGAATACTGTTGCACAAGCTATTTTTCATGGTAACATTCTTAAAGAGAACAGAGGTGGGGATAGGCTCACATCTCGGTTTAAACCAAAGAGAGAAAGTGTGCTAAAATTCCTCAAAAACTTACCAGCGAAAGAGAGCCATTACAACAGAAATAAATCTAAAAGATGCTATCTTTCACCAGAACTTAATATAAGGAAATTATGGGGGATTTATAATGATTCAGTAGATAATTCACTGAAAGTGAAAAAAACATATTTTTGGAATATTTTCAATACTCTTAACATAGGATTCTCTTCCCCTGCAACAGATGTGTGTTCTCAATGCGTATTAAATAAACAAAAAATCAAAATGGAACAAAATTTGGACTTAAAACAGCAGCTCATGACTGAACAAAGGACTCACAAGCTAAGAGCCAATTCTTTTTATGAAATTGCAAGAGATGAGCCTCCTAGATCTGTGAGCTTGTGTTTCGATATGCAGCAAGTCCAACCATTGCCACGTACTCCTATTCAAGAAGCTTTTTATTCAAGGCAAATAGGCTACTATACTCTTTGTGTTGTCGATATGAAATCTAAGGATCCGGTGTTTTATACCTGGACAGAAGATCAAGCTGGAAGAGGTGCTATTTGCGTTGGCTCTGCTTTATTGGCACATTTGGAAGGGCTCAGTCTGTTAGATGTGGATACCTTACGACTTTTTTGCGACGGCTGTGGTGGACAAAACAAAAATATGCATATTATACATGCCTTAATGCATTGGATGTTAAACAGTGCACCTAAACAGCTAAACCAAATAGAATTATATTTTCCTGTCCGAGGTCATAGTTTTTTGCCAGCTGATCGAGTTTTTGGACGTGTTGAAAAAGATTTCCGGAAAAATACTACTATTTTTGTTAAAGAAAGTTATCACAAAGTTTATTCTGCGCATGGGCAAGTTAAGATTTTAGGAGAGGATTGGCATTTTAAAGATTTAAAAATGTTGGCAGAAAACTACCGTCCCATAACCGGCATTCAGAGTATGAAAATAATTTATTTTAAACTCTCCCTAAATCAACAGAAGTGTGTAGTGAAAACTTTTGAGACGTATAAAGTTGAAGGTAAAGAAAAATTTACCAGCTATCTTAAAAGAGGCAAAGTACCCCCTCGTTTGCTTGATGGAATTGATCTTGGTGTAGCAATAAAGTCAGAAAAGAAGAAAGATGTTGCTAAACTATTGGAAAAACATTATGGCGAACAGTGGTCCAAAATTTCTGAGTTGGAGTATTATACCAAGATATTTTTAGATCAGCAGGGAAATAGTGCCAATGGAACAGATGATATAACTTTATGTGATTGTTTGGAGGAGGACACTGCAATGACAGTGTAATATAATGTGAATTTATTGTAATACCTGTATGTTAATATAGTGATTTAAATGCAATAAAAACCGTTGATATAAAACAGTTTTTAATTTGTCTATAGAATATGTATAAGCAATTAAAATCAAAAAAAATTATTTAAAGCAAAAAGCCAAAATTCCAAACCTAGTTTATATCAAAACGCAACATTTCCATACATGTTCAGAACAAAATGAAATAAATACTATTGGACGGACCAAAACGCAACATTTCCATTTTTTTAATCTAAATAACTTAAAAACTAATTGCTAGATAAAATTTTTTTTTATGATTTGTATTGTTTTTAGATAACTATTAAACTACAACAACAGTTTAAAAAAAATATATATCCTATTGACTTAAATTAGTTTTTTTCGTTTATCCAAAAAATTGTTTTGGTGGAATTATTGCGTTTTGTTATGGACCTCCTCAATTATTTGACATTCAAGAGCTAAAGCGGGCATTACGGAATGGGCTAGCCGTGAAACTTTCTTGTTGACGCCATCGACAAAGCTTCCGAACCAGTAGGTACTTATCATATCGAGCATGTGGTGCCGCTAACCAAAAGGCGTAAAAAATACAATATAACTACATTTTGCTCAAAATAGATGGATTTTCTTAATTTATTTGGTTATATCCAACAAAATCAACCGGGTTGGAGGAAGTATTAGATAGGTTGGGAAAACAGTTATCAGTTTTCGGAAACCCGAAGCGAAATGTAACGGATAGAGGTGGTACATTTACATCAAAATCTTCCGAAGGGTATTGTTTAAGGGAAAATATACAACACTTAGTAATTGCAACCGAGGTACCTCATGGTAACGGGCAAGTGGAGCGCGTCACAGAACGTTTTATCAATGTTGGCAGAAAAATTGAGAGAACAACTTGACTCAGTTGAATAGACAGGTCGCATGAATGCAACAGATTTTAAACAATACTACACCTCGCAGTACGAAAATAACACCCTTCAAAGTTTTGAAAGGATTAAACAAGCGCATACTATACAGATTTACAAACCGTTTTAAGCTAGCAGATGAGTTGAATATTGGGCGTGATTTGGCAAGGTACAATGCGCGCGAATACATTGAACGGATTCAAAAAGAAAACTGTACGTCATTTAATAAAGTGCGCAGGGGAAGATACTAAATACGATATAGATGAGTTACTTGCTATTAAAAGATCTCTATTTGGGGTGGGAATGAAGGTTAGGCGGAAGTATCTGGGACCGTACCAAATAAAAAAATGTTTCGGCAATAACTTCTGGTATTTCTGGTATATTAGTTTTAAGAATTTCGAAAAAATTAGAAATAGTTAAGTTAAGTAGACGTGATCCTTATAAAAATGCTTCACTTTGAGTGCCCCACCTTCGAATGACGGCAGTTCACAAGCCGACTTTGATTCATTGGCTATGTGTTTGCCCAGCACGGTGATCTATAGATTGTACCGCTACTGGCTGTTGTCGTTTTTCCAAAATACTTTTATACTGGCCTCAATCTCAAAATCTAAAATTTTTGATTTCAATAAATTATGCCAAAACATAATATATGTATATATGTAGTGGATGAGTACACTAACCTTATCAATTCTGTTGTTGCCTTTTTTCCAAAATAATTTCCTTATTCAGGCATTGGGCTCAAAAATTAATTTTCTTGATTATTCTCAAGGTATGTAAAGTTGATGACTCCAATTTTACTAATTTCTATTCAGGACTTGCTTTAGAAAATTTCGAAATTAGGTTAAATGTAGTATTAAACCCATTCGAGTTTTTATGATTTCTTTGCTTTTATTGCAGAGTTAGGCAGCATTGGTTTTGAAGGCGCATATGCGCTATTTCTCACGTTTTGTCTTTTGGATTCAAAAGTAGTTAATTTTATATTGGTGTTTCTTTCGCAAATTATTACCGTTCGTAAGCAATATATGTACAGTTTTATCCATTGTATCTTATGACAATTCTTGTTTATTAATATGTCTATTTATATGGCACACAAGTAATACTACATATAATTTAACGCTTTAATTCACGTACTAAATATAGATATTTATGTTCCCACGTTGCTAAAAAGAAGTATACGACTTTTTAAAACTGCAGCGATGTCGAAAAAGTATCATAGTACATGTTGGGGGAAAAGAAATGCCATTCTGGATTGAATAAATCTTTTTCCGTAAGCACCGCCAACAATTGGTTCAAAGCGCATATATATTTCATAATATAGATACTAAAAAGACATTTATTTAGAAGAGCTAAGTAAATTAACGGACAATATCATAGAAAAACTAACTCTAAACCATATTTTTCCTTCAGAATCTGAAGAACCAAATAATGACAACGAATCTATGGGTCGAACAGGTAAGTATGTATGTGCATATATGCGAGAGCAAATACGTTAATTCTACAAGTATTTCCTACTAGTCTAAGCATATATAAGGTTATGTCGAGTTCATTTCCAGGAGAACCGGGTTCGGTTCTCGAAAAAGTGGTAGCGAGAATAAGCCCTATCGAAATTGTGGCTTAACAAAAGAGTACAAAAAGTTTTTACAAAATTCAATTTCTTTTTATATGTTTGTTATAAAGTAAAGAAAATAAATAAATATAAAGTACTTAAAATTTTTTAGCCTATCAATGTTTAACCTCTTCGGGGCTAATGTCCACATATGTGGACATAACTCTTCATAGTTAAATATTTGCTAATTTCTCGTTATTTCTTTCAAATGTTGTGGCAGTAGAAAGAGAACATTTTTTTCTCTCTTTACTACTCTTTTAGTTTCTCTGTTTATGTTTTTTGGCGCGTTTTTTCGTACACGTTTTGTAAATATGTCCTCTTTTTGGTAAGTAAAAAAACGACAATAAACAATGAATTTATTGAAAATAAGGAAAGATTATTAAAAAATAAACAAAACTGTATACGAGTGCTGTGAAATAAAAAAATATTACTGAAAACTATGAAAATAACCAGTCAGTAAAGCATGTCCACATATGTGGACTGTAGTTGTTTGTGTGTTCAAAAGTGGAAATTCGCTGTGTCCGCCATGTCAACGTATGTGCTCTATGGGTGATTACGCAAGCAAAAATAGCCACTTTGTAATCAGTTTTCTTTGAATTATTCCTAACGATTTTATTTTTGAACCTAACTGCAGATATATCCAAGAAACTTAACGGCGAAGAAATTGCAAACTTTTTAAATAATAGCAATACTGAACTGTCCGATGAAGAAAATGATAACTACGAAGCAATTCTTCAGCAAGTGCAAGATTCTTTCGAAGATTGTAGTACTGAGCAATTTGAAGAAAGCATCATTGTTCATCAGGTGAATGATACTTCTGAAGTAGGTCTCGATGACGAAAATCTTGTAGAGACCGCTTCTGACAATTGTGCATGATGCAGCTTCTCAGTCACGAAATTTGAAATGGCTTAAAAAAGGGTAAAGATACGAAGTTTTAAGTATATTTATTTCTACAGCGCTAGGATATCTTTGGTTTTATTAGATTTCCAATTCGGCCTGCTATTGACGATTTACTTATTTATGATGAAGATACTCCAGCATCTATTTTAGATGCCTTTATCGAATATTTAGGAATGTCTTTTTGGGAGGAAACCGCACAAATTAAAAACCGGCTTTCATTTGGAGAATTAAACCACCATTCGTTAAATACTTCAGCAGAAGAGCTTCTTCATTTGACAGGATGTCATTTACTAATGGGATGCTTGGGATATCCTCAATTAACGATGTATTGGGCAAATGAGTTTCGTGTTCCTAAAATTGCTGATAGCATGTCGAGAAACCGATTTTGTCAGCTTCGGCGATTTCTCCGATTTTCTGCAGAAAATGATAGCTGCACGCCAGATCGACTTTGGAAAATTAGACCATTCCTTGAATCTATTCTAAAAAAATGCAAGACATTGCCCATTCCATATCATACATCGCTAGATGAACAGATGATCCCATTTTCAGGCCGATGCATATTTCGCCAGTATATGCCTGCAAAACCAAATCCGCTTGGTCTGCAAGTGATGGTTTAGTTTTAAACTTTCATATATATACTGGTAAAGGATCTGTAGAAAACTTCGACATGAAACAACTTGAATTAGGAGATGCTATAGTAAAGCTCCTCACTAATGGCATACGACATGAAGGCTGTGTCTACACAGATAGATTTTTTACAAGCTTGAAAACTCTCGAAGTACTGAGAGCAAATAATATATTTCAAACTGGCACAGTTATGAAAAATCGCATTGGACCTGTTATAAACAAATTTAGAGACGACAATCTTTTGAAAAGAGGAGAGTGGGATGAATGGGTACGAGAAGATGATCAGGTCACCGCGGTCAAATGGAAGGACAACAAAAGTGTTATTCTTATTTCTTCGTTTGTTGGAGCTCAGCCAGAAGTTGTATGTCAGCGGTGGTCTAAGGAACATTCTTCCAGAATTGCATTACCGCAACCAGCCGTTGTCAGGATGTATAATAAATATATGGGCGGAGTAGATCTTTGTGACCGTTATGTTTCATTTTACCGTTGTTATTTGCGCACTAAAAAGTGGACTGTGCGAGCATTTAATCATTTCGTGGACTTAATCATTGTGAACTGCTGGATAATGTATAACAGGCAGCAAAAAAATCAAAAGAAGTCGAAAATGTCACTTCTTGATTATAAATTATATGTAGGAAAAGCATTGGTAGGGTTTTCAAGCAAAGCTAGGGAAGCGTGTGCGTCAAAGCGTACAAACTCTGACGTAAGTTCACAGTTTAACCATAATTTGGCGGGGTGCTCGAAGCGCAGGAAAGTGAGCTTGCCGATGGTTATGGAACATTTCCAAAATTCATTGAATCAAATAATGCGTCTAGATGTCGAAACTCAGGTTGCACTTCAAGAACTCGTACAATGTGCACGAAATGTAATTTGTACCTTTACGTTAATGATAACAATTGATTTTTAAAATACCACCAAAAAACATAGAAATATATAAGTATATAAAATAATTTTTTACCACAACTTCATATTTTACCACATGTCCAATGTTTTTTATACATTCCTATGTACATATGCATGTTACATATTGATTTACGTTTTTTCAAAAAAAAAAAAAAGTGAGTTATCTTTTTCTTTAAATTATAAGGCATTATTAATTTTTGGTTGAATAAAATTTAAAATGAAAAACACAATAGATTTTGATTTTTTGTATGCATGAACAACCGTTGTCCACATATGTGGACATTAAAATACTATTACTTGCCAAAGTTTTTTCAAATTTTTTTGTTTCCAAATAAGCTACTCGGACCCTGTTTAGTAAAAATAAGTCTTAAAAAGTTATTTTTTCAGCATATTTTTGGTTCGGGATTGAAGAGGTTAATTTTTTCAGTGGTGGCCAATACACATGAAATATGTAGCAGAGGAGAAAATTTGTGTGGCCCCTTAACTGTCAAACTTTGGTTTTGTGGCAGGAATTAGCACCTGTAGAAGCACGAAACAGCTATTGAAAAAAAAAACAAAAGGCAAGTGTTAATTCGTTCGCTTTATGAATTGTTGCAAAATGTAAGTGTACTAATCCTGCCGAAAGCTATTTACTTGCCGTCTTCTGTTAGTTTTTCGTTTCTTTACTTTTCTTCGTTGCGATCTTTGTGAGCGTAATTTTCTGTTTTTCATCTCTCTGCTAGTTTATGCTCGAAAGGTGCAGAAACAAACCAAGCGTGCCTTGTCATAAGCTATTAAATTGCGAATTTTACCTTTTCACCACTCTAAAAATATTCATAAGGTACAATCGTTTGAGAGCCTGCTTTAGAAAATTGAACGTTTGCTAAAATTTTAAAAAATTTCTCTCGCTGTCATTCCATTTGTTAGTTTTAATTTTCATTTAAGCCAAAGAAATACACAGCAAACATATTCGTATCACTCACAATTTATGAGCCTGTAAAGATTCCGACTATTTAAGAAATATGCCATAAGTTCTGTTACAAGTTCAGCCCGTTCTAAAAATAAAACTATAATACATTATTTAATAAAGTTAATTTTATCTAATAATGAATATATTAAGTGAGTGATGTACAAAATTTAATTAAAAATGGTAATATTTTGCTTTCACACAAGCCCCCAAATGATCATCAATATCAGCGCGCCCAGTTTCTATTGGCATTTATCACAAACTGTAGTCCAAAGGATTAAAATCAGAACTTCCAGACGACCAATCATCTGCAACTATGAAACAGGGAATATTGCTGGGTGGTTTCTGCCTCGGGTGCTGGAGCAGAAGTCTTGCTGGAAGATCCAATACTCTGAAACTAATAATTTGATGCCCCTCAAATATACATGCCATTTTTCCAATGGCTTTATTACCGCCAAAATCTTTAGATAGAATGCACTGGACCAATCTTTGACTAACGATAAACTTTACAAGCAGCCGCTGAAGCTGAGAGTGTAGCGTGTGCGAGTTTGGTGGGGCCCGGGTTCGAATCCTGCACGGGGCAAGTGACATCAAAAATTATATAAAGAAGATTTTTCTAATAACGGTCGCTCATGTGTAGACAATGGCAAACCTCCAAACAAGACCCACACCACAAAGTGTAGGAGAAATTCGGCCAACATCCCTTAAGCGGCTATAGCGCCAATTAAGTAAGTAAGTAAACTTTACAGGGTGCAACATTCGATCTTCAGGATCCGTTTGCAACCACACTGCACCATACGCAAACTGTGATACATCCTCATGTGCCTCTGTCTCTGCCGCATTATGGTGCCGACGCAATTCGGAAAGCGTTTAGTTATCACAGCATAATTCTGCACGAACCGTCTAAGATATGGGGTTAAATCCAAAATCGTTGTAGCTCCTTTTTACTTGTCGAAATCGGAAAACTACTAATCGCTTTCGTCTTTTCCTCCGATGGTAGAATTTACCACCCTCGACGACATAAGTACTCTAAAAAGTTAATCTTATTTCTCAAAATTTGACACTTCTCTCATATTGTGTGTAAGCCACATTCCAGTTTCTCTCGACCTATTTTATTTTTCTTAGCGGGAGTAACGATGTCGTCTATATACATATATAAAAATAGTGCCATCCCTAAGTATATCCTGAAAAATCGCACATATGTATATATTGACAAAATACCGAAGAAGAGTTCGTAATCTCGAATGGAACAAATCAAAACTCATACCGTCCACCTTGCGTCACAAAAGTGTATACTTCCACGAGTCTGGTTCTACTGGCACGTGATGAAACCCATTTTTTGAGTCAAGTGTTGTGAAAATTATTGGAAAATTATCCGTAATTTTTTTCTGAAAAATCGCAACACACCCGCTTCGCTGGTGGTTGGTACAACTGGTGATGAATACTATTTTGTAAAGAGCCTTCCCTACGCATCCTCGGTACTTGTTCGTCTGTGTAGCGCTGATCAGCATTTGTCACCCAATGGGGTCTCTGATATATTGCATTTTCGTCAGTTGAAATCTGTTTCCTCTGCACCGGAGTGCTAACTGGTTTCTTCGAGCAATACTCCTTAATTAATTTCGCTTTAGATTTTGATTCACATTCTTTTAATTGCGAAAGATCCACACTATCCGACTCGTGCTTCATTTCAGTTTCGATTAAGGATAATAAAGATAGCTCCGAAGGGTTTTCAGCGCCCAAACTATAGCTAGAAGCTCCCTTTCATTAGTAGCAAAGTGAAGTTCGTTGTCTTTTAAAGTTCGGGAAATCATATCTATGGGCATACCTTCTTGAGACAGAAGGTACCAAGCCCATGGTTGAAAGCGTCAGTTGTCAAATCGAAGGGTTTTTTAAAATCAGGGTAAGGGAGCATTACATCCTCTGACACCAAAATGTGTTTTAATGCGTCAAACGCCTGGTGTTGTTTAGAATTTAATATGATTTTAACTTTCTTGGATCGATTGGCACTGACTCTTCCATTTTCGCCTTTCAAAATATCGGTCAAAGGTTTGGCGATACTAGCGAAATCTTTAATAAAGCACCTATTATAGCTTGCCAATCCCAAAAAGGGCATGGCACTGTACAAAGTTTCGGGGCATGGAAAATTCAGAATTGTGCTTGCTTTATCAGGACACGTGTTAATGCCACCCCTTGATACAATAAACCCAAGATACTCAGTTTCGGTTTTGAAAAATTTCGAATTTTCAACTGATACCCTCATATTAGCATCATATAAGCTCTTCAATACCCAATCTATGTCTTTGATATGTTGTTCTTTGGTTTGTGAATATATTATAACGTCATCCACGTAAACATAACACCTTTTTCCTATTTGTTCCCTAAGGATGTCATCTATAGCCCTTTGGAAAATACTGGGGGCATTTTTTAAGCCGAATGACAGTCTGCAGAACTCGTTCTTCCCATTGTTCAGGGCGAAAGCTGTTTTCTCCTTGTCTCGCTCTGCGAGCTCAATCTGATGAAACCCTGATTTCAAATCGAGGGTTGTGAAATATTGTGACAGTCCCATGTTTGACAAAATCGTCATAGCATTTGGTATTGGATATTTGTCGTATATGGTATTTGCATTCAGTTTACGAAAATCTACTCATCGATACCCTTTTTGTCTACTCACAAATTGGATTATTGTAGGGGGGCTTAGACGGCCTAATAATGTCATTACTTAAAAGTTCTTTTACTTCATTATTAACCAAATTCACTACAGCCATTGGGTATGGATACGACTTAGAATAAACCGGCTCCTCACGATGCAACTACATTCGTATTGTATGGCAGAGCTTCTTTGCGGTCAGCGAAAGCGTGAGTTCTTTGCCCCATCATATCTAAAAAATCTGCTTTTACTGCGAGGGGTACGTTTTCCTGTTCAATTTTCATAGCATTAACGCTTTCACATTTAAGGAATAATAACTTTTCAGTTCCGAAATCATGAACAATTTTCCTTTTTTGAAGGTCTACAATTGCATTGACTTGCGTTAGCAGGTCAAGCCAAATTATTGCATCGAAGGTTGCTAAATTTGGTAATATAATAAAATCAGAACTTATTCCAAACAAATTAGTTCTGCACTTCTCCTTTACTTTGCTTTCACCATGAACTGATTTAACTATGAATGGATTATTTAGGGTTACAATACCCTTATGCTCAGTAAACGGCTTAATATAATTTTTTGAAGCGCCTGTATCCACTAATATCTTTATCTCTCTGAGGCTTCCTAATGCCGGAAATAAAAACACGCAGTGCGTCCATTCTATATTTCTCGTTTATTGAATTAGCTGTGTGGCTTTCATAAGTCATGATAGTTTTATTAGTAAGTAAAGTAAGCTTTCTTTCCACTTCATCGTAGAAACTTAAAACTGTCAGACTCCCTTTTCTTAAGGTACTAAGTTCCTGCTCAATTAAATAAACCGGTCGCTTATCAGCATAGGTAAAATCTAACCTTGTAATTATGGCCTTAAAGTTTGAAATAGTATTGAAGGAAGCTAGTACAGCATCTGCTGGACCTCTAACTTTATTTCTTATAATTGCATCCGCTTGATAATGCTTATCCCTTCCATTATACTGTTCATATAATATATATGCTGTATGCACAGCTTGCCTCCAGAGACAAAATTCTCCTGCCTACCGTCGAATTCGGTAAAGATTTGACTAGGTCAAGAGTTTCATCGGAACACACATTATTTACAATCCCTACCTCTTCGAAACTTTCTACGTTGGCAGTCAGTGTGGTTGTAAACCGTTGTGTAATTTCATACAATTTTTTATCAAAATCTTCTTTCTGTGCACTTAATGCAGCCATTACCGCACCCGTAACAATGACGGTGAACTCGTCGGTACTCACTTTTGTTTGATTTTTTTCTTTCAAAACTAAACACTTGAAAAGGCTTGCTAATTCAGAGTCCCACATTAAATTAATAATATCACGAGGGTTAAATAAAGCCCGTTAAACAATTTAATATTTTATATTTTCCCCCAGCCACAACTCAAAGCAAATGTATAGAGAAAGTTCAAAAACGCATATGTAACTTTAATGATGGCTATAATATTTGAGTAGTTCTCTTTGTGCCGCTTCTTTCAATATCATCCAATGTCAGCCAAGGTCGTTGTTTGATGCAGGTAGATTTTTTAAAAACTTTTACAATAAAAATCGGTGAGTTCTCCAGAATACGGATAACTGCCCTTCTTGAAAATCTTGGTTTAAGTAGTTTCCTAAATGCCGACACCGTCCAATGTCAGCCAAGGTCGTTGCAAGGCGCAGACAGTATAAATTTCTTTGTAATTTGATTTTACAAAATTTTAGTATATGATTCACGGAATCAAACTTTTTTAATCCATTGAGGCCTTAAAATTGTCGTATGCCCCACGTTGGGCGCCAGTTAAAAGTATTTTATTTTATTAATTATTACAAAATGAGAATTTAACTTAGACTAACTTTAACAACCGTAGTTAAGTCCGAATTGGTCCACTTGCAACCTTCAAGTAGTTAGCAGTACTCCAATTAGAATATCATCTACCTTTTGCTTACTCGCAGCCCGCTGTCTCGGGTAAGTGTTATGCTTGTTTCGAACTAACAGTACTCCAATAAGAACACTAACTATAAAGCTAGTGCTTATTTGCTGTCATTCGTTCAGATTGCTCTCCTAGCAATCAGCGAACTCTTGCACTGCAAATGTTAGCGATGCGATCACCGAAAATTTGGAAAGCAAGACGTGTTTAGGCATTGGACAGACAAGGGCGACTGTTCACTAGGATTTAATTAATATTAAAATTGATCACTTGGGTATCTTAGATTCATCGGCGAAAGATTATAAGTATATTTTTGCTGTAGTTAGCGGCTTTTCAAAGTTTGTTTGATTATTTCCAACCAAAACGACTGATGTTCAGGAAATAGTAAAGCACGTAATATACAATTATACATCAATGTTACAAAAGGTCAGTCTCAATAACTGATAGTTTATCTATAAAACTATTTATATTTACCAAAGTTACTTTTTATATTTTCAGCCCCCTCCAGGCGCCTCGTAGAGAGCGCAGACTATTCTAATAATATTTTCCCCCAATTGGTAAGCACGAAGAAATATTCGATGGGCGTAATACTTCATCTGAGCATAATTTACTCCTGTAATCATATTTTTATTATAGTGGGCATATCTTGTGTGGAAGGTGCATGGTTAATTTAAGAAGAATTGTTATATTTTATGCTCTGCTACAATCGTATTAAAATCATAAGACACCTCCGGTAGGTTTTTTATATACAGGCCCAGATGCAAGCTCAGTAATTTGCATATATCTCGAGAAGTAATGAAGGTAATATTTCTATAAAACGCATTAATGATAAGCAATTAATTTTCTTTTCCAATAATGCTTGTCTAAAATATATAAAAATTGAAGGGTCAGATCAAAAAACCAACTTGCTCAGAATTTCAGTGACCTTGAAAGCATATTCAAAGATCAAAAAAACTGAAATTTTTTAATTGATTTCGCGTGATCATGGATTAATTATGCCAATTCCTTAAATCACAACAAACGGGCAACTGACCCAGCTAAATGCAAAGTAGAACCCACTTAGCCAAAATCAACAAATCCAGCTGATTTCCTGTACAAAAGATGTACAGGACATTATACAGGGGTTTTCAATAGGAACGCTACAAAAGTTTTTTTTAAATAAAACAAAAACGGTTTGCGATAAGAATTAAATTCTTTATTCCTGTGAAAGGACGGAGAGTCAATCGGACCCCGTATAATATCAAACACGAAAGTAAGAGAAAGAAATTTTCTCCGATTATGCAGCGATTTAAGGTTTATGAGCATACACCTAGCAGTGTATGATGGAAGTGGTTCAGCAAATTGAAGCGAGCGAAGAGCATACCGTGTGAAAAATGTTTGGATTCGTACAATCCTGTTTATATGGCATTCATAATACGGTCGCCATATGAAAACAGAGTATTCGAGCTTAGAACGAACAAAAGAAGTAAATAGTAACTTTAAGGTATATGGGTCTGTGAAATCGGAGCTGAAACGGCGGATAAATGCGAGCATTGAATATGACTTTGCAATAGTATAGTTTAAGTGGCTGAGAAAAAGAAATCTGGAATCAAAAATTACTCCCAAGTCAGAGACTTCACCCTTGGTGGAAAGTTGCGAGTCACCAATGAGGTAAGAGGTCGGCGTAATTGTACGAGGTTTAGAGTACGATACATGAAAACACTTATTTATGTTTAATTTTAATCTATTATTGGAACACCAAGCAACAACAGCATTAAGATCAGCCTGTAGATTGATAGCGTCTGAAGAACATGTAATCGTAGAGTAGATCTTCGGGTCATCTGCATACAATAAAAATTTTGAAAGGTTAAAGCAACTAGAAATATCGTTGATGAAAATCACGAAGAGTAAGGGACCGAGTACACTCCCTTGGGGAACACCAGATGACGCAACAAAGGGACAGGAGGACACATTATCAACTACAACTATACAGTGTCGTGAAGAAAGGTATGATTTTATCCAAGCCAAGAAAATAGAATGGAAGCCTAAACTAGACAATTTTGATACCAACAATGAGTGGCTAACTTTGTCGAACGCCTTGGAAAAATCCGTATACACAGTATCAAATTGTAGACGTTTATTAAAGGCAGCTATACAGAACTCAGAAAAAACAGCAAGGTTAGTCAAAGTGCACTACCAGGCATAAAGCCGGGCTGGTTAACAAAAATGAAAGGGCTTATTTCGAAGAAAATTTTTTGTTTGACAATATACTCAAATAGTTTGGACATCGTAGATAACTTCGATATTGGCCTATAGTTGCTTATATTATTTTTATTGCCACTCTTGACAACGGGGGTAATAAGTGTGGTTTTCCAGGCATCTATAAACTCACCCCGTTCAAGAGATTTATTGAAAATTAAAGAGAGTGGGTAAGCAAAAGCGGGGCAATTCTTCAAAAGGAAGGACGATACACCGTCAACATCAGTTTGAGTTGAGGATTTGATATGCCGGATACCATCCTCAACACCATCGATTGATAATGCGAGGGAGCCAAAATTTATTGGCGAATAGGCATTCTGGGGATAGCTGTCACTTTGATCAGATCCTAACTCAAAGTTTGAGCAAAAGAAATCCGCAAAGAGATTGGCTGCTTCAGAGGGAGTAGAAGCTTGTTTGTCGTCGAGAAAAACATCACAGGGAATGCTGGAACACGACTTCTTGGATTGAACATATCTCCAAAAAGCCTTAGGATTCGATTTTAGTTGTGATTCAAAATTAACAACGTAAATCCTTTTAAGCGACTTACTCAGGGACTTAAAATCTTTGGAGTAATGAACGTATTTATCCTTGTAAGTTAAGGCATTTGAATGTTTGAATTTCTTAAAAAATTTGTTTTTCAAATTCTTCATCTTCTTAAGTTCATTGGTGTACCAAGGAACCCTATATCTTTTTTTCTGCAGTATTGGTATATATTCTAAACAGATGACATTGATTTCATGCTTAAAGGTGTCGAAACAATCCGAAACACCGACGCCCGCAAATAACGAGTCCCAGTCGACGGATGAAACCGCATCATTAACAATATTAAAATTACAATTTTTATAGCAGAAGTTAGTAGTATTACTCTCCTCTACAACAGTTCTAAACTCATAGAACTCAAAAGTAAGAACAAGCGGAACATGATGTAGACCGGGATTCGATATTGGGTCGAGGCATTCATAAAGTGTGAAATTCATATTATCCCTAATAAATATAAGGTCTAAGATTCTAGAGAGCTTATTTAAAAAACTATTAATTTGTAGGAGATTAATACTCAGAAAATCATCAATAACATAACATTCACAACCACTGTTAACATTCGTGAGATACAAGGCTAAGCTACTACCCAAGTAAGACCAGTTAATGCTACATAAATTAAAATCGCCAAGAACGCAAAGATAATCATTATTAGAAGCTAAAGCAAGAATATTATCAACATGCGCTTTATACAGAGATTTATCACTAGACGGAGGAACATAAGAAGCGCATATAAAAAATTTCGACACGCCATTCACCGCAACGCAGAGCTGATCCAGCAGAGTATCCTCATTCAGCAGTGGTACAAGCGAAGATCGATAATTTCGTTTAACTGCAATAAGTACTCCACCTCCTCTAGTGAGTCCAGTTTTAAGATAATCGCGGTCTCTGCGAAAAACGTTAAAGATATTGGCATCAAAAAACTCATTATCGAAAAAATTATCACTGAGCCATGTTTCGATCAGTACAAAAATATCGTACTCTGAGTGAGAGCTCATTTCACAAAGTATTCTTGACTTTGTTCTGAGGCCAGAAACATTTTGATAGAATATTTTCAATTGCTGGGGATGAGCTCTTCCTAACATAGGGTTAGTTATGACCCTTTCTGAGGAGCGTCGTCTTGAGAAAAAAAACGAAACGGACGAATCATCACACTCGTCGGCCAAATGTCCGCATTAAGCAGCTTTTCGTAGCAACAATCCTATACACCTAATTTAAAATTAATTTTCCTGAGTTTGCTAAGCTCAGTATCTTTCTTTATGAGTGGGTAGCAGACCATCCATGTTTTCTCAATTTTAGCTGACTTACTGGCATAAGCTATAATATCAGCGGCAGTTACACTAGGCGAGAATGACGATATATGCAACCATTTGAAATTAGATACAACACTAAGCTCGTTGTTGCTGCATGATCCAATAACCAAAGGTTTTATAATATTACGCTTACGTTCAGCTACCAATTTCCTGGTGGGTGGTTGGCCCAGTGATGACGTGGAGGCATTCACAGCTAGAGAGACTGGGTTAGCTAAGTCAGCATTTATAACAGTCGCAGCAGCATTCGACGTAGGCTTCGTTGCTTTGATCAACGATGGAGCAGGCGAAGAAGTAGGAATGGTAGGAGATGCGCTAACAACAGCGCAAGCGAGAGAGGCAGACTTAGTTAGCACTGCATTTACCACTGGCACAGCAACACTCGACATTGGCATCGTTGATTTCCCTTTCACGGAGTTTGTGACAGCAGCACTGTATGAGACAAAAGGTGTAGTGGTGGCAGAAACACAAGAGCCCGACGCAGCAGTTCCACTGTTGTTTATAAACGGTAGTGCGCCAGTAGGTGAGGAGGATGACGGAACAAGTAGATGAGACAGGTTAGCCGAGCAAGTCATATCATTGTTATTGTCTTCACTAGCAGAGATATGATTGAGTCTATTTACTCGGCCGGTAACAATGCCATGATGGTTTTTAACTTCAGACGTGAGCGACAAAATAGCAGATTCCTTTTCTTTAAGCAGAGCGTAAAGAGAACGAACATCAGCATGCAAAGCTTCGGATTTTAATGCACCTTGCTTTTTGTCTTCATGAAGAGCAACAACCAACGAGAGTATGCGAGCATTATTAGCACTTAGAGCAGCAATTTGATCAAAGTAACTTGTTGCTTATTATTGATCTCATTGGAATTCACAGAATCCTTACTTTTTGTTTCGGATGTCACTTGCTTTTTATTGTTATGCATAATTAAGTTGAGAGAGTCATTACTTTTTTCCCGAATGGGGGTGCGGGAACAGGTGCAGGTGTAGGTGGTGAGCGAATTGAAGTACGGCGCTCGGCCGAGCAGGCCTTACAAAAAAAAGGCTTATTCAGGCTACTCAAATACTCCACATCTGTCAGCTGCATACCAACACATTCATGGTGGAAAAACTCAAAACTTTTAGCGCACTGCACTTTAAGTTGAAGACGTTCAACCTTTTGTCCGCATGTACACGGCATGATAGCTTTTATTTAATTTAATAAGGCTTGCAGGTAAGAAACACAAAAACAAAGCGTAAGAGTCAATATCTCAATACGAGTTCAAATCAACATAATGTTATGAAGAAACTCACTAAAATCAAATAAAAAGGCGGAGCGAAAGGAAACACGTCCGAACAGCACGAATTCACTTCAAGATTTCGTGAGACAACACGTTCACCAAACTTGGTTTTCAATAAATCGATTGTGACATTCGCTGAGTGGCTTGTGGCGCCATCCTGTTGGAACCACGTATTGTCCAAGTCCATATCATCCAATTCGGGAGAAAAATATTCGGATATCATTGAGCGGTAGCGATTCCCATTCACAGTAACGTGCCGGCCTTGATCATCACGGAAGAAGAACGGCCCAATGATGCCGCCAGCCCATAAACCGCACCAAACCGTAATATTTTCGGGATGCAATGTTGACTCATGGAGTACGTGTAGATTGCTGCCTGCCTTATAATGCACATTTTGCTTATTGACGAAGCCATTCAGCCAGAAATGACTACGATCATAAATTGGACGTAGCGCTCTTAAAGTTGAGGCCATTGACTCCGAATTTCGGTAGTAAATTTGAATAATTTCGACTCGTTGTTGGATTGTATATCTTTCCATGATGAAATGGCAAACCTTACTGAAGAGAAATGTCAAAAGAGCAAAGAAAAATATGGCGTCGTTTGCTGTCACTATCGGTTTACTTTTGTAGCGTCCCTATTGGAAAATCCTGTACATATGTAGCTATTATATAGCGGTTAAACAGCAGTGGCGAAAGGCGACTGCCTTTCTAAAGGAGTATCTTCCTTGTTGTGGTATTTGTAACAGTATAAGTATAAGAGTGGATGATGGGTTTGCAGAGTTGTATTCATAATTCAACATACTCCAGTTCAAATCTAGCCCATGTATTTAAAGTTTCAAAATTATATTATCATATTTATTATTTTACATTTATCAATATCCGGCTGCATTCTCATCCGTTGGAAGATACTCCACTTCGATTTCTCTTCGTATCGTATACATATATTGGTAGTTAATATCGATATGCTTGCTTCGTTTCTGTATCACCGGGTTGCGCATTTTTCGCGTATACAGAACTAATCACTCACTGCTACACCTGCTATTGTTGCTACCAAAACTGGTATCACCGCTTGTACCTCTGCCGCCCTTGACGTTCCTACTGCGATCAACTCCAACGCGTGGCTGTGACTCGGTTGCCGAAACCCCCGTTTCCCTAGTACTGCGCTTGTCGCCGTGCCTTTGCTACTCGTCTAAAATCTTCGCGATGAGGTTATCCATGGCCACCACAAAGTTCTCAATTTCGTCTTGTAATGAGCAAAGCAACAAAATTAAAAAAAAAAACCCTCCTCTATGCCTACAATGCCGTAAGACTCCTTCAATTGAGCACAAACTTCCCGCTGCTCCTGAATAAAAAGCGGATTAATTTTTTTTTTTAACGAATTTCCTTTCCTACATGCTGTAGAGTGCGTTCAACGTGTCCCAAGCACTTTTTGCTGTGACGCATTTTTTAACGTAGATGAACTCATTTGGCTTGACGGTCAGCATTGTAGTTAATTGCTTGAGCCTTTCTGTCTTATATATTCAGGCTGATTTTTCAGAATCCGCCTCCGAGCACTTATCCACGACAGCACTCCACAATTTTGGTTTGAGCAGGCTCTTCAACTATGTACACCACGCAGAAAAAGAAAACTCGCGCCGATCTGCTTACTTAACTCATTTATTCAAAAGTGCCCATAAAGTATAAGAGTCCAGGATTGGTTTGCGGAGTTTTATTATGAATTCAAAAGTATTCTTTTTGCAGGAATGATTGGATCCACTTATTATATTTGCTGTTAGTTTTACTTCAAGTAGTGTCGTTTGTGCTGACGTTTGAACACAATTGTATGCATTACTTATGTCCCCTAAAACCCACAGACCAAGATGGATTTTTATCTTCCTCAAGTTTATAAGTTTATTGTCGTCCTGTGGCATCCTTTGTTTCCTTGGGCATGGAGCAAGCCGATGGATTGGCCTCTTGCAAACCATACTTAGTACACCGCCGTTACCTTCCTATACCTTGATGGCTCTTCGTAATGGCAGTACCGTGTGTTGTTTTTGATGATCACCATGTCACTAATATCCACGTTGTTGTCTTGTACCTTCAACTTATTTCGTGGCTGAAGTTCAAATAATAGAGGGGCCATCAATTCTAAAATTCACGTGATCCAGCTGAAGGTTCTTAAGCAGACGAGGTTTGTTGTCAATTGTTTCAAGCTTCGACCACTCGCTGGCTGAACTGACTCCTTACCAGATGGCGGGTCCTTTTTAAAGTTCGGAACAACTGTTTCAATATTGCCGCCTGCATCCTAGCAAATCCTTGAAACTCTCCATTTGTTGGGAATGCCCTTTCACGTCGATGTCCCAAGACTTCTGGCAACTGAAATTGGCATAGGATTATCTCTTACCATCCAAATTGAATGCCAAATGGACAACATTCAGAAACGATCGGGAAAATGTCGGGAAATACAGTGCGCTAATAACATCACCTCGAGGTACATCAATGAAAAACATTAAAAGGCTGCATGCCTTTTCAAAAGACTATCTATTAGCTCTGGAAAACTCGTTGATTGGTACATCAACATGTAACCCTACGTTACTTCACCTTTTACTCATAAGAATTGATCAGACTATTCATTTGCCTTACGAACAGTTCTTATCAAGGTCACAACAGGTACAAACGATTAAAGATTTCCTCCATTTTTTAAACACTTAAAAGCAATGTGTTTCAAAAAGAAATTAAACTCAAATTCAAAGGTTTGTACTTCAGTAACATCCAAAGCAATGTCTCTTGTAGCATGTGCAAAACAGGCAAACATCCATTGTTCTCCTGCAAGGTATTATTGCGACAATATAAATCGCTGCGCTTGAAATTCATACAAATGCAAAAATATTGTCACAGCCGCTTAAAGCTATCTAAAATGCTAAAAAAACAAACAAACAAGTAGTTAAAAGCAAAGTTGTTACGCTTGCTATAACAACACCAGTAGATACTTCTACCGAAGAACGCGAACCAATGAACCATCCACGTTGGAGTCAAAAGAAATGGAAGCATAACTTGTAACCCTAGGTCATTCAACGTTAAACATACATACATGTTCATATATGTTCTGCTCAGTACTGCAGTGCCAGGTGATTATAGATTCAAAAGCTAATTTTGTTACTGAACGGTTAGTTATAAGATTAGTTATCGCAGCTAAACTATCATCGATTTGAATCAGAGAAATTGGATCCATCAACAGTAAGGTACAGCATAGAGTTAATGTGGCGCTACATTCTCAAATCAATAGCTTTACTACACGGCTAGGGGCAGCGGTATTGTCTCACATTATGGCCAAAGAGCATTCGATGATCTCTTTCAAAAAAAAATTCGGTCCCCAGCAATATGTTGATTTTGACTTTAACGGCTAAAGTTATATTTTACTATCCATTCCTCGATATTGATCTCTTTCGAAGGTTGTAAACCAGGGCTTGGCATTCCTTCTGAAGGAATAGACTAAAATGTATTATAATAATCTTTAAAATGGCATATGGGCTCTGCGCCATTTAGGCGAATAAATCACTCAAAACTGCTGATATCTCCCTCTTCTAACAAATATTTAATACTTTGACATAGAGTTGCAGATAGAAAACGCTGGACGCAGAATATGCAGAACAAATGTCACAATAATCACACACGTTAAAGAAAATTAAATACACCTGCTACACCTGATCAGAAATCAACCATTCATTGTGAACTCAATCATCACGATTTTAAAGCACCATTGTAACTGATGTGAATGCGCCGACTACTTATTTGATGATAGGAGGTGCTTCGTTTTGCCCTTGTTTAGCTTCAGATTCACTCGCTTTGCTTCTTTATCCAGCTTGAAAAAGGCAGAACTAATGGCGCGCTCAATGATGTCGATGCCATCGGCGTACGCCAGCAGTTGCTTACTCTTCTAAAAGATGATGTTTGACTGGTTTAATTTTGCAACTGGAATTATCCTTTCCAACACAATGTTAAAGAAGCCTCACGACAAGCAGTCACCCTGTCAGAAATCTCGTACAGTATCAAACGGATCGGAAAGGGCCAACAAAATTCTGACTGAGCTGGTGGTGATCAGCGTAATTTTATATAGCCGTATCAGTTTTGCATACATATCAATTTCAGACATCAGACTTGAGAATATGGAAAAATACAAAGAGAAAACATTTGACAGAAGAATAATAAACGAACATACGAAAACTCAGATGCAATATTTGAGCCCATAAAACTTGTTTACGAAAACCAAAACCGCGTAATAACCCAAATTTGTGTAGAGCATACGCGCCTTACAGTAATTCAAATACTTAAACGTGGAGCTGCTATAACACGAGCCAATAGACGCTTACTGAACAGAACACACATTGACACTGCAGATAACCCAACGCCGAAACAGGTTTGTGTCCAGACCAAACTTGACAAGCTATGACGGAAAATCGTTCCAATATACATCGAGCTTTATTTTATAACCATATATTACCAATATAACTCAATTCCATTATTTTTAACAAATTCATAAATTTCACTATTTAAATATTCTTCACCACTAAAGCATCTTCGTTTTCTTTAGTGTCTTTCCAAATTTTATTTTAGCCAAATTGAGAAAATGTATACAACAATCTGCTGTGTAGTTTTTACTTCTAATATAATACATTTTAATGCATCTTCTGGCAGTCGTTAAAATCTCCAACAAAACTATAGTAAGGTTTTGATTAGGTATCGCATTTTTCTTCTTTTAATGTGGTCCCGGGTGATTTCGAGGCAATTTCTTCTCGCGTTGTGGAAAGCTGATTTAAAGTCGATATAGAGACGGTATGCCCCGATCCTCTTCTCGCGAGTATTTTTCAATATCTCAATATCGTAAATTAACGTATTTTATATTGTGTTGATACCAGCTCAAGTCCAACTGTCAGCTATTTATTATCTCCGACACCAATTTAGGTATTTCCTGCAGCAACTGAATTTATTCGGGTTGAAATCCGCAATGAACCATAGCAATAGAACGCCTGTGTTTGTTTGGAAATTAAAATTAAATTAAATAAAAATCAACTTTACCTTATCGTTAACACAAGCTTTTCCTTCCGTGAAATTGGGTGTGCATAAAAATGTTTGCATCTTTTCATAGTTTCAAGTTTTGGTTTAATGCATATATTTATATATGTAGATGATTCAACTCACTATATTCTGATCGTAGGCAGAATTGTTATATTGTCCAAAATTGTTTCTTAGTGAGTGTGGTATGTTCTTCTACCATGGACCAATGTTGCATAATCGTGTGTATTACTAGTTGTATCGGTATATTCGTAAATAGGGAAACCACGTCAAATGAAATAAGAATTGCATCCTCTCCGATCGTTATATATTGCAATCTCTCTTTGAGTTGAAAAGAATTGTTAATGTTATAGTCCTTCGAAATTATATGTCTCAGTGTTTATCCTATAGATTAGTGGCATGGTGCACCAATTGAATAGCAAATTGGTCTGAGAGGAGAGTTTTCTTTGTGTATTTTCGAAAAGGCCATATTCTTGGTGCTGTAACTGCATTGCATGTCAAGTAGTGTTTGATTGAGTTTTTTGTCAATATTCTTTTGTTTGTAGATGTCATTACGATGCCGTTGTTTTTCCTTTGTAGTTTTTATGTTGGGTCAATACGGAAGGTTTTGCATGTAGCTTTGTCAGACAAATGAACGATGTGGTTATTATGTTGTGCCATAAACTTTTTCGTGTATTCAAAAAATCTCAATATAATCTCATTAATTTATATAATTATTGGCTTTTGTCGCAATCTTACATCTCGCTGTGTATTTTTTCTTTTTCGTCCTCCAAAGTTTGATTTCCTAGCTCCATGTCGGCGATAAGATACATATATGGGCGAGAAAGTTTTTCTCGTTACTGCCAGCGCAAATTTTTACCCCATAGAAAGAAGCCATCTACACTCGAGGGGTACTTCAATACTTGTTTTACTTACGAATCGATCCACGTTCGTTCTGAAATTTGACACAACTGATCATAGTAGGTGTTAGTTGATTACTGAGGTTGAGCTATATTCACTGTACATTCTACAATTCCTTCTGAAGAAATTGGTGTCCCCGCTATTGAATCAATTGAGTTTAAGTGCATCCGTGTACAGGTAGAAAAAGACTACTTAGCTCTCTGCTATATAGGTACATACCTTCGCAATGGGATTCATATACATATATATTCCTAAAATACTTGTTTACTCAAAATTGTAAGTTCTATGACTAAAGCTTCTAATTCAATTACTGTCTTGGGTGACTTTATCCTCCCGCACATTTCCTGGAATATATTTACCTGTTTCATCGCGAATGGGTAACAGTGACATTTCGCATGGGTGAGCTTTGCATGATCGTATAAATATTCTTCCAACCAAGTTTGGGAGGGCTGCGGATTTGGTTTACGTTGATGATATTTCAAAGTCCTCTTTAAATCCATGTGATCCTCTGGTTATACGCGAAAACCATCCTACTATTAGGATCAGATACGATATAAACGACGTTCCTAGGGAAACGATACCAAAACAGACGGTTCTAGTACTCGCTTCGATTTTGCAAAAGCTAACATTAAAAATTTAAGCATGAGCTTTATTCTAAAATATGTATGTACATGAACGTATCATTTTCAGCATGATCCAAGACAGACAGCTGTGGTTTAATAAGGAATTGTTGAAATGATGCAATGTCAAAAAATTAAAAATTGAGTATCTTTAAATTATAAAAAAATTTAGTTCCGTACCGAGTTCTTAAAATTCTCAGTTCTGCGGCATAAATATTTGCAGGTAAACAATGAATAAATAAGCAGAGTGAAAAATAATATTAATTCTAACGCCAAATCCTTTTATGATTGCGTACACTCGAAGCGTAGGGTAAAGGGTTTTACTGCAAGTATGAATTTTTAAACTATTGTATCTGGTGACAACGAAGATATTGGGAATCTGTTATACCAATAATTCAATTCATATTCCAATGATTTCTTTTGAAGGTGTGTTGGTTTACCAAAAATCTTTACAAGAATCGTTTTGGAACGGACCACGTTTTATCCTAATAAGTTTCCTCTAAAATTAATCTAATTACTTGACTTAAACTATCTTGTTCAATCCGTCACTAAAACAGGGCAGTTCTACGTCAGCTTGGCAACAGTATTTTATAATAGCTCTTAACAACAACGGGAGTAGGTTCTCGATTGAAAATTCCAGAAAATTTCAAAGCTTTCCGCAATTCTAAAATTATTTGAAGCGATTGTTACTAATCGGTTGAAATAATCGATGACTTCAACAATTTCAAACTCTCAACACGAGTTTTGCAAAGGCTAAGCACCTATTGCCGATTTACTGGAGGCCGCACCTCATGTTTCAAATAGGTTTAGAAAAAATACTCCTACACACGTCATATGCACAGACTTCATTCATAAACTCGATCTTCTTGGCTTTCCACCTTCACTTGTCCATTTGTCTGTAAAGCATTTGACAAAGTACGAGTATGTCACCGCTTATTTATCCATAAACACGATCTGCTTGGCTTTGAACCTTCACTTCTCCATTGGATTGCTGGCTATCTACAAGGTAGAACTCAAATAAAGATTTACTGGAGGCCGCTCCTCATGTTTCAAATAGGTTTAGAAAAAATACTCCTACACACGTCATATGCACAGACTTCATTCATAAACTCGATCTTCTTGGCTTTCCACCTTCACTTGTCCATTTGTCTGTAAAGCATTTGACAAAGTACGAGTATGTCACCGCTTATTTATCCATAAACACGATCTGCTTGGCTTTCAACCTTCACTTCTCCATTGGATTGCTGGCTATCTACAAGGTAGAACTCAAATAAAGATCATATAGGCAGATATAAACGGCTTAGTTATATGACGCAACATTACAGCTTCTTAGACAATAAACGATCCATATGTAACTAAAGCTCTTTTTAAAATATTAGTTATACCAAGTCCGAATGACATCGAAAGCCAGTTGTCTATGACTGATACCTGATATTATGTGAAAACAAGTTGAAAGTGCATTTTCGCCCTGGACGACTCGGCACAAAAAAAAAATAATCAAACAAGCAACAAATATCCATGCGTCGAGCGCACTGTGCCCCACGATAAGGCGGCAGGAGGGTAACCCTTTGATATATTATTATTATTGTTATTATTTCGTACGTGGTTCTATCGTGTCCTCCGGGTGATCTTTTAGTTTTGCCTTTAAGAACTGAGTTGAGCTCATTCAAACTAAATTTCGAGAACTTCCAGTACTCTTATTAATACTTACTTGCTTAATTAGTTGACGCTATAACCGCTTAAGTGATTTTGGCCGCACTTCTCCTGTAATTTATGGTGTGCGACTTGATGTTGTAACAAAAAATAGAGGGAAAATGTTTTTAGTAACAAATGTTTTAATAGCAGAAATACATTTAGAGGTTTCCCGTTGTCAGCCGAGGGGCGACCATTATTAGACAAATTTTTTCTTTAATATTGTATGATACTTGCCACGGCCGGTATTTGAATCCGGGACCCACCGAATGAAGCACGTACACGCTACACACTCGGCAACGGTGGCCGCGTTTATTAATAAAGACCTGATTATTTAAATGTCTCAAACATAGAGGGTTTGAAATAACTAACAACGCACAGTGGGAGAAATCGCGCAAAAGCGGGCCAAAAGTCAAAAAATAAAAGTCGTCAAACAGTGATGAAATTAATTATATATCAAAAGGAGTGGCCTGTACGTTGTCTGTTAAAAGGACAGAGGTCAATTATGCATATCTTCTTCGCTAAAGCAGTTTAAACTTCGAAAATCTATACAAAAAAACAAAAATAAACGTAGATTACTTATTGTGTGATATCAAAAGTGTTCTTGAGGGTACTATGAAGCATTTAATTCATGTAATTTGTATATCTGTCTGTAATAAACATACTTTAATTCGGAGTGAAACAGCTGTGTGAAATGAACTTGAGTGAAAAATTTTTTCGATTTTTGATGATCGAAAAAGTTATGATCGCCGGAGATCGGGCAATGTACTACTTACAGAAATATAGTGAAAGGTATGTATTTTGATAATCCGCAAGAACCTGAACCACATTTTTCCCCCATTCATTGCAATATGCAAAAGAAATCATGCAGTTTGACAGCGCTGCGCTTGGCAATGCGCATATGGCGACACAACGTGAAGCACGTCGGGTTGCGTCGCGTCAGGAGTTTCTCTCTCTTGCAGCACTGAGCATCTCCACAGTGACTGTAGAAAAGCGGAAGCAACGTTTCCACTGGTTGCAGGGCCTGGAAAACATTTCCAAAATTTCAAAAATATGAATTTTTCTATATATAATTCTGTATATTTTCCGGAAAATGTCTACGTTGCATGGTACTGCAGCGTGAACATAGCCACAAGCGAGCAATGCTATGCGCATATCGTACTGCACGAACAGCTGATCAATCATATTGTGGGAACACTCTTCTTCGCTTATTTATTGCGTTACGAAGCTTATTTGGCTTATTTTGGGTATTGACGAAAATATTGTCAAAAACTTGCACATTATATTACAAGTTATGTCAAGTGGCTTTGCTGTTGCCGATTCCCATTGGTCAATTGTCTGAAGATGCGCAGGAAGCGCGGAACAAGGACATAAAAAAATACCGTGAACATTTTTCTCGCAAATCTTCTAGAGAAAATACTATGCGTGATGTTTTTCAACGGTTATTAATTACTTCAGGCCCACTCATATCAAGCATCAAAAATCAGATGCCAAAAGAAAGTGAAAGCTTCCCAAGTGAGGCGAGAGAGCTCTTTCTTTGTGATGAAGCAGTTGACGACGATAGCGCAGATGGCGATGATGAATAATAATTAACAATTTCTTCTTTCTAATATTGTTAATATACTTTGTGATAATAGGATTTTGATGAAACATCATAATCGTATGGGAAACCTTTAGCTACTGTTTTCTCTGTTTAAAAGTATTGCAAAGTTTATTATAATGATGATGATGTAAAACGAAATTATGTGAATATTAAAAATTCGTTGTTAATAGCTCGCATCATTCCATAGAATAAATTTTGTTATTTATTGAACAAGTTCCTCAAAATCTAGTCTATCATTTTTGATGAGCTATAGAATATTTTTAAAAAATAATAGCATATTTTGTTTTAGCTACTCAAAAAACCCCATAACACCTATTTCCGTCTACATTTAACAAGTTTTTTGACAATATGACCACTTTTTAAATCATAAATTCTTTTTTTCTGATTATGAACAGCTAATTCGGTTCCAGCGACTCAAAGAACCTCATAGAACTGATATTTGTTTATATTTAACAAGTTTTCCGAAAATATGTCCGCAATTTTGGATTAGCTATTTTGTATTTCTACAAAATAATAGCAAATTCGGTTTCAGTCACTCAAAAAATCCCATGAAACATATTTTCGTATACATTGAACAAGTTGTTCAGAAATATGTCCGCCATTTTGACTAAGTGATTTTGTTTTTTCAAATGATACCTGCAAATTCAGTTTTAGCGACTCAAAGAACCCAATGAAACTGATTTTGTTCACATTGAACTAATGTTTCAAAATCCTGTCCTCCCTTTTGGAGCAGCCATTTTGAATTTCTGAAGAATAACATCAAATTCGGTTTAAAATACTCAAAAATACCACATTTAACTGATTTTCTTATAAATTGAACAAGTTTTCCAGAAATATGTCCGCCATTTTGAATCAGCCATTTTGTTTTTCTAGAAAGTACCAACAAATTCGGTTACAGCGACTCGAAGTACCCCATGAAACTGATTTTTGTTAACTTTGAACAAGTTTTTTGAATTCGGGTCCGCCATTTTGGATCAGCCATTTGGTATTTCTGCAAAATGACATCAAATTTGCTTTCAACGACTCAAAAAACCCCATGAAACCAATTTTCGTCTATATTCAACAAGTTTTTTGGAAATATGTCCGCCATTTTGAATCAGCCATTTTGTTTTTCGTAATGACAACATCGAATTCGGTGTCAGCGACCCCAAAAACATTATATGGCTAATTTTCAGATCTGTAGATCGATGTCTTCTACTTTTGGCCAGCTTTTTCGCGATTTCTCCCACTGTGCAACGGGAGGTTGTTGTTTATGGACCTCCATGCCTCTCTAGTATTTGGATGTTTATGTAGCATGTCAATATTATCCATAAAGTTGGCTATTTTAGCTTTTAAAACATGGGCTTTGCAAATTTCTTTGCACTCTGTCGCTTTTTTCAAGTTTTCTGTTGTCGGGTAGCCATGCACCTCTTTATTGATGCAACATGAGTTGTTTCTTTAGTCCTTCATGCCAACATGCTATACGGGTTTTGTTAATAGTGATATTTTCCTAAAGATAATTTAAGTAACCTAATATGTTGTAGGGTTGTAAATCATGGTGAGGCCATCGATGGTTGAAGAATCGGTGTTTTGAAAAATTACATCGATGGCAGTCCGATCTATCGAATTAAAACATCGATGTTTTATCGAATTTTCTAATTTTTGCTTAACCAGTATGCTGATTCAAAAAGTTGAACTAACGAAAAAGAATAATGTTTTTTATTATTAACATATTGACTCACAGAGGTGGCTTACAAAAATATATTAAAATGCAATTTAATCACATACTTGTTTCTTTTACATTTCACAAATACAGTAAGTACAGTTAAATAAAATTAGCTTCTTGAAGAAAGGTACGAACGTAAGCTTGCTAAGCTTTTTGTTAAGGTGCTGACATCCCCACAACTTTTTGAGATCAATTGGTGCTTTTTGTTGGGTTACTACCAAAATTTTCTTTCAATGCCGCGTAAGAACAGCAGTTTGTTCAGTCTTTCAGGCTTAATCCTGTTTCTTTGGTAATTAAGAGTTGATGCTGCTTGCGAAAATAAGCGCTCTGAAGGAACTGATGTTCCAACCACCGGTACGACCTTTTTAGCAATTTCAAAAAGGCGTGGAAACGTATTTCGCATGCCTTCCCACACTTCAAGAGGATTGCTGTCAAAGTCTGCCAAAGGCAGAAAGAACAACATTTTTGCATTCCTGTGATTCAACATTACTCAATGAAAGGGCTTTCAATTTGGTAACTAAGATATTTACCATTGGTATTATCTTACTTGAAGTACAGTACTTTTGACCACTTAAAACTTTTGTTGCTTCTTCGAGCGGTTTCAAAACGAGCAAAATATTTGATGCTGTCTCCAGTTCGCATCCATTTAGCAGATTCACCTCTGTACGGACGTTACCAAGCTTTGATTGACAACATCTTTTTCCTCTATAAACCGCTCGACCATATAAAAGGTGCTGTTCCATCGTGTTACAACATCTTGAATAAGCATCTTATCTGTATGTTTTCGAAGTAAGTCACTGGCTACACAACTCTGTTTAAAAAATGTTACAATGGACTTTATTTTTCCAATAACGTTGTTGATTGATGGAATTTGGAGAGTTGATCTAGCAATCAAATTTAGCGTGTGTGCAAAGCATGGTATACATATGTACTTTTTCCCCATATGCTACTTCGACGGCTTTAACTATATTACTAGCATTATCTGTCACAACAGCTGTGACCAAATGCTTTGCAATGTTAAAATCTTCACAGCATTTCAATATAGATTCGACCAAATATACTGCAGTATGTCTCTCGTTCAATTCCGAAACACCGATGTTTAAAGACACCAGCTCCGACTCCATTTGAAAGTGAGCAGTAAGCCCCATGAAGCTTCGCATAGACATTTTATCGCTCCATACATCTGTAGTCAGTGTAATCATTCTTCCTTTCAAATTTGATTTCGAAATTTCGAAAAAAAATGTTTGCAATAATTTACGCATAAGGTCAATGAATTTGTATCCTCGCGTAAGTACTAACATATCACAACTAACTACAATATGTGTGCTTTGGTTGTTGGCAGCTTATTTTTGTAAACAAGAAAATTGTGATTTGTATACTAATTTAATAACTAAAGCGAATCGGAAATGATAAAATGTTTTTTTGTGTATGAAGAGGAAGCACAATTGGGATAGCGTTTGTAGTGTTGAACTTCCTGGGTGTGGCTTTGTTTGTTTAGATCATTTTTCAGAATCTGACCTCTATGCAACGAACCTACTTGATACCCAAGTTTGTGCCTTCACTTCATATACCATCTGGTTTTTCTAATATGATAAAAAAATTATTTTACACAATGCAAATATCAACTTTGTTTGAAATGCAAGTACACATACATATGTAAATGTATGTAAACTTTATCTGAGCTAAATAACTCAACCCGCTAAAATCGAATTATCACACTATTTGTTTTACCAAAAGTTGCATTTGAATATTTTTTGTTCACTACTGCCGAGCACCACAATATTTGTTAAGTTCACTGTTGATGATTCTGGACTTTTAGTATTTGTTGAACGAGCAGTATTTGATTATCCATTATTACAGTTGACATTCGCTGCTGAACGTAGCGCATACGCAATAATTGGTATTGAATTTGTGATGCAGTTTAATTTCCCCTCTTTGTCCACCAGTTACAATTCCCGTAGTTTGCATGTGTTGTGCTTGTTGTTGTTATTTATAAAATTGCCGCCTATACATCATCTTTTTACACTTAACACAATTAAAATGGGAGAGCCCCGAAATCCCCGAAAATGAAATCCCAAACACAAAATCCCCAGCATCAAAAAAATGCCCAAATACATTATTCTTAAAACCAAAATCTCCAAACAACCAATCTCCACACCTTTTTGGTGACAGTGACACAAAACCCCCACTTTTTTGAATAAGTGTTATTACTGATCATATAAACAATATCGCAAGCCAATATAAATCTTTCTTCTCGCTCTTACTACTTCCCCTGGTATAATTTTTATAAGACTTGAACCGTGTAACCCAAAATTTTGGTGTGTTTAGGATTAATTCAAAGATAATTTCCCTCTCACTCTCTATTGAGGTATATCACCTTAGGTCAAAATAACACTGTGGAATAAATTCAGGTTACCAAAAGTTAGGTCGATTCTGAGAGTGAGGGGTGAAAATAGAGCCTAAATTAGAAGACCCGTATCGCGGCGTTTGTTTATGTTAGTTCGATTTTTTTTTTAATCGACCTTCGAACTTTGCGGTCAAATTCCGATTTTCAGCATATGGTTTTTTGGCTATAACTCGTCGACTAATTAATATTTTTTCAATCTCTTAAAGCCAAATTATTGCTAGAGACCTGTGCAACAATTGATTTAGAAAATTTTTGTAGTGCTTATGAAGCAAAATGTCGGACATTTTTTTTCATGCTTTTTGAACATATTTTCCACAAAACTAATTCTTTTTTGCTTTCTGTTTGATTATAATATGCTTCTCAGTTTCTTCAATAAATTTCATTTGATTATAATTGTAGAAAAAAAATGTGGTGTGTATGAAATTTTAAAAAGTTAGAGAGAGTGATGATTGAAGTGGACACATATTACAATTAAAATTTAAAAAATTTTAAAATTTCTGTCCCATTATCTTTTATTTTACACTAATTTGATAAGAAATATTATTAATGGAAATATCCTGGACCTACAGGTGTCCCTCGTATAACGCGGTGGTTGCGTTCCATGAAAATTCCCCGTTATGTGATTCGCGTTATAGAAGACTTAGCTTTCATATAAATTTGAGGGTTATGTTCCAATAAGCTTTTTCCAAAGTAAAATAGGTACTAAATTAAAGATGTATGTACGTTTACAAAATTCATACTTTATTTAAAAAATTAAAAAACATAATGAAAAAAAAAACAATCGGAAAACATAAACATTATTCACAAACAAACTTCATCTTTGTGCTTTCGCTAGTCTGTGTCACTGACTTCGTCGAAATATTTAGCGCATAGTGGGCGTATAACTTCATCAGAAGAAATTTCATCGGCAAAGTTTTCGTCATTTGATAAGAAACAAATTGTTGAACGTTCTCCCAGTGGTTGTGCGATTGTGAAACCAGTTATCAGCCCTTGTTTGCTTTTTTTCTAGCTGTTTTTCTATTTCGTAATAAGGCGCTAGATTCATCTCTATTCGCCTCTTGAATTTACTCGATCCCTCCATTGACGGATCATTATCTGAAAAAAAAAAAATTTAATTCTCTCAACCAAATTTAAGCCCTCTCGTATACGCTTTATTTTGAAATCTGGAATTGATTCTCAAATATCTTCCTCAGAATCGATGTCTTCATTTTCATGTGCGATATTTGAAGCAGTTTGAGATCCAGTTGCTAATAGAATCAACTCTTCTTCGTTGAAATCTTCAGTTTGATATATTATTTCATTAATATCATCTTCGGTCATATCATCAAAACCTTCTCCACTAAAACGGTGGCCCACATTTAATATCCGGTTAATTTCCAAATTCAATGGTGGTACCACACTATCTTTTAAAACACCCTCCGGCCATAGGTTTTTCCAAGATCCGTTTAACGTGGACTGTTTCAATTCTTTAATAGACGATGCTACTATTTCAATACAGTTTAAAATTGAAAATGTTTTCCTCAATTCTGTAACCGTCATGTTAGCATTAGAATCCATTTTATTAAGAATGTGTTGAAATGTTTGCCGAATATAATACGCTTTGAACGTAGAAATTATGCCTTGGTCTAACGGTTCAATGATAGACGTTGTATTAGGTGGTAGAAAAGCTATTTTTACATTTCAAATCTTTTGGATGTCCTGGGGCATTATCTAGTATTAACAGAACTTTGAAATTGATGCTCTTTTCCTTCGAGTAGAGTTCCACGTCGGGTACAAAGCAATTCAAAAACCAATCTCGAAGAATACTGCTTGTAACCCAAGCCTTCTTATTTGCCCGCCAATAAACAGGTAACTTGGATTTGTCAATGTTTTTAAGAGCTCGTGGATTTATTGAGCGGTTTATAAATAAGGGCTTTGTTATACAGACCCCTGAAGCGTTACTACACAGAAGTAGGGTAATTATGTCTTTTGCAGCTTTAAAACCTGGTGCAGATGTTTCATTTTTCGAGATGTATGTCCGACGAGGCATTTTTTTCCAATTTAGGCCTGTTTCGTCCGCATTAAATATTTGTTCTGCTGTATAACCACCCTCTTCAATAATTTTAGCAAGAGTTTTATGGTATTCTCTCGCAGCTTCTATATCTGCCGATCCAGTTTCGCCTTTAGTTTTAATATTGTGTAAAGAAAATCGTGTTTTAAAATTTTCGAACCAGCCTTTACAGCCTTAAATTTTAAGAGCTTCGCCTTAATGACATTTGAATCGATCGGCATTTTTTTGCTAGCACAGTCTTCTATCCACAAAATTAAAGCTTTCTCCATTTTTTCTATTAAAACGTTTCGTACACGTGCAACTCGTTTTGCACTTATTGATGACCCAGCAGTTACAGAATTTCTTATTTTACTTTCATTTTGTTTAATGGTGCGTATTGTGTTTTCGTTTAAACCCAGAGTTTTTGCTATCAATCCTGCTTTTTCACCACTGCTCAATCTATCCAAAATCTATATTTTATCATATAAAGCAATGAATTTTCGCTTAAACGTAGCTTTTTTGTGAGTTGAAGTTTTGGTATTCATGGCTAAAAAAATTGTTAAGAATTAATTGTAAAATATGATTTCGTAAGTTATTAACCAAAGATAATTCTCTTATAAAGCTTTTTATGCTGACAATTGAACAATAAAATAATATATTTACCTTGTTAAAAACTGATATATTCAACTTTTGGATTTTTAATTGTAACAAGACAAATTATTTCACCAATTAAACAAGTACTCTTCCCGAGAGTTCTCACTGTAATGATAGTTTTTAATTCATTATGTATATATCACATATGTTTTGATAACAAAAACGGGTAATTCCTAGAATTTAGGAATGCATGGCAAACTGTGTAAGGTAAAAATAATTGCGCTTAGCATTGCCAGCCTTTTTAATCAATTAAACGCGTATGAATTCACAAATTAGTGTTGCCAATACATATTTTCAATTTCGCGTTATACAAGTCGAAATTTCGCGTTGTACTGAAACTGCTTTTTTTAAATCGCGTTATATCGAAAACCCGTTGTAGAAGTACCGCGTTATACGAGGGAGACCTGTATATACATATAGATATATACTAGCGAGCCCCCTGCACACTTTGTAGTGCGAAAAAGAAAATAAAAAAATCAATTCGAATTCATTTAAATCAGTGATAAATTGTTTTCATTGTAATGCTTTGTGGTAAACAACATTAGTTGTTTTTCCATTTTCGGTGTAAATATACAAAACCGATGGTTTGCCAACGCGCGAACAGGCTACATACAACTGTCCATGTGAGAAAACTGGATACTCTAAATTCACTCCACAAATTCCTAAGGATTGGCCTTGCGCCTTATTAATGGTAACCGCAAACGCAAGGCGAACAGGAAACTGAAGTCGTTTAAATTCAAATGGCATATCAGACGGAATCATTGGAATGCGTGGAATGAATACATCTTCGCCTTTGAATTTTCCTGTCAAAATAGTAGCTTCAATTACATAAGCCATCAACCTTTTTATAGCAAGTCTTGTACCATTACACAAACGGGGTTGATTGATATTGCGAAGCATAATAATAGTGGCTCCAACTTTCAATTGGAGATTATGCGGAGGCAATCCTGGTAAGTCCAACGAATTCAAAAATTCTGTTGGATAATTCACAACATCTTCTTCATTCGTAACAGCATCCACAGACTTGTACGACACCGCCAGGAATCTTTGATTGCATAGCCATGTTTAATTCAGTAACATCTTTGTTCTTCGCCGCTAATATTGCTCTGTCACTCAACCATGCATGGCATGTAAGTATGTATATTGTTGTGCTATGTTAATGAAAACACATTCAATCAATTCCTCTTTTGACTGTACGAAACGGCAAAAATCATTTGGCAATGTTATTAATCCAGTGCCATCAACAGGCATTGCACCATTTCCAATTTTCAGCAGTTGCTTAGAGAACTTATCAGCAGATGGATCATTCTGCAACTGAACACGAACGATGGTAGTGAGTTTCAATATTTCAACAAATCTCCATAAATATGAACCCTTTAAGCAAGCGTTAATTTAATCGGCCGCGGTCGATCTAGGAATGGCGGGCAATGTTTGCCTAAAATCGCCTGACAATAAAATCAATGCACCACCAAACAGCTCTGAATTATCTCGGAGATCTTTCATTGTTCTTTCCAAAGCTTCAACAGATTTCTTATTCGCCATAGTGCATTCATCCCAAATAATGATACCGCAACGTTTCAATAATTTTGCCGTTCCAGATGTTTTTGAAACGTTACATGTGGGAGTTTCATTTACTTGGTAATTCAATGGCAATTTCAAAGCAGAATGTGCTGTCCGACCACCATCCAACAAAGTGGCTGCAATGCCAGAAGACGCCAATGCCAATGCAATTTTATTCTGGGAACGTATCGTTGCCAATAACAATGAAATTAGAAACGTTTTTCCGGTGCCTCCTGGTGCATTCAGGAAATAAAATCCACCGGCTTCACTATTGACAGCTGGCATAATATTATCGTACGCCTTTTTTTGCTCCGCATTCAATGTCGAAAGATTTGCGTGGACAAAAGCATTTAATTCGTTGCGATCGTATTGTTGTTCACGTTGCAGTTCTAACTCAAAAATGGCATGCATTGCACGATTAGGTGATGGCATTCCCAATTGTGGTAATGCCTTATTAGCAATCTGCAAACAGAAATCTTCAATGCAAATCAATGCTTCATTGTAAATTTCTGGCGTGAAATCCATTAAAGGATTACGATTTTCTTGACGCACTCGAAACAGAATATCTTCCGATAGACAGTCTTGGAATTTTGTCCACAATTCAGATGGATTCGATGGAAAACGGGTAGACAAAATAATTGCAAACAATGCTCGAATTTGATAAGAATGAGCGACAACTGCTGCATCTGCAAGTGTATGTTCCCAATGAATATCATGCATGCATTGCACGATTAGGTGATGGCATTCCCAATTGTGGTAATGCCTTATTAGCAATCTGCAAACAGAAATCTTCAATGCAAATCAATGCTTCATTGTAAATTTCTGGCGTGAAATCCATTAAAGGATTACGATTTTCTTGACGCACTCGAAACAGAATATCTTCCGATAGACAGTCTTGGAATTTTGTCCACAATTCAGATGGATTCGATGGAAAACGGGTAGACAAAATAATTGCAAACAATGCTCGAATTTGATAAGAATGAGCGACAACTGCTGCATCTGCAAGTGTATGTTCCCAATGAATATCATTTTCCAAAAAATTGAGCTGTTGACACGCTTGTCGATATGTCGTATGCAAAACTCCATTGATTGTTCTTAACTGCCGAAATGATGTTGGCCCACGAACGTTTATTAACAGCAAACGTAAATAAAAGCACTCAGCATTATTTGGGTGAACAGTATAAATACGTCCCAAAGCATCACTTGAATATAAATTTTGATGTCCATCAACACGTTTTCCTTGCTTGCGCCGTTGGAACTCCTTTTTTGATGCACTCCACGTAAAATAAGTTGGCAATTCTGCATACAATAACGTTCTGGCAAAAGCATCAACTTCACACAATTTAAAAAATGCAGTTAGAGTTGTATGACGTGGTGATAGAGCTCTCTGTGCAGCATTTTCGGTAGTGAAATACACACACTGGCCATTTTCAAGATGAACAGCTAAGTGAACAACAGCTGGATATCTCTCGTGAATTTGAAATGAAAAAATACGCCAAATCGCTTCATTACTGCTAATGTAACGCCCCATTTGATACTTATGTATTTCGTCGTTTCTATTTGGATCAGTAGCTCCATATACGGCCATATCACTACCTTTATTTACATATTTGCAAATGTATTTAATGGACTTGACAGAATTGCAGTATTCGACATTAATATGCGCTTTGAATACTTTCGACAATAAAGGTGAATACGGCACAATCCAACGATTATCGACTTCAACGATTTGATTTTGTACTCTTATGGTAACTGATCCACCATTATTTTGAGTTGATCGACGACGATATAATGGGTAACCATCATTTCCAGTGATTGTATCTGAAACCAAAGCTCTTGGATAACGTTTACTACATTTGCCATCAACTATACATGGGGAGTTAATGTTGAATGCTCCACATGGACCGTGTATCATATTTTGCACAACAACATCATATAATTCAGGATCAGTTATTTGATCAGGAATTTCAGCACATATCACATTGTCAACTTCATGCGGTGTGATTTTATTCACCAACCATATCAAAATGTGAGTGTGTGGCAAACCACGCTTTTGCTTTGAATTCATCGCCTACGATTACAATAGCGGCATCATCTATTGTGGGCGCATTAAAACGTCTGACATGTTGCCCAGGAGGCGTTTTGTCAGCTCGAATCGCAATTGCATATTCATCTGATGGCATTTGATCGAGAGCAGTTTGAAAAAGTCGCACTAATTCATTTTCAGGATGCAACATATTCTGCAAACGCTCGATAATATCCCTCTGCAAATTTGGTGATATAAGTTAACACCAGCGACAGGTTGATACCCTCCCATAAAGTGCTGACAACCCGCTGGTCAACACGCGCATCCGCTTGCCATTTCGTCACAACAAAAGCGACAATAAGCAGTTGGCTTCTCAGAAAACTGACTTCTTAACAAATTAGCTCCCGGCCAACGAAAAGCTATTTCCACTGAAAGAGTGCTGACGCTCGCCCGTCTGCACGCGCATCCGCTTTGTCAGTTCGACGCAGCACAAACAACAGCATAACGATCAACACAAACCATTTCCCACCAAAAGCGCTGACACCGCATTATGTCTTCAAAACAACAACAATCAACGTGCAACTATTAGGTAGATTTAATATTTAAATAATAAGTTCTGTTTCTGTATTTTCACTGTGACGTGCGCACTTGTAGTTAACGGCTGCCCTACATAGTAGTGAAATAAATGTTAAAGAAAAACCAAGTGTCTCGTCTTTTACTTATGTATATCACAACGACGATCGGTTTCCACATTTGAGTTACCCACAAAGTATATTTGCAAAAATTGATAGGTTTGATCAGGAAAGGGTAACAAAGAACCAAGTCGATGGTAAACTTGGCCTTGAATCTGTTGAAGATTGAAATTTTCACAATAGTACGTTTCGCGATCATCTAAATAAACATCAAAACAAACAAAAATATCTTGAAAGTTGGCATAAAATTGTCCCGAATAATATTCGTCGCTCCAAATGAAGTCTTTTGAAATGCAGAGTTATACCCTTGTATGTTTTCCAGAAAATGTTTTGAAATTGGTGTGCCACCAGTTATCAAATTATGCAAGGGCTCCGGTGGTGAATTCAATTCTGGTAATTTAACTTGTCCGTTTGAACAACACAATCCAGATATCTCATGTTTAAACTTAAATCCCTTGCAATAACTATCTACAAACAGTAGTTATTGGTCCAATTGAAACCTTGCCATGAGTAACGTAATCAAAGTTTGCATCATAATTGAATGCAGCACGCTCCAAAGTATGTCGCACATACGGACGTTGAGTTGGATTTCGCATAGTCCTACCACGTGCCATGGCATTTCGAGCAGCCAAAGTATTATTTGCACGCTGTTCGTCACTTTGAGATGCTCTAGATGCCGCAACATTTCTATTATGGCGTCAATCACACGCCCCAAATTACTGCGCGTACGTACCATTTTGTATTAAAAATTTTTGTTTCACCAATTAAATATTAAGTAATTGAAATTTTATTTATTCACGAAATTCAAAAATTGAGACACATATGTTAGTTGAATAAAACAATTATTAAGAATGAAATAGATCTGCTGATCATGAAATTTCAGTCATAGCAGGCACTCAAAAGCTAGCTACCTTGGAGAAAAATCCGTTACAGCATTAACAGAGAACTTCTAAGAAACGAGAAGACGCAAATGTTAAAACAGTTTTTCCGTCAACAAAATTTGTAAGTGCGGTCGGGAGAATTCAACATAGCAATTTAATTCTACCATACCAATAAAAACCATTTTCGCCATATTTTGCTATATTTAGAGCAGAGAGGCTATTGCGGAGGCGAGCGGCTGCATGTGTTCAAAAGGAAGAAGATAAGCAATAAATCAAAACAAAAACCATAGAAGAAAAATAAGTAAACAAAACAAAACCTGTTTCTGGATAGCGAGACGCAACCTGAGACGGCAGATGAGTTATGCAACAGTTGAGGATAAGAGAAGGGTTGAAAGGGATAGGGGAGATCGTCAAAAGAATATTCTTTCGAGTTTTCGGCAATTTTTGTGTCAATCGCCATCAGCGCGTGCACATGCGCGCAAATGAATGATGCGCGCATGAATTGCTTAATAAATACATCCATGTATGTATGTATGTATGTACGTATGTAGTTTCAGATATTTTAGAATATTTAGCGCTGGTGCAGGCACAATTGCAGCTGCGGTTGCGATGCGCTGTGATATGATTAAGATTTAGCGTAGGTCATGGTTGAAGTTATACACATGCACATTGTACATACATATTTATATGCAGCTATCAACTAATCTTTATTTACTAATTTTCTAAGTCAAAAATAAGTTTATTAAAAACATGACAAAATTATATATTTTAATGAAAAATCTACTATGGTTCATTATACATACTCGTATGTATGTACTTACATAAGTAGAATAAAGAAAAGATTCATTCACATATGCGCAATTTTTCAGCGCAAGTGCACAGCGAAACATTGTATATACATACATACATTCCAGAATATTCTCGAATATTCTAGAAAAATTCCAGCAATTTGTCAGACTACGTTGCCAAAAGACTTTATTGTCTGATATTGCGATGTTGAATCTTTTCAATGACCGTCGATGGTTTGTAAAATTGAAGATTTTAGCATTTTTGTGTTCGTCGTGAAAAGGATTGTTGTGGGGAACATTTGCGTGCGCGGGGAGATGAATTGCTTGCGCTTATGAATGAACATACATACATATTTTGTTTTCGGAAATACACGCGAGCGCTTATGAATGAATTTTTGTTGTTGGTATGTACATATGTAAATATGTAGATATGCATGTATGTATGTATGTATATACAGTGCAACTTGGACAATCCGGACACATATAGGTTTAGGCTCGGTCGGATTATCGAGTTGTCCGGACTATAGTAGGTGAAGTGTTTGAAATAATTTAAGTGAATTAAAACATGAATTTACTCTTTTGTTGCAGATATATTTATTAAAAAACAAAAATAATATTAAAAAGAATCCATATTTATATGTATATATACATTTATGTACATATGAGCATACATACTATGATTTATTAAAAAACGAAGTTATTTTGTGCTGACTAACTTTGTTGAGATGGTATATTTGTGCTTTTTCTTCTAGCCTCTTCAACAAGAGAATCTCCTGTAGATCCAAATTATTCTCTTCAGCCCACTGAATGCAAACTGCAAATGATGTCTTCGCATCTGCATTAGAGATATTTGTTTTTACATCCATTACTACATAGTCGTCTTCAGAGTCCGTAAGCAGCACTGACGATTCAATTGGTTTAGCGTGTTGTATTATTTCTTCATCGGAAAAGTCCAATGGAAATTCATTAGCACCAGTTGCCCAATCTTGGATATCTTCTTCAGTGATGTCAGTAGTACTGAAATTCATAGCTCCAATCATATTTTGGATGGATTTTATGTCAGCATAGATGCTATCAGACTGCAGTTCATGGCGCAAAACCTGAAGCGGTATCATATCTTCATCATCCCAGCATGATGCATGTCTTGGCCACAATGCACACCAGCTTTTCTGAATATTTTTTTCGCTAATGGTTTGCCATGCTAAGTCCAAGAAGAAAACAGCATTTTTAAGGTTAAACCTTTTTAAAACTTTAACCACATCGCCATCATCATCATTTTTTGATAAAATATGGTGCTGTAATTGCTTTCTGTAAGCAACCTTTACATTTTGTATTAAATTTTGATCCATAGGCTGTAAGATTGCAGTACAATTTGGTGGTAAAAAAAGAACTCTGAAATTTGGGTCAAAATTAATTTCATCCGCTTTAGGATGTGAAGTAGCATTGTCTAGTATTAATAATGCTTTCAGTGGTCTGTTAACCTGTACTAGAAACTTTTTTACGTCTGGAATAAAATGGTTTTTGAACCAGTCGAAGAAAAGTGACGTTGACATCCATCCTTTATTAGTTGCTTTATATACCACTGGAATCTTACAACCTTTAAAGGCTCTTGGATTAGCAGATTTGCCAATAACCAAAAGAGGCAGTTTATGTGTTCCTGCAGCATTTGAGCATGGCATAAATGTCACTCGATCTTTGGAAATTTTTCTCCCTGGGGCTGATTTTTCCTTTGCATGCACCCATGTTTTCACCACAAACTTTTAAATAACGAATACCATGCCGTATCTTAAATTTATCTAACCAGCCTGAGCTCGCTGAAAAATCGTCCTTCCCCATCATCTTTACATAAAAGAATTTGGCCTTTGCTTTTAAAATTTCTGATGAAATCGGGATATGATTGTTTCTTTATTGCAAAAACCATGTGTAAAGCGCTTCCTCTACTTCTGGATTTTCTGCTGTTTTCATAACTTTTCTTTTTCCTAAAAGAAAGTTTTATATTATGAAAACGGTTTAATACATACATTATTTTGGTTCAAATGTTACCTGGTCCATTATAGGTATTCGAAATAAATTGTTTTATCTTTTCCTTATTTTTTTTAATGTCGCAAATCGTTGATTTGGGAACATAGAATTTTTCGGCAACCTGCCTAATAAATTTTCCCTCATCAAGACTTTGTAAAATATCACACTTTTCCTTTAAAGTTAGTGTTTTATGTTTGCGTTTATTATTTAAAAACATGGCACTTGGTACGAAATTAGACAAACACGCTTACGAGGGAAATAACCGAAACTGAAATAATGACAGTGCGAATAGCAAAACATGCGAGGTAAAAACGGTTAAACCATAGTATAATTATAAAAGTAGTCGCAAGACGAGTTGTTGTGATTTGTAGAAATTTTTGTTGTTTTGACTGCACTGACGAGTGTCAAAATTAGCTGATTCTTGCATAAAAAAAAATTTGTCCGGATTGTAGAGGTAAAAATTTTAAATTGTCCGAAATGTAGAAGCGTCCGAATTATTGGAGTGACCGGATTGGCGCATGTCTGGACTATCGAAGTTGCACTGTACAATGTTTCGCTGTGCACTTGCGCGGAAAAATTGCGCGTGTGAATGAATCTTTTCTTTATTCTACTTATGTAAGTACATGCATATGTATAATGAACCATAGTAGATTTTTCATTAAAATATATAATTTTGTCATGTTTTTAATAAACTTATTTTTGACTTAGAAAATTAGTAAATAAAGATTAGTTGATAGCTGCATATAAATATGTATGTATGTATGTAAATATGTACATACAATGTGCATGTGTATAACTTCAACCTTGACCTACGCTAAATCTTAATCACATCACAGCGCATCGCAACCGCAGCTGCAATTGTGCCTGCACCAGCGCTAAATATTCTAAAATATCTGAAACTACATACGTACATACATACATACATACATACATGGATGCATTTATTAAGCAATTCATGCGCGCATCATTCATTTGCGCGCATGTGCACGCGCTGATGGCGATTGACACAAAAATTGCCGAAAACTCGAAAGAATATTCTTTTGACGATCTCCCCTATCCCTTTCAACCCTTCTCTTATCCTCAACTGTTGCAAAACTCATCCGCCGTCTCAGGTTGCGTCTCGCTATCCAGAAACAGGTTTTGTTTTGTTTACTTATTTTTCTTCTATGGTTTTTGTTTTGATTCATTACTTATCTTCTTCCTTTTGAACACACGCAGCCGCTCGCCTCCGCAATAGCCTCTCTGCTCTAAATATATCAAAATATGGTGAAAATGGTTTTTATTGGTATGGTAGAATTAAATTGCTATGTTGAATTCTCCCGACCGCACTTACAAATTTTGTTGATGAAAAAGCTGTTTTAACATTTGCGCCTTCTCAGATATAAGTTGAAAGGAGAAAAAGTCCGTTACAGAATCAACTGTATATAGCTGTTAAGTTAACATATAAGTCGTTAGCTGTTAAGTTAACATATAAGTCGAAATGAATGCAGTGTTCACCAAAATGGCTATAACTCATGAACCAATCCACATACAGAGACCGTTTATACATAAAAACCTTTATGTCACCTTTCATATGAACTTAGCAGAAACAAAATCGGTTCAGGCATTCCAGAGAACATCAGTCACTAACACAATAGAACTTATTTTTATATATATAGATATATACTGTGAAATCATAAAAGTTGTTTTGCGTAGGTACTAATTTGAACAACATAATTATAATACCGAATATATTACAATGATGTTTAAGCACATGTAAAATATGTTCATAAGTTATTGCCTTTGGCATTTTCTTTAATTTTCATTTATCTAATAAATATTTCGGAATGATCAACAATTAGCGCAAACAACTCGAAAAGTATCAAACAAGTATACAGTTACATCAAAAAGCTTATATTCAAAGGCGAAATATGTTCTTTGGGAGATTTGAATAAACCTTTGTCAGAAGTAATGATTATACAATTTGAACACCCTTTGTGCGATTGATGGATCCGCTTAAGGAGCGTCAAAACTCAAGCAATTACACGAATAGTCATTGAAAGGCTAGAAAAGCGTTCCAAATGACTTTAAACGGAAGAACTGACACTGTATGGAGACGAATAGGCTTTGCTTCGAGTGTGGATTCAACGCCATCTTTGGATTGTGGTGTTAGCCAACTTGCTAGGCTGAGTTTAAGCCATTCGGGACCTTGCCACCAAAGGTTATTATTTCCTAACACCTGGAAAAAGACCACGACTAGAAAGGTCTGCTGAGTTGTCTTCGGAGCTTACATGATCCCATTTCTCTATCTTCGTACTTTCCGATATTTTCGAAACTCGGTTAGCTACAAATGTAGACCACGCACAAGGTGGCTTGCTTAACCAAGCAAGAACATGTGGAATCAGCCCAAAAGAATTTCAATAGCCATTTGGGACAAAAGAAACTCTATGATAATTTTGTTTTGTCCTGGAGCAAATGAGTTTCAACATTTCAATGCCCGTCTTGCACACTAATATACAGAGCACCTCCATATGCCTTTTCTGAGGAGTCACAAAGTCTTGAAACCGTATTTGACAGGACAGTTCGGACTATAATTAACCCATTTGGCGATTTTTATAGAAATAATATGAGGGCAGTTATCCAAGAACATCTTCCACAGCATTAGCATTTTTGATACCACGATAATTGGGCTTAACTAACCTGGGGCATCGAACAGTTTGGATTGAGGACAGAATTTGCCCTTTTGTAAACGAGTTCTTGTTATCCAATGATTTTGCCAAAAAATAAAACTGATCCGATTTTGCGTTCCATCGGATAGAATTTTCTTACTGTTTGAGGTCCACTTTCTTAGTGGAAAATCAGCCAAGTTTAAGGCCTCAATAAGTTGGTTTCGTGATTTAACTGCTCGGGTGTATCATGTACCCCCGTTAATACATTATCCACATATGTGCTTGATTTGAGTATTTCTGAGATTACTTTAATATTTAGTCTTTGGCCAGTTGTAGAAAAGGGCAAACATGATGCACAATCGAGACCGAAGGTGTCTCTGTCTAACTGAATACATATTTGGCAAGTTTTTTGCTCAGAGACATTTAACTTCTGAGAAATTGTCTCATCGCGATATGACGAGAAGCGCACATATGTGCGAAAAGAGGTGAAAGTTTGAATGGGAGCGAAACTACATACCTACTGACCCTCGTGATTGCGGAAGGTGGTAGAACCCCTCACACTGTTCGTTTTTGACCGTAAGAAACTTAATCTTCGGTACTTCTTCTAACTCACAAAATTTAGTGATTTGTGGATCTAGTGAGACTTCACTGAAGCATGGGAGATATGTATGCGGTCTTCGAGATCCTTCCACTTGGCACGGGTCCGGTTATGATGCATCCAAACACCGTGCTTTGAGCCATGAGAGAGCCGAAGATATTTGACTTTACCCCATTTAAAACCATGTCTGGATAAATGCCTCTACCAACTGGTCAATTTGTTGGCTCTTATAGAAGCTGTTATCTGCCATCGGGATTTCAGGAAGCGTTTCTGAAATTCCATCAGTGATGGTTTGTAACGGTGGAAAACCTGTCAACTTTGGAAGAACCCAAGCATTGACTTTGATCCAGAAACCCTTATTACGGGGAGAGCCAATGCTTAAAGTACAAACTTTTTATACCCATCTCGAGATGGTTTCATTTAGCCCCGTACTTGAACGCATATATCTCTAGTAGTCTGATTCAGCCGCTCTTGTAGACGTTCAGAGACAAAGGTTTTTTCGGACCCTGAATATAGTAAGGATCGAGAAGCGTACGAGTTATATTGGTGACAAATGGTCACCATGGCAGTCCCTAGAAGCAACATCGATTATTGTCAACAGGAAAATTTGACGCATTGGCTTTGGTGGATATCTTATGAAGCTTGGTTGAAATCTGTTGTACGTTTGACGTACACGGTGCTACACTTAGCCCCATATGAAGCATAGTATGATACTTTTTTGAAACTACTCTTGCAGTCATTTATGTCATATGCATCTGGTAAGCAATTAAGGCAGATATGTTTTTTCTCACGGCAGGCAATCTTGCATTTGGATTCATCTCCAAAGAAGAAGAAACAAAGTTTGCATCTGACATTGTTTGTCTTAACCCTCTAACCGCTTTTCTTTAAAAATTAGTTAATCTGTACAGAAAATTCAAAACACAATAATTTAGACGTTCTGAACACGAATCTGAAGTCAAAGTTGATTTACCTTTAAGAATTTGTGCGCAAGGTGAGAAAATAAATTGACCGTCTCTGGACGGTTACAACGGATTACGGCAAAATAATAGAGTTTTTATATTGGTTTCATATACAGTAGGGGATGTTTTATTTGAAAAGAAATTATGAATAATTCAGGTAAAAAATTTAAAGGTAAATACAGGTTAATAAACTTAATGTAAATGAGTGCTCATGTAGGGCGATGAAAGTCCTGGAAACAGTTTTTATGGGGTGCCAGACATAGATTCAGGTTGCATTTCATGCAACACTTTATTTCCCTTTCAGACGTTTCTGCTGCTGTACTGCCTGATGGCCTTCCAACTGTACGTGTAGGTTTATATTTGCATAATCCAGATGCTATTTCTTCACGAAACTGGGGTAATTTTATAGTTTCGTCGGGGTGTGTACGACGATATAAAATATATGCATTTGTCACTGTCATGTCGATAAAGTGATAGAACAAACGCGTCATTGCATCCCGCGTCTTCAAACGAATATGATATCTGCCTATCTTTTATGATTTGGGGACAATCAACTTCAATATATTGTTTCTTTTTTCGATCATAGCGTGCTGCTTTTGATGGTTGTGTTGAAGGATTGTTTGTCAAAAACGGTTTTGCCCCCACGTAGCTCGACGCCAATCGAACAGCTCTGTTATCCTTCCATAAAACTATTGATATCTCTACGCCATAAGCTGCACCAGTATATTCCGCACAGTAACCTCTTTTCGCTCTTTTGAATTCTTCGTATTTCTCTGTTGGTAATTTACAGTTGGAAATTCTATTAGAACGAATTGTACCAAGACTGTAAATTCCTTTACCTCGAAGGTAGACAAGGAGGGGTAATGATGTGTAAAAATTGTCGAAATAAATTATATAATTTTGAAATTCTGGAACAGTGTGTGTAAGGCGTACAACAACATTTGAGGTGGCACCCAGATCCGGAGCTCCTGGTTGAATCGTATTGTCACCTGCACCGTTATAGATCTCAAATCGATAAGAGTACCCAAACGAATCACATAACATGAAAAGTTGTATGCCCCATTTGTGTGGTTTGTTAGGCATGTATTGCCGGAGATGGTGCTTCATTTTAGTTGCACACATCTGTTCGTCCACACAAAGACGTGCTGTTTTGGGTACTGAATCGAAACTCTTAATGAAGAGACCAGAGATTTTTCGTATTCTATACAACGAATCATAGCCTGGTTCGCCTTTTTTTAATCACAGTTCTTGGTCCGCAAAACTCAAATATCTTTTGATGTTTTCGAAGTTTCTGCAAGACATGGTGCTTCGAATAGGTTCAAAAGCATTTCTGCTCCATTAGCTTTCTAATTTTGGATACCGATATAACGACATATATAGAACACAGCCTATGAACAGATTAATTTCAGTTTCAGTTACTGAAAATGAAGTATTTATGTCCTCTTTTAGAGCAGCACGATTAGTTTCCTCAACAATAAGTTTAATAATGTCTGCAGTGAAAAGATATTAAAAGGTCTGTAAAGGACTTTTCAAGTTCTGTAATATCTACCAACGATCCACTAAAACCACCAGCAGATGGAATTATACGAGGGCCTTCAACTTCAGTTTCTGGTAGAGGGGAACGTACTCGTTTTGATGGCTTGAAACGTAACGGTGTTGATGTTGACTGATCTGGTGCAATTGGTGATGTCAAAAGCACTGTTGTAAAATGTATTAAATAAAAAACCAATAACAATAAAGCTGGTTATTACCTGGGGTAGCCACAGAAATGTTGCTCAGGTTCAGAGACAAGTTCGAAGCATCGACAAAAATCGAGCTTGAATCACAAGCTTCCATTTCCTGTACGCATTGGGAAATCGCCAAATCTGTCTGGTCTCCACATTTGATGTGGTTTTCGACACGAAAGTCAGGGTCGGCACAAGAATCATCGCTGCCGAAGTCATCGCTAATGAGCTCATCACCACTTTCTAGCATTATCTTCTCTATTTCAGTATCTGTCATTTTAGAAAGATTGCATTTTCGGCGCTTATCTTCCGGAGATTTCACAAGATTAACGTGATCACTACGTAATCCGCTTTAACCGTTATCAATAGCAGATAACATAAATTATTTTTTCAATAATGCTAATTTATTCGTATTATACATATTTTTTTACACTTACCTTAATTTTTTTGATTAAATCAAATGAACAAGAAATATTTTACACGCTTTTTCAAAATCACTTTTATACACAACAATTAAAAGCACACTCTGCAATGAATTATGACACCCAACTAGCGAAAAGTTCCAAAGCACATGCCAAAACGTATTAATTCCTACATCGGCGTTGGCGTACGGTACTTTATAAAATATATACCTAGATATGTGAAAGCAGCAAACAAATTTTTTTTCTACACATTTGCCAATGAGACAACAGACCGTCTGTAGACGGTTATAACGGTTAGAGGGTTAAAGAGATTAGTATTAACTTTCTTTGTTTCCAGTTGATTATATAGTTTGAAGGTGTTTGAACGATTATTGTCAAATGCCATGCTTACTCTGGGTTGTAACCTATTTGTGGGAAACCTGTATACGTCCATACACTTTGGAATTTAAGTTTTTTCTTCCAAAGTTTGTTCCCACAGAGCGCGGGTATTTTTGGCATCCTAGTTGAACACAACCGGGAGAAAATCCCATCCCAATATGTATACCTTGTAGATATATAAGAATTCGCCATTTTCATATCTGTCAATTAATTTAGTCCATGCCAATGCAAACCCATCTTTAGTGAGAGGCTTTCTGTACTACATATTTCGCCTCGAGTTTTCTGATTAAGGTGGAAGATAATCTAGCGTTATTCCGATAATTGCCTGTGAATATGTATGTCCCTAAAAGAGGATCACTTAAAAGAACTCGAATTTGAGTTCCAATTCATTTATTAAATCACACAAAATATACACATACTATAAATTTTAAACGAGCAAAAATTATTACCAATAAATTCAAGTGTTATATAATTTTGAATAATTTTTTTTAGGGGCACGAAATATTTAACTATTAAAAACAAAGAAATTTTGTAAAATTATTACTTAATTTATTTTTTCTATGTCTGCCCACTTTTGAATACCCGCTGGGTAGACTTCCTTTGATATGCGTATGCCTGTTGTTGTTGTTGCCTTACCAACTTCCCACTGCTGTTATGTATGCTGCTCTGCTGTTGTGTTACGCTGCTATCGTTTGCCTTTAGTTTTTTTTCTTTGTGTTTTTTTTTGAAAAATGCAGTCGCGCAAATACAGCACTATAATTGTGTTGCTGTTTTTGTGTTTGCTAATAGCAGCGAAAATATATTTACATGTACGTATGTATGTAAATATCAATATAGTGTGCTAGTGGGTAGGCTAAGTTGCGAAAAAACACAAAATAAAGGACGCGCATATGTATTTGTACACTAAATGTATATGGATTTGTACACTAACAACTCAATCTGCTGTGGGGATCGCCAAAAAATAGGAGGGGGTAACGGCTTCCTTAAACCAGAGAACGTCAAACAATGAGAAGGTGCAAATTTTGGTTCGATCCAAAAGAATTCTGAACGGTTTCGGGTAAGGAATCGACATGTTAAATTTAGGACTTAACAGGCATGAAAAATGTGAATTAACATTTTCCTCTGTTTGAATTGTTGCTGAAATGTTGATAAGTGGCAGATGTTTATGGGAATATTGCTACAAATGTGTACGTACATTTGAAATCTTGTTTCCAAAAATAATTGTCAGGAAAAATTATTAAAAAAAATAGTTATTTCTAAAACTTTCCGTTAACTTCATTAAAGTTACAAATTTAAAAAAAATATAAACAAATAATTAAAATTAAATTGCATATGAATGTATTTATGTACTGTACATATGCACATTATGTAGTAATTTTACTTGCAAGTCATTATGAATATTTTTCAAAATTAAAAAAAAAAAGGAAGTGTACATGGAATTTTTTTTTTACAAACTATGAAATTAATAATCGTTAACCCTTGTTTAAATTTTTCAAAAATTTTCAGGAGAAATTACTTAAAATAAAAGAACAAATTTGTTGAAAAAAGAAATTATTTGTTGAATTCTTACGAAAAAAAAGCATAAAATGGTATTTTTATCATGACATCATGAATATTTTAAAAAATGAAAAAAATTTGAAATATAACATATCCAAGCATATTTATATTTTTACTTACAAACATGAATTATTAAATTTTTATGTTCGTTTAATTAAAAAAATTGTTTAAAATGATTTTTTATAATACATATGTATAATAAATATTACTATGAGTTTGCTTCCAATTTAATATTTGGTTTGGTTTCCTATGTTGATTTCCTTTTTCTGTAGATGCGAAATAATATACGATCTACATACATATATTATAAATTTGTTCATTTGTATCAAAAATTTGACTTGGCAAACAATATTCACGGGAAACTGAATCAAGTAGCGATTCAGATCAATGAATTTAATTGTGTTCTGTGGTGCAGTTGCTTTAAGAGGCATCGCAATATTCTTTATGCTTTCGTTTTGCGCGAGTTCGAAACCTGGCCACGCGCTTTTGGCTTAAAATTTATTTAGATTTTTACTTTTTTGCAAATTCTTGCACTAGCGTACATACATACGTATGTATGTAGATATATATATTGATATAAATATGTATACTTTCAGAGAATACTACATTTTTCATAAATAACTAATATGTATATCATCAAGTACACAATCATATATACCTATATCCATATGTATGCAAATCTATGTACATATCTATCTATGTACATAAATTCATATGCATCCATGTACATATGTACATACTCACATACTATGTATGTACTTACGTGCATGTGCATATATTCAACCTTGACCTACGCTTAATCTAAGTAAATCAAATCACAGCGCAATCACAACCGCAGCTGCACTTGTGCCTGCGCCGGCGCCAAATATTCTAAAATACTATCTGTAACTACATACAACAACAAAAAATTCATTCATAAACGCGTGCGCGTATTGCTGAAAAAAATGCCGTTCATTCATAAGCGCAAGCATTTCATCTCCCCGCGCACGCAAATGTTCCCCTCAACGAACTTCTTCGCGACGAACACAAAAATGCTAAAATCTTCAATTTTACAAACCATCGACGGTCATTGAAAATTTCAACACCGCAATATCAGACAATAATGCAATTTTCCAACGTAGTCTGACAAATTGCTGGCATTCTAGAACATTCTAGAGCTTCTGCCCAAATGCGCATCAATCCATTTGCGTACACGTGCACGCGCAATTGGCGAATCGACACAAAAATTGCCGAAAAACAGAAATGAATATTCTTTTGCTTACCGTTCCCTTTCCCTTTCAACCCTTCTCTTATCCACAATTGTTGCATAACTCCTCTTCCGTCTCTACTTGCCCCGCTGGCAAGCAAAAAACAGATTTTTTCTCGGGTTACTACTTTTTCTTCTTTGTTTCATTTTTAGCTGGATTCGTAAATTGTTCTTCTTTGCGCACACATACATACATTGCTATGATTTGCATAAATAGCCGTATAAGCGAACTCCATGAAGTGTCTGCTGTGGCTTAGCGCGCATAGTCGCCTGCCACATTATCCTATTGCATGTTTTAGCTTTGCCCCATAGTTCGAATCCCAGCTTTTTTTTCGTGCCATGTCTATTTTTATGCATTTTTTTTTTAAATTAAATACGATATATTTCATAAATTTTTGGAAATCTTTTTTCATTCACATTCCTATTCTGATTTCATTTCGTTACGAATGAATATACAAAATTATTGAAAAGTTTTCATTGTTTTAAATATTTTAAGATGTGTAATACATATAAAGAAATTGTATTAAATTATTTTATTAAACTATTATGTTTGTTATTATTTAATATTAAAAAAAAAAGATTTAAAAAAAATATATTAAATAAAATTAAATTTGAATTATTTCACTTCATCAGTTACTAGAAAAAGGAAAAAAATATAAAATTAAATTTTAATAAAAGGATCCATTATATTAAATTCGTTTATATTACATTATAAATTTGTAAATTTTCAATAAATTATTTACTTTTTTAAATTTATTTAATTCGGAAAATACCTATCAACAAGATAATGTTTCCGCAACATTGAATTTGTGTATTTTTCCGCTTTTGCAACATGCATTTTAACATTTGGCAGCATTTTAACATTGCCAGAAGATGTTAGTTAGCGTTCCTCTGCCAAAACCTTTCAGCTCTGTAAGAAAATAAATAAAAATGTTCGACCTGAGCCGTTTGCACCTTCTCATTGTTTGATGTTCTCTGTTAATGTAGCCACTCATGCTCCATTTTAATATTTTAATCGTTATAATGAGATATAAAACAGAGGCAAAAAAAAACAATGAGAGCTAATGGCTTTATTCTCTTATTTGTTGTTGATGAGGCTCGGTTTCCGGTTTGCAATCTGATTATCTTTACTGGAAATTGTACTTTCTATGCCTAAAGCTTCAAACTCAATGATTGTCTTGGGTGACATTAACCTGCCGCACATTTCCTGGAATGTATTACCCATGAAACGTATATGCGTAAATCATGATCTACTACAGCCAACTGTGGTTTAATAAGGAATTGTTGAAATGATAAAATGTTGAAAAAACAAAACAAAAAAAAATAGCGCATATTTAAATTATATAAAAAAACTAGTTCATGTACCGAGTTCTTAACATACTCAGGTATGTGGCGTAAATATTTGGAATTAAATAAAAGGTTTTATAATTAATAAATAAGTAAAAGGAAAAATAATATTAATTTTAACCCCAAATCATTTTATGATTTCGTACACTCGAAGCGTAAGGTAAAGAGTTTTACTCTCAGTATGAATTTTGAAATTTTTATTTTTGGTGACAACGAGGGTATTGGGAATCTGTTTTATCCATTTTTTAGTCAATGTACCAATATCCATGTAAACTTTACACAATAATTCAATTCATATTCCAATGATTTCTTTTGAAGATGTGTTGCTTTACGGACCTGGTTTAATCCTATTCAGTTTTCTCTAAAATTAATCTTATTACTTGCCTTAATCTAACTTCAATCCGTCACTAAAACAAGGCAGTTCTCTCAACAAAACCGGGAGTAGATTCTCGATTGAAAATTTCAGGGAATTTCAAAGCTTTGAGCAATTCTAAATTTATTTGAAGCGATTGTTACTAATCTGTTGAAAAATTCGATGACTTCAACAATTTCAAACTCTCAACACGGGTTTTGCAAAGGCTAAGCTACTATTAACGATTTACTGGAACCCGCAGCTCATGTTTCAAACAGGTTTAGAGAAAATACTCCGACAGACGTCATATGCACAGACTTCTGTAAAGCATTTGAAAAAGTATGTCACCGCTTACTCATTCATAAACTCGATCAGCTTGGCTTTCCACCTTCACTTCTCTATTTGTCAGTAAAGCATTTGACAAAGTATGTCACCGCTTACTCATCCATAAACTCGATCTACTTTGCTTTCCACCTTCCTTTCTCCGTGGGTATAGTGATACAAAAGTTGTTAAGGTCGGGGTGAATTAGAGTCCAGAATTCCTCCTGAATTCTTGAAACGGGGATCTAACAATGGGAGCCGATCCTTTTAGACAAATAATTAAATTTAATTTCATTCCATATTGTCAAATCGATCCACCTTGGGATTTTGATGTTCGAAATATAAGTATAATTTTCAGAAAATTTCCCCATCGCAAATACAAACCTTGAGGTAGAGTGTCATCCCAATCCATCTTAGATAACCAAACGTCTTACATTCGAATTTTTGCCTTCACGACAATGGGGCATATGACAATGGAATAGCTTGGTCGAATGTGGATGTCTTGGATGATAAAGTGGAAGATATCATGCGCGGCATTCCACCGAATTCCCAACATTCTAGCTTCGCTCAAATCGTCTATCTCCAAACAATCTTTCTGTAATAAACGAGCTTTCTGCGTACTGCCAGTGCATCGTCAACGTACATATGTTTGGTTAAGACCCTGGAAGCGAATGGAAATTTCAAGCGAACATCTTCCGCCAATTGCAGAAGAGTTCTTATCGCTAAATATCACAGTTTACTCCAAAAGTCCCAATTCGGAGTTCGTAGTCCACAAGCCTTGTGCTTGTGATTCTCGAAAGAGAATCCTATGGTACCGGGTATCATCGGGGTGCAGAAGGATCTACCTATACATCTTCTCAATGTCTGCATTGAAAACATATTTGAAAAACCGCCTTTTCAATAGCAGTGCGATAAGGCCAGCTTGAAGGACCGGCCCAGGGTAGAGTGCATCGTTGAAACGAAGTCCATTCGAAATTGGACTTGATGCGTTAAATACCACTTGAACCTTTGTGATGGTATGACCGAGTGTGATATATTCTCGCAGTATTCGATGATATGATTCCTTCAGATCCGGTCTTCTCATCATCGTCGCTTCTTTTCGCACGAATTGACGTGCTGCGTAGGTCCGTGAATCCCAAAGACTTATGTTTTCGGGAAATTCGTACCGAAATGTTAATGCCACCGCAGTTGTCGCCGCATAATGTTGCATTGTTAGGCATTCGAGCCTCCTCGTTTTTTGTAGACGTAAGGGGATTGCCACTCGGAGAACGATGCAACAAAGAATGATGCCGTTGATGGCACCTCAAACAACTGAAAGTGCTCTTACGACTCCTCCCTAGATGAGAATGCGCTAATCTGTTGATACATAAATTATATTTTCTAACTACCCTAAACCGATCATCTACCTTCTTCCCTAAAAAATTTTGTGCATGCTTTCAACGAATGCGAAAATTCTGGGCGCAACCTGCACGCTGACTGTGTCATTTCACTGTGATCCGCCGAAATTTTTCTTTCGTGTGTCGGAGAGGTAGTTGTCTGAATCTTCAGTCTGTCCCCCCCTGGCAATCTGCTCGAGACCAAAAAGACAAAAATTGCATCGCAGTTCTCAATTTCAATGCCTTATATTTGCAGAACTGAGATGCAATTATTTACTGAGCGCTGTAGACTTTTTATCTCAAACCGAAATGGGTAAGGGGCATTTATTTACTATGTCCCCGGCTTCCCACGAGTCTTCTGATTGAGATGGTATAATTTTTCCACCGGACTTAACGCGAATTATTGACGTAAATGGCTGTAAATATATCCCGAAAAGAGGGGCATGCCAAATAATCTCCATAAAAATCGCACGGAGCCAGATTAACGGTTGAGCGCATGTTTCGCTTAGGATGGCGGTTTGCAGGGATTACCGTTGAAGAACTTTGCTAAACAAAGGTCAGATTATGGATGGTTTCACCCATCAACGCAGCGCACGTCAAGTATGCTGTATAGCAATCTTGATACCTAAATTTTGCTAAATTCATGGCCGCGTTACTGTCAAAAGATTATTTTAACTTTGACCATAAAGCATTAAGTTCCTCCAATTGAATTTCAAGAGAAAATACGGAATGAATTGCCCCTGGAATTATGTGATACCTCTCCTCAAACTCCGACAGGGCATTACAGGCACATGAAAAATCGTTTGCGTGAGCCATTGGTTAAAAACTTTCCTTTTATTCCTTTAAAAATTGACCTAAAAAATTAACACTTTAAAGGTTTTTAAGTATTCTTTCTTCCATCGGCGATTGAACTCATGATGGATTATTTTAATTCTTCCCATCGATTTATGATGGAGGGATTGTGTATCTGGTTCGGATATGGCTAGAAGTGGAGCGCCTCTAAGAAAATGCCCAGTAGTTCGTTCGACGAAGCCGCAATTATCAGATCTGAACATAACTCAAAGTGCACCGCTTTTGTCGTAAAACATAAACGGCCACGTAGCCCTTCGTGAAGGTGGAGGACCTTAACATAAATGCCTTTATCTTGAAAGGCCCCGCAAAGTCGACACCCGTAATTGTGATCTGCCCTCCATGAAATTACAGCGTTCACGTGGTAGAACTGCCATAATCTACGTGCGGATGCTCTCCTTATGTAATGTGCAGACTTTTCACAGGTAAATTCACTTCATTATCTGAGGCTAAGTCGTGGGATATGGAATTCTTGTCGGATCATTTGTTGCATGAGCCGATGTGCGGCGTGTAACATCAATAGGTGTTTAATAAGTTTAATTATAATGTGGCAAAATCAATGAATCAATTATTTGGACTGTTCGATTTGACACATATGTACATATGTCTTCCATGTATGGGGGGTTTTCCTTACCAAGCTAGAACTATTTCGGGATCAGACCATAGATATAATTTGAAATTGCTCAGGCTTAAGTAGGTTGGTTGAGTCGAGGCTAGTTTTGCATATACGAGTGCACGGCATAATTCAAGCCGAGGTAGGCTTACTATCTTTAGGGTAGCGACCTTGCCTTTTGTGACTAATAGGTGGCTTGCTGTTTTGCGATAGTGTTGGGTAAACACATATGTATATAGCTGTACATTATGCCTTCGCGGAGGCGTCGCAAAAGCCGTGCCATTCGACTTGATATTTGGGATTTGAGGGATTTGAATTTCTCAAATCCTTAGTAATTTTTTTTTTGATTGGGACCATTTTACGAAGCGAATTAAAGTTTAAATGCGGGGTCGAAAAGTTTAAATTTAAGTTATTAAGTGGTCTTTATTTATATTTTTTAATATTTTGGGATGATTGGCCGTAATCCTTTTCAGGGGGAACCCTCTTGAATTGAAGGCTTGTAGGACTTGGATTAGTGATTCACATGCTTTGGGTAGGCTGGGACTTCCCGAGAGGGTAACGTCCACATATGTTCATATTTGTTTTTAACACTGGGGCTGCTAGAGGTTGCGTTTTTTTCAGTATCTTTTGCCAATTCGTGAAGTGCAGGAATGTGTAGGAATGGGGCTCAATTAACACTAAAAGTGACTGTTTTTAATTTGTATTCGCGTATTTGACTGTTGTATATTTTTCGTCTTTGATACTTTTTTATCTACCCTTTCTGTGATTTCGAATTGGGTAGTGAGGAAGTCTTTCATTTGTTGCCACTTTGGTCAACTTTTTCGGGATGAGAGTGATTGCTCCCATAAAAGTAACGATTTTTCTGATAGATAATGTTCCTGCGCATATATTTGCCAGGATAGGGCCCCAGCTATCTGTAGGAATATTTTGTGTTTATAAAACCGACAAGCAATTTGTAACAGTTGACTATAATTTTCGAAATTCTTCACTTGTTTCTCTTTGTATTTCGGGCATGTTCAATCGAATCGTTACTTGATTATCTACAAATACTCTTTCATTTTCGCGTCGGGATTTTAATGCCTCTCACGCCAGGTTCAAATTGTCGTTATTAAGTGCGAACTGATTAACTATAGCGCCTGCTTTACCTTTTGTTTTCTGAGATGATACACTTTTTACGCTTGAGATAATTTTGATGGTATGTATATGTATATGGCTGTAAACATGTCCCTGAAAGACGGTCATATATGCCTGAACATGCTTCTTGTGTTGGCATTTGGGGCACCTCTACTCTCGGGGGTGGGGTAGGTGAATAACATGCTTTAATAATTTAGGCTGATCAGAAGTCATTGCCTTTGTTTCTTCGTATTGTTCTAAGCAAATGTTTTTTTGTAACAAATTTTTTCATGGCAGAAATACACTCGAAGGTTTCCCATTGTCTGCCGGGGGGCGACCGCTATTAGAAAAAACGTTTCCTTAATTTTTTATGTTACTTGCCATGGCCAGGATTTTAGTCCGGGACCCACCGAATGTACCCCGCACATTTTACACACTCGGCAACGGTGGCCGCGTTTATTAATAAAGACCTGATTATTTAAATGTGTCAAACATAGAGGGTTAGAAATCACTAACAACGGGAGGTTATTGTTTATGGGCCTCCATACTTCTCCAGCGTTCGGATGTTTGTGTAGCATGTCACCACGATCCAGAGAGTTGGTTATTTTAGATTTTTAAACTTGGGTTTTGTAAATTTCTTTGCACTATGTCACCTTTTTCAAGTTTTCTATTGTCGGGTGCCTATCTCACCTCTTTGTTGATGCAACATGATTTGTTTCTTTAGTCCTTCATGCTACCGTACTTTAGCGGTTTTGTTATTAGTGATATTTTCCTAAAGATAATTTAAGTAACCTAATATGTTGTGGGCTCCAATGAAGATGAGTTGAAAGAAGACAGACACTCTTTGTTTTTTTATTTTTGAGAGAAAAAATGTTTAATTTTTTCGCCAAAAGAATACACATCGAGAAATTAATTTTATATTATAAACGAACATCTTAAGCTGATAGCCCTGGCAGCTAGAGTTTAACTAGTTATAATATTAATTGTAAGTAATTTAAATAAATATATCAAAATTTATCGGTTAAGTACAATACACTTGGGAATTCATTATTTTTTCAAAATTTTCTAATTATTAAATTAATTTTTTATTAAATATACTTTTTATTTTAAAATATTAACCTCGTGGGTAACGCCAGAAATAACCAATCATACGATCGTGTTTCGCGCTACCAATCGTCCAGCGATGGAGGGCATCAAACCAGGCTGTATTAGCTTGGTGTAGAAATCCACGCCAAGACCCATTTCGACCGGTGCTGTCTTATAGAAGGAAGGGTCGGCCAGACTAAAGTTTGTAAAACCTTGCGCGATATGTTGTGCCAGCGGTGAGCGGTGCACGCTGTCGCACTCGCTTAAGACATGGTCCGAAGCGAGGCAATTGCTGCAGTAGCGATAAATCAGCGCCGTTCTCAGCGGGATTTCGAGAGGCATTCGGCGGAATTCAGCGCACAAACGGAAGGAATGGTTCTCCATATATAGACCGCATGCGAATTTCGACATTTTCTAAATGAGAAAAATACAATTAATTCATAGCAAGAACCAGAAATTGTTCTGGTGTAAGCGGGGTGGCATCATTGATATTGAGCGACAATGGACTATTTGGACGAGAATTTAATCAGCGCCGTTCTCAGCGGGATTTCGAGAGGCATTCGGCGGAATTCAGCGCACAAACGGAAGGAATGGTTCTCCATATATAGACCGCATGCGAATTTCGACATTTTCTAAATGAGAAAAATACAATTAATTCATAGCAAGAACCAGAAATTGTTCTGGTGTAAGCGGGGTGGCATCATTGATATTGAGCGACAATGGACTATTTGGACGAGAATTTAAATATGCCTTGATCCTGGCCAACAGCATAGAAAGTTCTTGGAATGTAACTTTTATTGAAATGCGCTCTCTTGAAGCGTGGTTGTTGCAGAGGAGGTGGAGTTTTAATTGCCGTCCAGCGTAAATACAACTCGTCCGTAGTCCAACTACAGAACTCTGATATTATCCTCGACCAACTCTGTATTAACGTGAGATGCTCGTCTGGACGACTTTTCCTGTGCGCATCATACATTCCGCCGAACAGTAGTAGCTTAATTTACAAATCTCACATGGAGAATATAGTATATCTTAGTTCCAGAATAGGCGATCATCATCTATGTGTCTTAGGTGATTTTAATCTGAGTTCTGTATCCTAGCGTAATTTGAACAATCATTAGTGGTGTCTCCTGCAAACGCATCAAACGAATGCGATCTGTTTACGATAGATAGTCTCTTAAGCATTGGTTTATCTCAAATTAATAGTTACTTGAACAAGCTAAATCGCCTTTTAGATTTAATATTTTTAAGCAATAATTTAAACTATCAGCTAACTAAGTGCAACTCACCTATATCTGTGAGTAATATGCACCACATTCCGCTAGTGTTAAGCTTACATTCTTATGAATTTTATACTGCTCCAGTTGATGGTATCAGGCCAATATTCAACTATAACATGTGTGACTTTGACCATTTGAATTCAGTGTTAATGAGCCATAACTTGCCCGATTTTCCTGGTAATTTAGGCACATCAAGCGCTTTTAAAGCTTTTAAATCTTGCATCTATGAGTTGTGTTTAGATCGTATTCCTACTTTTCCCAGAAAGGCCTACGCTTTACCTTGGTATACGAAAGAACTGAAGCATCCCAAAAATTGTGAAAACAAAATCTATAAGAAATACAAAGCTTCGAATTCCTCTGCTTATAATGAACTATACCAATTTTATCTGAAAAAGTTTAATGACCTCGATAAGTTTCTTTATAAAAAGTATATAAGTAATCAAGAAGCTAATATCAAAAATAACCCTAAGGCTTTTTGGAGCTATATCAAATCCAAGAAAGCTACTTCTAATATACCTTCATCGGGTTTCTACAAAGAAAAAGACGCGAATACCCCTATTGAGGCAGCAAATTTTGTGTCTGAGATGGATCATGTCAGCAGTCCCGTTCACAGTTGCGTCTCCGACTCTACCCTATCGTTTGGGTCGGTTACTTTATCGGCTGAAGACATTGAAAAAGGCATTCAGTCTTTAAAATTCTCAAAACAAATGGATGTGGATGGCTTATCGGCTATTATTTTTAAAAAATTTTCCGCTCTTATAGAACCCTTAACGCTAATTTTTAATAAGTCTCTGTCCAATGGCGAGTTTATAGATGATTGGAAAAATGCTTCTATAGCCCCAATTTTCGAAAGTGGGAATAAGAATGACGTTAGCATTTATCGCCCGATTTCGAAATTGTCAACTGTCTCTAAAATCTTCGAGTGCGTTATTAAAGCGAAGTTGCCTTTCTAAGTCAGTACCTTGGTTAGCCCAAACCAACATGGATTCGTCAGTGGCCGGTCAACTGTATCTAATCTTGCAGTTTTTACTGCGGACTGCTTTGCAGCCTTTCAGGATGGGCATCAGGTTGATGCTATCTATACAGACTTCTCTAAAGCCTGCTTCCAAACATCTAAATTTCTTTTATATGCTGACGATCTTAAAACTTACTCTACAGTCAGAAGCTTGCATGACACCTGTGCATTACAACTAGAGCTTGATAAGCTTTACTCGTGGTGCTCTCGAAATCGGCTTTTTCTGAATGTAAAAAAGTGTTTCCATTCCACATTTACCAGAAATTATGACCCGTTCCAAATTAGGTATCAAATTTCGGGTTCACCCCTCGATTACGTTAATGAATTCAAAGATTTAGGTGTATATTTTGATACCAAACTTAGGTTTACCACCCACGTTAATTATGCTGTCTCTAAATCGTACGCTATATTAGCTTTTGTTCGACGTAACTGTTTAGCTTTCTCAGATCCATACACTCTCAAGTTATTATATACCACTTTAGTAAGACCCATGTTAGATTATGCAGCCATCATTTGGAGACCATATCACGCTACTCATATTAACTGTATAGAGCGAATCCAAAAATTATTTATTAAATTTGCACTACGTTCTTTAAACTTTACTGATCCCATACCTCCCTACGAATCCCGCTGTCACCTCTTATCCTTGAAAACTTTACAATCCAGACTTTCCTTTCTCTCTTGTAGTTTTGTAGTGAATCTGCTAAATGGTACAGTTGACTGCCCTGCCCTACTGGGGAAATTAAACTTTTTCCTTCCCGCTCGGAATCTCCGACACGTCCCCTTGTTTTACACTGAACATCCTAAATTTGAGTACATCAAATTTGCTCCCATGTCAAGAACATTGTCTGAATTAAATAATGTTCCGAACTTGGATCCGCCTTCATCGCCTGGAGCAGTCCGGAGCCTACTGTATAATTATTTTAACTAGTTCCCAAGTAATTGTTCTCTATAGTCAGTAAGAAATAAATTGTTTCATTTAACTTAAAATAAATAAATAAATAAATAAATAAAAATATATAGAGCTCCATATGCCTTTTCTGAGGCGTCACAAACCCCGTGAAGCTGCATTTGACAGTTCGGAATATAATTAACACATCTGGGAATTTTTAATGAAGTAATATGAGAATGGACAAGATCATCTTCCACTGATATAGATCCTTTGGATTCAACTACTGCTCATTCCAATTTGTTTTCTCCAGCCCAATTGGTTGTATAAGCATTTTTGCTCCCACGATAATTGGGCATAACCAACCTGCGGGATCGAACAATTTGGCAATTGTGGAGAGAACTTGCTGTTTAGTAAACGTGTCCTTGTCCTCCAATCATTTTGCCAAGGAATAAAACTGACATATGTTTGATAGCAGTTGGAGTATTTGAGCTTGATCGATTCTATAGTATCATCTTGATCGGTACACATTGAATACACATTCGACAAACAATTTTAATATTTAGCCTTTACTTCAGCGCAGAGTGACTTTCTCTTCTTATTGAATTTCAAGAGAGCAAGTGCTCTGATTTGTGACTGTAGGCGTGATGCTTTAAATTTCAAAATACCATCTGCTGCTTGAAGAAATTTTCCTAACGATGCCATTGCATTTTCAGAAAAGTTGAAAAAAGCAAAATACATTTTACAGAATCTTAGAAAAGGACGATATATGATGGTACGAAAAATACAAATTGACTAGCGATTGATTACACTAGTTTACAGTACATTTGTTGCCGAAGAAATTTTAGCTGTTGCTGACTACATATAATATGCTATTTTCAAAAATATAATTAGAATATTTTTATCAGCTCTAGTTTCTGAGTTTCAGCTATGTAGGTATTAGACAGAAAAAAACATGTATTTAATAAGAAAAACTTTATTTAAAGAAACAATTAGTCATTGAGTTCTAAAAAACTTCGTTTTAAAGCTTTTCTCCGATGTGTCGACTTTGGAAAATGACGTATTAGAGACCAACAATAGTCAGACATCATATTTGTATCCCAGAAACCCTGATAGCGCTCTTCCATGACGCGAAAGTCTTGATGCATACGCTCTCCCTGCTCTTCGCTCATATCTCCTAAATTTTTCGGAAACCTGTCCAGGTGACTATGGAGAAAGTGGACTTTTATACTCATATTGCATCCCATATTTCTTAATTGTAGCAGAAGGTCTTCTACAAGCTCAACATAATTTTCAGATTTCCGATTTCCGAGAAAATTCTGCATCACAGATACGAAAGCTGTCCAAGCCTTTAGTTCTGACTCAGTCATAGAATTTCTAAATAGAGTATCATTCGTAAGTTGTCTAATTTGAGGGCCATCAAAGATACCGGCTTTAATCTTTTCCATAGTGAGCTGAGGAAAGTTTTGGCAAATGTAAGAAAAGCAGTTCCCATTTTTATCTAGTGATTTTACAAACTGTTTCATGATGCCCAGTTTTATGTGTAATGGAGGAAGGATAATTTTGTCACGAGATACTAATGAATTGTGGACTATATTGTGCTTTCCAGGCTCCATATTTGCTCTCAAGGGCCAGTTTTTTCTTACCCAATGTTCTTGTTTAGCTCTACTGTCCCAAAGACATATAAAACAGGGAAACTTGGTGTAACCACTTTGTTGACCGAGAAGAATGTTGACCATTTTTAAATCGACACAAATTAGCCGCTTATGGTCATTGTATTTTATTTTGTTCAAGACTAGCGAAATGTTACAATATTCCTCCTTTAACTTTGTACTGTGGGCAATAGGTACCCCAGCATATTTATTTCCATTATGTAATAGAATACATTTTAGGCTACGTTTTGAGCTGTCAATGAATAAACGCCAGTCATTTGGTTCGTATTGCTTCAAGCTCATTTTTATCAACAATTTTTTGATATCTGAACAAAAGGTAATGCCATCTTCTTCGGAAAAATAATACCGTAATTCTGTATCTCTTTCACGATAAAAACTTATTTTAGTATCCGAGGATAGCAAATTTTTTTCTTTTAGTCTTGATGCTAACAATTCTGAAGCTTGTTTAGAAAGATTTAAATCTCTTACAAGATCATCTAACTCATTTTGGGAAAAGCATTTTGGCTCATTAGACATAGCTTCAAAATCAGGATCACTTTGTGATGAGCTTGGTCCTTCAATGTCTTGCTCTAATGGTTCAGATATATTTTTAAGCTTTGAAGAGTGAGGTGAACGCTGCACTGGACGTTGAACACAACTAGTACTTGGGTATTGCCATTTAGCTCGATTTTTAGTGTTTAAACCGTTTATGTTCACACTACAAAAATAACAGTCTATGAGATGATTTTGTGGTTCTCGCCAAATAGTCGGTGTTCCAAATTTAAAGGCACTTCTTTTACCACTTTTCCATAATCTTAAATATTCCACACACGATTTACAAACACAATTGGGAGCCCAAGACTTCTCATTTTTATCCAAGAGCATCCCAAAATACTCAAAATAGGTATTTTTCACCAACTCTGATATAACTTTTCTACTATTGTGAAACACATATTCTCCGCATATATAGCAAAAATGATCTGGATTGTTTAAACAACGTCTCCTTGAACTACTCATGACGCAAAAACTAGAGGAACAAATTTTAACACAGTAAAATATGCCTGTTATCGATTAATATATATGATATAAATTAATATAAATGATGAAATCAAAAACAAAGTAACTCGAGCTGCTCAACAAATTTTGAGGGTAGATTTGACAAAAACAAGTGATGAGTGAACAATATCAACCACAGGATTCGCGGCAACAGACAAAAAGTTTAATATTGTAAACCAGTGTTATTTATATAAAATTAATAAAACGGATCCGTAACGATGAAATCAATGAAATAAAATTTAAAAACAATTACAAATTTATCAAAAATATTTAAAGTTTTAATTTTCACTATTTCGAAAACTGGTCGAGATGGAAAACAAATTTAAGAAGAAAAACATTCACCAAAATGTGGTAGTCGTCTTCCGCTAAAATATTTCCCTTTAGCGAAATATTCACAAAAATGAAAGCACAGAAAACGTCTAGCTAAACTTAGTTTCGAAATTCTGAACGAAATAATGTATACACCGAAAAGCGATCGATGAATAAAGAGTTTCGCAAGTAAGTATTTAATAAAACAATAGTAAAGAGGTTGATAAATAATCGAAACTCCAAAAATTTGCAGAGTTAGAGCTTCAATTTAAAAAAGAACACCGGATTTCGTAACAAATTTGAAGAACCAGAAAGAAAAAATTATTTATATTTGCTATTAAAGCTTTTAAATTGTTCAACAATTAAATTTGCTTTAATTGGAACGCGCACACCAATTTATAAAAAGTCAAAACTTTTAATACTTAAAATAACTCGAATTTGAGTTCCAATTCATTTATTGATTCACACAAAAAATATGTATACAGCTGCGAGCTTTTTAATAGAAGTGCGCTCTCAATATTTCGTTAGGTGTTAATACACATTTTTTTTTTACAAAATCAAAACATTTATATTTAAGTTGATATTTTATTGTTTAAAACTTTTTTTCTTAACAAGGTACATAAAATGGCAAAAAAAAAAGAGCTGTATTTCAGTTTATTCCAATTTAGAGATAATTACAACAACAATAAAAGCTAATTCGCATTTAATTTTATTAACTAGAATAATATTTAATTGCACTGCATTTATTTTTTATGACTGCAACACATCTGCTCTCATGGAGCCGACTAGGCGGCGACATCTCTCCAATGGAATGTTATACCATGCTTTTTGTACTACTTCCCACAAATTTTTATTATTTGTTGGTTTTTTTCTCAAACGGCTTTTTTAAGCTCAGTCCAAAAGCTCTCAATGGGATTGAGGTCTGGTGATTGCGCTGGCCACTACATAACTTCAATACCATTTTCCCGAAACCAATCCTTTGCCACTTTACTAGTATGTTTTGGATCGTTGTCTTGTTGATTGATTCATTTCAGTGGCATTTCGTCTTCGGCATAAGCTAGCACGTTGGTTTGTAAAATATTCACATACAGATATTGATCCATAACCTTTTCTATTAGCAGTATCGGACCAACTCCTTGATAGGAAAAGCATGCCCACACCATAATTGAGGTTCCGCCATGCTTAAGTGTATTTCTTGAATACCTTGGATCATATTCTATGTTAGGTGTACGTCTAAAATATTCCCTTGAGCCTTTTCCACCAAATAGAACAATTTTGCTCTCGTCAGCCAATAATATATTTTTACACTTTTGGAATGGCCATGACATGTGGTCGTTTGCAAACTTGAGTCTTTGCCAACATGATTTTTTTTCAAAGGGGAACTTTACGAGGGCTTTGAGCAAACAATTTATTGTCTCGTAAACATCTTCTGACTGTATGTACTCTACGTGGCAAGTTTAACTCATCTTTAATTTGAGTAGCTGCCGCTGATGGATTTGCTCGACTAGTCCTTAATATGCCTTTCACAAGGGATGCAGATAAAATTTTTGTACGGACACGTATTTCAGGCGAGGTTTTGCTCTCTAATGCAGTGGATATCATTTTTGCGGAGCAACCTTGTAATTTTTGTACTTCTTTATACGTTTTACCTTCATTTATAAGATTCTTTATCAAATTACGCTTCTCTGCTGTGCAATGTTTCCACAACCCACTTCAAAGAAATTAGTTATGCGAACATATGAGATAATTTCTTATTATGTTTTAGATAATAATATTACTTACTTTTGAAAACCGTATTTATCAAATTTTCATTGAGTCTTTAAGTATTGCTATACAAAATCAAAGGCAGAAAATATTTAATTATTAAAAACCAAGAAATTTTGTAAAATAACTACTTCACTTATTTTGTCGGTGTCTGCCCACTTTTGACTGTCCGCTGTATTGATATTTTGAGTGCTTCTGGTATGAAAGGAGATTTACAAATGCGTTTTGCGTTGGAATTCTCTAACGTAGTAGCACACATGATTTGTTCCGTCATTACTGTTTTCTATATCTCTCAAAAAAACCCTTTGTGCACCTAAGTTATTTATTTCTGCCTCTGCGTGAAACGAATTTGTCGATCAGAGTTCACTTCCTGCCTCTTCTTCCTCATTTTCAACCCCGAAAACTACATGCTGAAGCAAACGCAATTGGAAATCTCTGTTCCCATAAGCAACGCTCAAATTAAGTTCTCTTAACTTTGCTAAAGAAATACTAAACTGCAGTCAATGATATAATAATGTCTGCGCCCATCTTACAAGTTGTCATGTCTGTATGTACACATGTGCAAAATACGACCAATTTATATATCTTCAAAATCAATTGAATCAAATTATCACTATTTAAATTAGGAATTTACTTTCCAAATTTTACTTTTCCACTTTACTTTATGCACGCATGTTTACAACTTACAAAATAAGTGCTTAAAACATTATTCTTAAATAAATACTACTGTACTATGCAAATAAAATCAAATACAATTCTACTGAGAATAAATAAACTTTCTGCTCACGATAGCAGAGAACATCAAACAAGGAGTTGAAAGTTGATGTTCTCTGCTTTAACACCCACAACACTATTTGGGGATCTCCCCACATGGTATTCGCGGAGCTGCTATTGAAAATCTACTGTTAAACTCCAATTTGACCATTTTAAATAATGCGTCTCCCTCCCACTTTTTTAGTAGAGCAACCTTCACTCATATTGATCTCTCCTTAGTATCTTCACAACTTCACCCTTTTTTCTCCTGGGAAGTCGACTCACAGCTACAAGGCAGCGATAACTTGCCCATTTATATTAAATTTTCCATACCAATGGATGCAAGTTTCCCAGATGAAAACCTTAGCAAACCCATAATTTTTAATACCGACCGGGCAGACTGGCACAAATTCCAAATCTGTATCATTAACACTTCTGATAAATTGGTTATATCTTCAAACATAAACAAAACAGCAGCTGTATTCCACAGAAAAATTGTTCAAGCAGTTAATGAATCAATGCCACACAAGGCAAAACTTGGTAAGGGTAAATATGTATATTGGTGGAATCAAGATTTAACTAATTTGCGGAAACTAAAAACACTAGCTTGGAAAAAGTTTAAAAGAAGCCCTACAGTAGCGAATAGGACATTATATAAAAAAGAAAACGCAGTCTTTAAACGCGAATGTAAAGCAGCAAAAAGAAATTCCTTTTCTAAATTCACGGAATCAATAAATCCCAACACATCAACTAGAGAGCTATGGTGAAAATTGAATAAACTTTACGGTAATTCAACCTATCACAACAAACGCTTACTAAAAAACAATGACGGGGGAACAGTGTCGATTCCATATAATATAGCCAACAGCTTTGCTTTTGAGTGGTCTTCACAAGGTAATAACTCAAACTTTTCCAATTCATTCATTAGTCACAAGCCTATCACTAATATTTCATTAAACTTCACAGCCGAACCTACGGCTATGTTATTGGATTCACCAATTACCTTATTAGAGTTTGACACAGCGGAGGGTACATCAAAGAGAAAATCAGCAGGGTTTGATAAAATATCTTACCCCATGCTTAAACATCTGCCTTCTTACGTAAACCGTCGCTACGTTGATCTCTATAAGGCAATATTCCAGTCAGCAATCATTCCACAGTAATGGAAAACCGCCAGAGTCATACCTTTACAAAAATGTAATAAATCCTAAACTGAGGTAAATGACTTCCGACCAATATACTTCCTATCTTGCCCTGAAAAAAATTCTCGAAAAAATCATAGCTAAACGTCTGAGCTGGCTTCTAACAAAACGTAAGCTAATTAGTCCCTATCAGTTAGCATATAAGTCCCAAAAAAGCTCTCTAGACGCACTTTTGTTTATTGATCACCAAATAGCTTCAACGCTATCTGTTGACTTTGAAAAAGCGTATGACCGTATTGGGAAACACGCGATTTTAGAGAAACTGATGGAGTGGTGAATATTCGAAATTGATTCCTTTCTATCAAATCGGAAATTCCGGGTAAAATTAGTGGAGTTCATTCCCAGACTTACCCATTAGACAACGGTATACCGGTTTTATTGTTTCACATTGCGATGGAACACTTCAACAGGATTATAACGAGTAACAGTTACCTCAACCATTGCATTTACGCAGATGATTTGTATCTACTAGGAAAGATTAAGAGGGATATAGAATTTAAGAACCAAATTAATATGCTGTTTGGAAAAATCCTGGGGTGGTGTGACTACTCCGGATTAGAAATTTCTTTTTCTAAAACAAAAACTTTACATGTCTGCAAAAAACACTTAGGGAGTTCACAAGCCGTGTTATATGTCGTATATATTTAGTCCGTTATTGAAATAACAGTGGAACGTGTGAACGCACTGTGCTATTTCGTTAACTATTGCATGTCGTATTCAAGCAATTAATCAGCTGAGTAGAAGAAGAGAAAACAAAACGAAATAAAAGTATAAACAATAAAATGCCTAAGAGGACCGAAAAAATAAATTAATAGCTGCTGTTTGTAGAAAATACGAACAGGACAGCCTCGTGATGGAAGAAAGTAAGTAATCCAACATATTTTCATGCATTTTTTTTTTAGCGTGTTGGTTATATATGATGAAGATGAGCAGGAAGAGATAGATGCAACTTTTAGAGTGAATATGCTCATATCACTTACTTCGTCATTTAGATGTATTTCCATTATTTTTTTTTAATATATCTCCTTCAATTGTTTCACTGGCCGCTTTTGCAAAAATAATATAAAAAAAAGTGACGATAAACAGAAACAGCAGATCGAATAACACACACAAATAAAACACTAAACATACCTTTCAGAGTTGTATTGAAATAAGACAATTTTACATGTAAAACAAAAACAACAAGTTTACAACTGTTGTATTGCAATAACACGATTAAATAAATACGACAAATAACACGGCTTGTGAACTCCATAACTGTAACTTAAGTAATGTTGTTATAGCTAACCAAAATATATAAAACGTAAGCTCACTAAAGATATTAGGTTTGACTTTCAATAATAAGTATAACTGGTCTTCACGTATCACACCTTTAACAAATATTTTAACGGAAACCGGACTGCCTGGTATTGAACATAGGGTTTGCATGATGACGGCAAAGGAAATTCCAAAGATTATTTTATACTCGGAACAGCAGCTAATAACAGATGCAAAACTTATTGCTAAAAGGAAGAGAGAGTTGCGCTACCCATCAGCGGTCAGTCGTATGGTTAAGATTGCGCAGGAGATCGGTTTAGATATTAAGCAACACAAACTCTTTTTTCCAACTAGGCCACCCTGGAAGTTTGGCACAAATTGTAAAACAATCAACCAATAACCAGGTTTTTATCACATCATATTACGATACGGTAGACGAATTCAAAAAACGCAATTGGAATTTAGTTTATACAGATGGTTCAAAATCTATTCATGCCACATCCTATGCAACCATTAGCATAAACCTGCAACTGACAAAGCGAGGCCGATTCACAACAGACAGCTCTGTTTTTACTGCAGAAGCGGAAGCATTACTGGAAGCTTTAACACCTGCAAAGGTACAACTGGCAAACACCTCATGTGCTCGGACACTCTCGGTAGTAAAAGCTATACTCAACATACATCATAAAAACGAAACAATTCAGAAAATAAGAAAAGCACTACTACAATATCCCCCTAAGCTGAAAATAATGTGGATCCCGGGCCATGTTGGAATTCCGGGCTATGAGTTAGCTGATGTAGCCGCCAAATTTGCAACCACTGCACCGATTATTTATAAGCACGTAACAAACAAATCTGAGATTATAAAGTTAGTAAAACAACACTATAATCTCATAGCAAAAGAATTCTGGAACAATTACAACCACGATTACAAAAGAATCAACCCAGATGGTGTAGTCGCAAAATATCTAACTGATATCTCAAGAATTGACCTTAATAAATATAAACGCCTGAGATTGGGGAACACTCGCCTAACACATAGGCCACCTCCAATATATCGCCTATGCTTAGCTGATACACTTACATGTACTCGTAACCACTTCACTTATGACTGTACTTTTGTTAAGAATGTGCAATTAACCTTATTTAATAAAATCTGTCTGCCTGAGCTATTAAAGAATATTACTTCAAATAATATCAAATACATTATATCGCTCTTAAAGAAATGTAACATTTACTACTCTACTTAATAGCCTTAATATTATCATATATTAATTTTATTACAATTAGGCCGAAGACCATAGGCAACTAACAGCCTAGATTTAAGGTGTATGTAATTCAATTATATAAATAATTTTTTTTATAAATAAATAAATAAATAACTAAAACTGTATTAAAGGATTCTACGTCTTTTTATTCTAACAGTTTTGAATGGTTGCTTTACATACCTTATCAATGTTCCTATTTTTTCATATTATTCTGGTTACCGTATGTATGAGAGAGATTTCCACCCTAAGACACAAAATCTTGAAATTAATTTGTCTGTGAACAAATGTAGTGATTCGATTCTACTCATCAATAAAAAAATCACCAAAGCTTGTAAGAAACTACTCCAGATCAAAATACTTAGATGATCACTAAAGTTTCTCTTACTGTAACCCCACTTTGCTTGCCATCCTTACCTCGAATTCGAAAACTCCCAATTCGATGTTACACAGTTTTCAGACCGAGGTTTAATTACTTTACTTGATTATAAATATTCCTAATCAAATCCCAAATCTCAGAAAATTCTAACGCTTACTGGGGAGGTTTAGATTCACTCGTGGCCTTTTTCGGTTGACGCGAAGGCTTTATTAAAGTTAAAGTGAAGGTCTAAGAACTCCTCTCTGGCCAAATTATTTACCACTGGCTCATAGAAATCTCTCTTCCGTTGATATCCGAGCTTCCCTAACAACAGTATCTCGGATCAGCACCGTTTCCGTTAACGACGTCAGCCTTACTCCGCCTCGATTCAGATAGGGCATTTCTTTGCAGCGTTGGAAGTGGTTCTACTTTATCGTCATAGGACATATAAACGGACATAAATCAAAGTTCTCTAGCACTGCCCTATAGGCTCTCAGCCACAATTTCAAGCTAGGATCTTCCCTCATTCTTTGCCACCAAGAGCTTATAGTTTTTCGTCCTAATGCCAGAAATACCTTTACTGTTTACCCAATGTTCCTGAATCAGGATTATGTCTGATCCAACCTGCTCATTTTACATAAAATCCATCCGTTAGATAGAAAAGTTAAAAAAAAAAATCAAAAATCAGCTGTATAAAAATTCGGCAATTCATAGTTTGCGGCATGAGTCGTTGAGTTTGAGAAACCAAATATAAGAAACGAAACAAAGACATGCACATTATTATGTCGAAATTCAGTGAGCTATAAACTACATATCCAAAAATTGTCCAAACAATCAAATAAACACGTTAGAAGTTTTGACAAAAGTATGTTACATTTTAATAAATTTTGTACAATGTTTGAAATTTTGGTTTATGTGTTTTTATGGTTTTTTACATCCGACTAATATTTTATAAAATTTACGAAAAAATATCACGAATAATGTACGAATTTGAGTCAACTTCGAATCGATTTCTTATTTTTTGATACGATTTTGCTGGGACTTTGCTCCTCAATTGGTTTCATGGGGTACCAACCCCATCTTACACACAGTTACGATTTTCTAATTTGATTGAATTTCTAACTCTATGCAATACTTCGATAATGTTTAGGCGAACCGTTCAGGATTCCTTTATCGGAATTTGATCAAGTTGCTTTTTAAGAGTGTTTATGCGAGTTTTTTTCAAACATTTTCAAGGAATACAACTGGTTCAATATATGTATAAATTCTGGAATCAGCAACAATCAATCTGTTTAATAAAATGTTGAAACTTACATGTATATACATTACCAGCCATTAGTGATTGAGCCACCATTTACATCTGCTTCAATATTCCCAAAAGAATGTAAATTTTAGAGCAAAGCATAAATTACAGTAATTAAACTCCATCTACACTCTACATTTTGTGAATACTGTATTGCGTATTTTTCTGAATTTCAGGTTGACTCCATATATACGGATTTTAGTACAGCTTTTGACAAAGTTCTCATTCGATTCTACTTTATAAGTTAGCCTATCTTGGTCTCCATTCGGTTTTTTTGGAGTGGATTAAATCTTACTTAACTAACAGACGCTGTGTTGCGCCTCATCTGGGATTCCCCAGAGAATCATTTTAGGTCCTTTAACTTTTGTATAATTTATAAACGATACTAGTTCATGTTTTTCTGACGCTAATTTTCTGATATATGCTATGACCTGAAATTGTTTGCGATGATCAAAAACGAAAGTGATCCTATTTCGATCCAGAAGGATAATAATCTTAATCTTTGGTACATTCAATCTCGTCTTTTTTTAAATACTACAAAGTGCTAAAAGTTACTTATGCGAAAATTCACAGTGCATATGGTAGAATAGCATCGTGGAGTCCCCGCCAGAATCTGTCGTGAAAAAGTTCTTAGCTATTTGGAGTTCTTTCCACAAAAATTTCATAAATAGATTGGAGCGTGTCCAGCTTATAACGTCGTATAGTAGTCGTTTATTTTTAATTAATCTGAAGCCCTTGGAAGCGAGACGTTCTGTACTCTCCCTGACTTTGCTTCTCACTTAGGGGACATAAAATTCAAAACTCCTCAGCGTACATGCCTTAAATGAATGTAACCAGATCTCGAATTCTATCTTACTTGACTTCTCTTATTCTAGAATTTTATTTTCTGATTTTTTGCATTCTTTCTCTTGATTGATAAAATTCTTCTTTATTCAATCATCAGACTCAGTGACTTATTGTTTATTATGTAACTGGTCTGTAAGAAACCACTGCTTCATAGACGAATGAATAAATAAATATATTCATTGAATTTAGAAGAGCACATTTCTATTGAAAACATTTTGTGTGACACAGACTATTGGAAACTTTTCAATTTAAAAATAATATTTGGACCATCTATGCACCACTGCAAAAACCAAGCAACCAACCTTATAAAACAGTGTGAGTCCTTGATAGCAGCGTGAATTGCATCCATTGTCGAAGAAAATGATCTTTTATCCGCACTGCAGTCAGGGTTTCCACCAAAGCATAGCTGTTCTTGTACTTGATTCCCTTTCGATTAGTCTTTTTGTTACTGATGTATTCTCTGCGAGTCAGTACATCAAAGTCCACGCTTTTGACGACAGCATTCAATTGTATCTGTCTAGCCGTGTTGGTATTGTTGAAGATATGTGTTTTAGAATAATACTTGTCTCCCGTATCGCAATGACCACATGATAATTTTCTTTACCTAAATGCTCCAAAATCTTATATGCTGCCTATTAGTAATAGTGTAGTGCGTGTAGAAGATGTTCCAAAACTTTTTGTTGATAATAGTGTCCTTATGTTTACTGATAAGATTAAAAGTTTTGGCTTTATTGTGAATTCTATGTTGAGCTGTTCTGACCATATAAATAAAGTTGTGAGTAATGTGTATTTTGTTTTACGAAGAATGTCAGCGTCGTTTACGTCCTCAAAAACTAGAACAAAGCTAGCTATTCAACTTCTTGTATCACATATAATAATGTTATGTATATTGTTGCAAAAAATATGACCACATCTCCTTTTGGGGAAATTAAATTCTTGTATGCATCTTTGAATACCTTGCAGAAAGAAAATATATTTAAACGTACATATAAGCTCAAATAAATAAATAAAATAAACTATTTAACAAACTTGAAAAGAGCAAGAGCAAAAATCACTTGAAGGAAGTATCTGAGTATATATTTGCTAATCCTGAGCAACAATTGTATTTCAAAAACTATTAAACCTAAAATCGAAAATATTGATACGGGTGGCTAGGTAGGGAGATTTAACCCAAAGGGTATATTTGTACATATGTATATACTAATAGAAATAAATATGTAAAGGTATATGGCACAAAAATACCTTTAATTTGATATATAAGTTTTTCCCACAAATACCGTACTGTTTTACCAGGGCCCGGTTTTCCAGTTACCATGTATTATACAGGTTTTGGGCAGGGGTGGGCTTGGTATGGTTAACATAAACTGCCGTAAACATGTAAAAATTTCGGTGTCACAGGGTTGTTCAGGCACATATAATTATGTTCATGCTCTTTCTTAGAAAGGGTGGATTTTTCCTTCTCAAGTCCTGATTTTCCTTTTTGGAACTTCTTCTATGAATTAAGCTACACATTGCCAGCACGTTTGGCTCATGCTCATCCTAAGGACAACTTCTGCAACACATATTCTCCCTATGTGCTCCGCCACTTTCTTCCTCCGTGACTCCCGTCTGAAGCAATGGAGAATTGTGTGTTCCACATCATCTGCTTTCCCCATCTTCGTTGAGTACTTGCGGTGGTTGTGAATGACGCTAGCCCGGAGATGTTGCGCCCTTCCACCCAGGGTTCCCGGATGAGAGCGATGTCTGCTGCTTTTTAGCTGTAAGACGGAGCAGCAGTGCAGCTGACGCTGCCCTACTGTGATGCAGGTTTATTTGTAGGACATTTTGATATGTTTCGTATGTTTCGTGTCTACGCCTATTGAGGAAGTCGATCTAGTTGGTCATTGATTTTAACCGAGTCAAACCCGTACCTAATCATGCCCTTTATTCTTTCGAGAGCCGCACGAACTCCTTATTTAGGAGCAGTACCACCTGCATTATTGCCCTGTTACTGGGTATCTTTTTCACTACCTTTCAGTTGTCTACCGGCAGTTCAGGATTGAAGAGTCTCATGGTTTCCAGTATTTCCTCAGGCTCAGAGGGTTTTACTGGTAGCCAAGCTCTGGCTCTTGGTCTCTCCGAAATGTCTTTGAAGTCTAACGCCTTTAACTTTGCCAGACAACACAGCTTTCGTCCAATTTATTTCTGCCCTTATTTATCTTGCATGCTCGGCGGTTACCTTTCCACTCAGGTCAGGTATGTTTACGCTCCTATGAAGAATTCGATTTGCCATATTTTTCTGTTGGAAGCTATCATTGTCCGGATCTATCCTCTGATATGGATTCTACTGACGCCAGGAATATCCTGGGATGGCCTCCTAGCCATCACCTCACCGCTTGTTTTCCTGGTTTTTGCGTGCACTTCCAGACCCAGTTTCACCATTAGCTCCCACCCTTGTTTCCTTTGCGGGAAACCGCCCTTCAGGCACTTTGAGAGAGTCTGCCTCTTGATTTTTGTTCTTTTTTTTCTATTAGGCTCCATTTTTGAGTCAATTCCCACGAGTTGCGTAGATAGGCGTTCGTCCACCTGAGCAAAGATCCGCCTTGCCCTAAGAAACGCCTCAGTTACTCACTGGGCACGGCCGCAACCTAGCAGACCCCGTTTGTGAGAGGGCTATTTAGGGGTTCCAGGCTGGGCGATCATCGAAGCGGCGTTGGTCCATTCCCTATATTTACTTCACCAGGCCATGATTATACATCATTTCCACGAGAAAAACTATTTAGGATGACATCGTTGTGTCCATTAGAAGCTTTCTCTTGCGCTGTTTTGGACCTCCCCTCTTTGCTAATACTTTGCTCGGAGATGCAGTAGTTTTTCGACGCTTCTATTCTTATTGCGCCTTTAAGTTCTTTATCTGTGAAAGGTGGATGCGTTTTTGGCTATGTAGTTTCCGACGCATCTATTCTTCGGGGATAATTGGGGAACGGTGCATATACAATAAAGTACATCTTTTCGCTGTTCAAAGTTGATTTCTTTCGCCCAGTCCGTAGTTTGTTGGTATTTATGTCATTCCGCAGTGGCTCACTTTGATTTTCTGTTGGTAATTTTTATCTGATCTGCAGTACTTCCTACTGCTTTTCTTTTCTACAGGGCCTGGCTGATTTAATTGCTCTATATCGACTTATATCTCCTTGCTAAAGTCCTTCCGACACCAGAGTAATATCTGGGATGGCGCCTTTAGAAACTATTCATTTTAATGTAGGAGTATTTTCCTCTGGCGTCTATCAGTCCAAGCTGCACTGCCATTTTTAGGGTTCGTCTGCCTTTGGAATTTGTCGATCTCTACGATTTCATCATCTATGGCATTTAATTTGATTGGAGCATTTTGAATCGAGTCGCTTGGAGTTAGATGGCTGCTCAGTAGGGTGTATTGGTTATTTTTTATCCGAACAAAGTATTCTCCCAATCTCTTTCTTTAAACAGTTTATTGCTAATGCTTGGCAGCCACACAGTTGCTGTGGTTTTCTCCACCTTGATCTGGCTTAAAATTTCAGCTACACTTTTACTTGTATACTTGCAATCTTCATGTCATTGGGCACTGGTTCGCACCAGGCATATAATCAATTGTTTTCGCCGGTCGCTATACAAATGAAGCACCCCAGCTTGTTTCGACATTCCTTCACAAGCACGAAGTGTCGATGGATTTATAGGCTAATATCCAGACTCGAGCCATGGTTGAAGCGATCACAAGGAGAGGTTGACTTCTATATGATCTAATCACTCACAGGCTACGGGTACTTTCGGAAATATCTGTACAGGATGACAAGGGTGGACTCAAAACTCCGCTCTTACTGCGAATTAAAGGTGATGTATATCACAGTAATAATTGTAATAATATTTTAGTAATAAAAGTAATATAAATTATAAAAAAATAGTAATAATAATAGTGTTTTTTGCGTGAGAGGTGGGCAAAAATCTTCGGATCTGAACTCTTCACTTTGGCTTTCTTCGAAGCCGATATGATGTGGCGAAGGGGCCGCAAAAGTTCACGCCGCCAACTAAGAATCGTTGTTATTGTCTCAAGCGGTCCCCTGAAAGATCTGCTATTATTTGTTTTATAAGCTTGGGTTTGTAGCGAAAACAATGAACACATTCATGCAACACTTTTCTCACAATTGCTCATGCATTGACAAGCCACAACGTTTCTGTAATAAATTAGGACCTTACATAATGCATGTAGGTATTTACGATGAAATAAACCGGTTTTAATTTGGTAGTATTATGGGAAAACGGGCGTCATATGGTATTGGTCTGTCGGCTAGTCTTCTACCCGAGTTTAAAATAGTAATGGGCTTTTCATCTATCTCCAGTTCGTGTAAACATTGTGTAATTTTTTTTAGTGCCTGAGAGCAAATTATTCGTACTCGTTGTACCTATGTTGAATATTGCTTAGGATTTTCCAAAAGATAATTGCAGATTTTCATCGAGACTGTGCCCCACAATTCGGGGCTTGTGGGATGCTGCTGTGAAATTTATGAAGACGATATTAATGAAGAGTGCCATTTGCCACCCTCTGTTATTTCAAAATCCATCAGTGCTATCGAACTTTAGCATTCGGTAAATTGTACTTTAGTTTGCCACCACTTGTTTAACATGCTTTACTATTTGAGTTTTGAAAGTGATCGTGAGCAACGTCGTTTATAATTTTTTGGGGCTGTGTATGAACACTTTATCAAATACGTATGTTTTGTAATAAAAAATATTAATTGTGATGATAGAAAAATCATGTTCATAAGTGTGATACCGGCTATATCTCTTTTATTTAAAATTAATGCTAGTTTTAAAAAAGTGCTCTGGAGTGCAAAAAGAAAAGAAATTTTGTTAGAGTGAATGCAGAATGCTGGGCACAATCGCCAGGGTATAGGTGGTGCAGATTCGCCGGGGAATGTGCCCGGTGTCTATCCTCCATGAGCTATCGAGTATTGTATCTATCCTTGAGATAAACTCTCCGATAGGCTCATTTAAAGTTTTAAATTTTGGTTGGAAAATAGTGGGAAGGTTTCAGTTTGAGTTGTTCCAAGTAATTTTTCAAAAACAAATGAAAATATTAAAAAATTTACGCATTAAGAAAAATGCAAGGAATGTAACACATGTGTGCAAAAATCAAAGAAAAGTAATAATTGGTTTAATCCCTACATCCATTAAAAATCGGCTAAGGTCTCCGTTCAACCCTACTTTCGGGAATTTCTGTGCAGGATGGGTAACGTGGACTCGCCGCTCTGCATATACCATGTATTTGATTCTTGGAAGTATCATAGATACAAAGATATACAGCATCGAAATGTGGGAAGTTATGATGTGTACGTAAGGAGCAAACTTCGCAGTAAACGAGAAGATGGTTGTCTTTTAAGAACAACCGCAGTAAGCGTCTTATAAAAAGGGCAGCCCTGAGGCTCATGCAGCGCGTCCAGCATCAGAAGTAACACTTAGTCGGATCCGGGTGCGGGAAGTAAGGTTTAAGTGGGTATACCAGCAACACTCGATAGGAGCCCCACACTAGGAAAGGCTAAATACTGGTATTATCGGTCAGTACATAACGTATTTACCCTCCCACTAAAAAATTAACAGTAATAATAATATTAATTTTAATAACAATAATTATGATAAAATAATAATTAACAATAATAAAATATATAATACACTCGGCATACGCAACGGATGTGCATCTATACCGCTCTGCTTATATTAATTTAATGGTTGTAGATGGTTCATTTTTGTCGCTGCTTTTGTGCATAACTTACCTTTTCATTAAAGTTCTACAATATTAAACAACAAACGTCGCATAGGCAGACAGAGGAAGATGTTACTTTTTCTACTGTCTTCGCCAAAATAAAAGAGATTGAAACTAAGCAGCGACGACCGGATCATCTAAAAAACTATCAAATTGAATTCATGCTGAAATTGCAACAGTGGTCTCGGGTCATACAGCTGGTAGCCGCTACAAATGCTACTGCTGATGCTGTTGCATTTGGTGTGCCGTTCACTGAAAGAGGAAACCTGAGGAGCATATATAGTCAAATTTGTCTCTCAATTGTCGTTTTAACACTGCTAGTTCGTGATATATTTAGCACAAAGTCCTCGTCTGCTAGTCAAAACAGTGCATTTGTCATCAAATTTCACTCACCGCTTCGCTTCAATCGCATTCATATTTTCGAAAGTCTTACGAAAGAGCATAGGCAGCTATTATATCAGGCCATCAAACTTTGTATACGAAGCGAGGAAATGTGTATGTGAAAACAAAAACAGATCCATTTCGGCAGATTATTATTACTATTATAGTAAAGTTAGCACATACTAGTATTTGTTTACTTCTGTCTTATGATTACGTTTAGTAATGACCTCATATATCAACAAAGTATATAGTGTTGATGATATTAGCCTTGCCATGGTGAATGATTTCTGTAATCGCCAAAAAGGCCTAAACACAATTATTTTAACGTGCGGAGTCTTAATGCTGAAAGAATGGGCATTGTGAGAAGAACATTTGAGTTTTCGTCTGCTGATATCATATGTGTATCTGAAACCTGGTTCAGGCATGACATAAATGAGATTAATTTTGTCATTAAAAATAGGGGAAAACTGGAAGAGTGGCTATATACTATTCACAAGGGAACCCTACAGACAAAGTTAACATCTTAGTCAGGCCGGGAATAATGTCGAATACTTGACTATTGAATTGACTAACTCGTCGTCTAAAACCCTGTTGTCCAGTATATAGTTATAATCCGAATAAGAATCGCAATCTGTGTTATTTTTTTTGCTTACTTGTCCTCTGTAGCTGCTGATTATGCAAATATTATTGTTTGTGGTGACTTTAATGTGAATTTGCTGCGCTCTGACTTCACTAGTTTAGGCTTAGTTGATACTGTGTCTAGTAATGGGTTGCCATTCGGTAATATATTTATACTAGCGAGGTATGAAAATAATTGTTGGCCAAGTCTACTTATGTATGTCGCTATGGCGTTCAGGTTGCTTCCCTGAGAAGCATACTAGGTCGCATGAGTGGCCCAAGGGGGTGATGAGTGGGAGTGCGATGGGGCTTCCGAAAGCCCCAGCACCTAAAAGATAACGGCCTCGGCTATTCTTTATAAGGCAGTGGTTGCGTTGGTCGTGGTGGTTGGAAGGGTGCCAAGCTAGAGGCCGTGGATAAGAGGGATCTGCCTTTACGCCCACGAGCTATCCGTACCAGGGTAGACCGACCAGATCCTGCGCTATTGTAATCCGAACCTTCATACGCACAATTGGAAGGTTGTCCGGTAAGCGCTGATTTTGCTTAACGCAGAGCTCCACGGTTTACCTGCGCTCTGATCATCAGTATATTTAATTCTCCCTGGGCGGTACTCGGCCTCAATATCTTCCCTACAGGAATTTGAGAAACACAGATTGGAATTTATACTGCAGGAAACTGTAGGAGTTTTTTCCGGAGGAACCTCAGGAGAATCTGCTCCTTTCGGATCGTTCGATCGACAGCTTATTGGAGAAATTCACCTTAGATTGTATAAAGTGATTGAGAACTCGTGCCCACTGAGGGAGCCTTCGGGCGAATCGAAACCACCCTGGTAGACGTTAGCTCTTTCGGAGCATAGGGGTTCGGGTATACGTCTTTTTAACCAAGCGACGAAGAGTAGGGAATCCTCGCACGTGGGACTGTATGGGATAGGGTTGGGAATTTGTAGATACAAGTCCGAGTCAGCTTCTTGGTTCTGCGAGGAGCACTCCCTCAGCCAGAAATTTAGGCTTTCGAACAACTGTAGTGTGTTTCAGGTGGAGGTGGCCTTAATCAAGGAGGCAACCGATTGGGTACTTACCAGTGCAATGTACTCTAGACGAGGCTCAAGTTTTCGTGAGCACCATACTAGAATATTCGTTTTCACCAAACATCAAGCCTCTTTTTCGAAGCACTTTGGTTGGGAATATTTTTCGCCGAACCTAGTTTTGCAGCTGCTCTTTGACCGTTAGCTCTTTATGATGCTGTAGATCATAAGTTTCGAAGTTCTTCGTCGCGCAAGTAGTTGGTGTCGCGGGGTTGAAAACCATAGAGTAGCTATTAGGGGGTACACCGCATTGCGGAGTTTTTCATGATATTGCTTTCCCACTGAACGTTGCGGACATCGTCATCCCATCGTTTGTCATTTTTAACTGAAGGTAAAAGCATTGATAGTACAGTACGATTGGTACGTTCAGCCAGATCGTTGGCCCGAGGTGTTCGTACTGCTGTTCGTCGGAAAATATTGCACATGGTCTGAGCCAGCAGGTTGGACGTAACAGCTAACGCAGACAAAACGTAAATGAACAAACAACTCTTAAGTTACATCCAAGAGTCGCGCGAAGTTCTGCATTCTGGGTTACCAACGATGATCGAGCGTGTTAGCGATTTCTCGACACCCATATGCCCAGCTGCGTCATGAGAGTTTTGAGTTACTCGCTGTCTTAGGGCCCAAGGGACGTCCCATAACGATTTGTTGTCTACTCGGCAAAAAAAAAGCCTGTTTTCTTGAATTAGGTAATCTTTATCAGTTGAGCGATTACTGGTTTCAATGTCATGGATAATTTCTTGAAGGTTGTGGTCTTGCAATTGCATGCTGAAGAACCAGTCCGACTCGTCTTAAAATGGTCGACGTATTCTATTATTCTGCAAAGGTCAATATTGTATGTCAATGCCATAATCTTGAATCTTTAGCTACCAATGCGTGAAGCGTGGAATTAGTTCTTTTTTCTTTATTGCAGTTTGAATCGCGTTGCAGCGGAATTTCTTCTCACCAGCGGTAGTTATTTGACCGTAGTAAGCGACAGGCTTAAGGTCATCACACTCCTGATGCAGCAGCACTTTTCTTAACCCAACCGAACTTACATCAGTGTAGAGCTTATGCTCAGCGTTTACAGGTAATTCAGTCAGCAGAGGTTTTGACGATACAGTGCGTTTGGGATGGTCGCTTTGCCATGATGAGCACATCATTCTGTTATGGTTCTTGAGTTCTTTTGACTGAAATAAATAAATAAATTGACAAACATGCCGCCTTGTCCAGTCTTGTCCTGGCCTCTCGCCATCAATAATTGGAAAGCTATAGGAGCATTGATGCCTTTTTCCATCCTTTTGAACGCATATAACCCATCTGGAGTAATGAAGGCAGTATATTTACGAGAATCGTTGGCGATTGGTTATTTGATTATAACCGCTATTTAAGTCTTAAACCGTAAACAATTAGTACTGCTTCGCCTCAAGCAAACGGTCTTCAATATTAGAAACCGGAAAAAGGAGGTTGCGCTACAATTTTATTATCATTAAGTTTAATTCTCATTTAAATTAACCTCGTCTTGCCGGTGCCGTTCAATCGTACGTAAATACATTACTAAATTCTTTTACCGCCGCATTGCGTTTACACAAACTTCGCCTACTTTGCCTGTCAGCCACCAAAACCGTTTAATTGCGCTTGGCATTTTTCCAACTTCGCATTCAGTTTTTTAGCTATCGATAAACCCAATATGGCCCTGGCAACCCGTGTCAATGAAAGCTTTAAAGAATTTACGGTCAACGTCGACAAGGCATAGTCCAAAGTTCCTGAAGATGACTTTGAATTGAAGTCGAAATATCGGCATATTTAATAACACACAGGATGAAATAAAATTGTGTTTTATTTAAATTTGGCCTTGAGCTCAAAATATAATACATACATAATTAAGTTAATCTCAACAGATTTTGTGGAACACTCGGTTAATATTGAAACTGCAGTGTGGCGAAAATCATATCCCCGTTTACCGTAATTTTGCGATTCGTTCCGGCCACGAACTTTACTACAATCTACACACCTAGCGCGGCGTTGCGGTTTGGGGGGCTTGCTCGATATATGAACGACCGCTTTGGAATTATAACACGCGATTGTCATTTTTGTGGCTTGTTGGAATTGTTGTTCTTGAGCCTTGGTAGTCGGACTTTTAAATGTATGTGGGTAGCGGTTGCGCAATGAAACAGTTAGGTTTTATAAATTTTAATATAATGTTTAAAATAATGTTTATTCAAACTGATGTTATTCAAATATTTTTTATTACTGTGTAACATAAACGACTTTAATCCTTGACTTTCCAGCAGAGACTGACGTATTTAAATTTGACCAGTAATTAGGGTTGTTCCTACTCGTATGTCAGAGTCGTATTCCTGGGTATTAACCAGGGTTAGTAGAGACGCCCTGTTCGGGTTACCTTGTTGTTGATACTGGTTCCTACATTCGGCCATCCTGGTGGGTCATTCATCCCGAATGAATGCGCCCATTTTTTCATATGCTCGGCCACAGTGGTAGTTTTACCTGGTCCCTCACAATCACCCATTTTTGTCACTTCATATCTGCCATGTTTAAGCACTGCTGTCACCTTATAGGGTCCGAAGAACTTTGGTTTTAGCTTTAAGCCAGCCCCATACTGAGTTCGTTTTATCGCTACTAAGTCGTTTACCTGGTACAAAACTGCAGCCTTTCTTTTAGCATTAAAGGTTTTGCAATTCTCCTGGGCTTCCCGCCGTACTATCTCTCGTTCTTCGTCTATTTCCTGTAAAACTTCTTCTTCTATCATTCTTTGTATTTCGACACATCCTGTAGCTCTCATGTCTAAACCGGTGAGAATCTTAAAAGGTGCTACTTTTGTACTTCTGGGAGGAAAACTATTTATCGTCTGCTGTACCTGGTTAACGTGTTTATACCATTTCGCTGGGTTTCCTTGGCACAGCTTTGCCAGCATTGGCACTATGATTTTGTGCATTCTTTCTACCTGCCCATTACCTCTGGGTACCCCTGTGGCTATAAGCAAATGTTGAATACCCTGGGTCTGACAATACTCCTCTAAAGCTTCTGAAGTGAATGAGGTACCCCTGTCTGAAATAATTCTTTTGGGGTTGCCGAAGATCGCTGCCTGTCTCTCGAGCCTATCTATAACTGCTTGGGTGTTAGTGGTCCTTACGGGATACAGCCATACAAATTTAGAAAAGGCGTCGACCACTAATAGGATATGCTTGTACCATTTACTAGTAAGCTCCATCGGCCCCACGTGGTCAACATGGTAAGTCCCTAACGGTCTGTCTTCCTTGTTGATTGGTGTGAGAAACCCCTCTTTCTTACCTGCTTTCCCTTCGGCGATAAGACACTCTACGCAACTTTTTACAACCCTTGTAACCTTAGGTAACAACTGTGGAATAAAGAATTTCTTTTCAATACAGTCCAGTGTTCGCTTGACTGAGAAATGACCTTCTTTGTGTGCAATTCTAATTATTTCGTCTTCCATCACAGCGGGAACTACCAATAACTTCTTAGTGGGATCCTTAAATAGCAAATCATACTTTACAAAATAATCTAAATAATCTTCCTTTTCCAAAACTTTACAGATAGCTTTTATCCACTCATCTCAGAGTTGAGCCTCTTTTAAGCGATGTTTTAACGAATCTTCTATTATCAAACAAGAAACCCTACTCAGTGCATCTACATGCTTCATTTTCACCCCCGATCGATGTTCGATAGTATAGTCGAAGTCCTGCAAGAAAATTGCTGTCACGTTTTTGCAATGTCTAAGTAAATGCGTCACAATCGGTGATGATTTTAAATTTAAGTCCCATCAAATATATACGCCACTTGTTCAAGGCTTCTATTATAGCAAGGACCTTGAGTTCATACGAATGAAATTTTTCCTGATACGGGCTAGTTTTGCGACTCATGTATTCCCGGGATGATATTCCTGATCGTTAACATCCTTTTGCAGCATAACCGCACCATAACCGTGCATTGATGCATCTGTGTGAACTTCTGTTGCTGCCCTTGGATCATACAATTTAAGAACTGGTGCATTAACTAAAGCGGACTTAAACTGCTCGAAGGAAATCATCTCTATTTCGTTCATGCTGAGTTGCCGAAATATTCTGCTCACGCAGGGCCGGCGTCTCAGTAATGCAGCGAGCAATGCACTATGCTGCTTTTGTTTAGTCAGCAAGGGTGGAATGTTTGTCAGTCGGTAATGCTTATGTTGCGTTTTGTTGTGACTCACTACACCCTTACCCTCAAGTGAAAAATTATTTCTGTGGAACAGTGAAATAATTTTGAAGATAGTGGAAATATGCAAATGCTTTTCGTGTGTATGTGTATGATAATATTTTGCTTATTAGTATATTCTTATTGTATATAGCTATAATTATTTGTTTTTTTTCTTAACTTATTTCTGAGTACTTTTTTAATAAGTTGTTGTGTAATTCTTTATGTTTACCATTAATTTCTATAGTGGAGTTTACTCCGCTTGTGTTTACAATTTCATAAGGGCCGTGGTATGGGCTTTGGTTTTTCTTTCTATTTTCTACTCTTACATAAACTAAGTCTTCTATTTCAAAATTACTTATGTTTACATTATTGTCGTATTTTGTTTTTCGTTTACTTTTTACAATGTTTATTATATTTCTGGCATTTTTTATTGAGGTTTGGAGTCTCATTTTTAACTCATTAGCATAATTGTCAAGGTCATAAATTTTGTTTTCTTTGTTTATATTGTCGCTTGGTAGAGTTGGTAATTTACCAAATACTAATTCATATGGTGAATACAAAGTGTCTACGTGTGGGGTAGTGTTGTATGCAAAAGTGTAATATGATATCCACTTGTCCCATTCGTAATCGTCGGCAAATGAAAGTAAATATTCGTTAAATGTTCTGTGGTTTTTCTCAAGTGCGCCTATTGTCTGATGGTGATATGGTGTGGAAAATATTTGTTTAGTGTTAACCCATTCAAGCCCACTGTTACATATATGTAACGCACCGCATTCAAACTTTAAGCGCTGGCTGAGAGCAGCATACTTCTACGAATCAGAATTTAAGTCTACCATTTATTAGAATACAGCACTGCAAGCGATTCGTTTTGAAAATCAAGTCAGTTCTCTTTTCAATTTCAACGCAGTTACGTGTGCGCGAAGTGAAGTTTTTTAGAAGTGGTAAAAGCGGAGAAATGACGTCACGTCGAAGGTAAATATATAGATATTAATATATTTATATGTCTGATAAGAAGAATATTGTTTATTAAAAGTTATTGATAAATATGCAAAGAAAGTTATAAAAATGTGAGAAAAAATATTTCCTGGGAGGAGTGCTCCCTGAAGAGCCGATAATGAAGGTGTTACATATATGTAACAGTGGGCATCCCCCGTACTTTTTGCTGGTTTTGTTAGGTATTAGCAACAGGGAACTTATCTCAGTGTTTTTATATCCGTGGGCATAACTACACAAGAATATTATAACTTTATTATTATGTGTGTGTCATAAAAGTTTATATTTATGTTCAGATATACTTGTTTGACATTGGAGGAAGCAACAAATATCCTTGAGGAATTGATGTCAGATGATGATGGGGATGAGATTATTGAAAAAATAGTTATTGAACCTCCGAGCGGTAAAAATACTGAAACAGATGAAGATTCTGGCGACGAGGATGGCAGTGGACGACCAGATAATTTGCCTAAAGCACAGTTAACGCAATCCTGCCAAGTTATCATGCGGAATACTGCTGAGGAAGATTTCTTGGATGAAGCGCTAAGGGATGTCTTGAACTATTCGTCCCACAATTTGGATGTTGATGTCTTAGATGCCACTTTACCAACATTTGAGTCGTCAACTTCCAGTTTGATTTTGGAAAAAACACCGAGTAAGATTGTTTGTAAAAACTTATTACCCTCTGAAACCAAAAAACGGAGACAACGACCACCAACTTTAAAACCGACTGCTGCTCAGAAAAAATTGCCAAAGCAAAAGAAAAAGAAGCAAGGACCAACAAAACGAGCTAAACAAAGAAGAGAACCTATAATTCAGTGGGTTGAGGATAATAATACAAGGTACCAACAAATTTTTCCAGAGCCAAGCTATCTTGACTGCTTTGTACGGAAAGCAATAGCTATGCCGTATATTGTGGTCAGGTGAACCCACAAATAACAACACAAGAAATGCGTGTTTTCATTGGAATACTTATAGTCACTGGTTACTCCTTTCTTCCTGTAAGAAGAGGGTATTGGTCAAATGTAACAGATTTTCTGAATGTGATGATTAGCGATGCTATGCGCAGAAACCGTTTTGATACAATTTTCCGCAGCATACATTTCATAGATAATGCAAAGCAGCAGATAAATGATAAAATATGGAAGCTACGACCATATACTGATGCCTTGAAACAGCGTTTCCAGAAGCACTTTCATCCCGAGAGGAACCTGTCGTACGATGAATCGATGATAGAGTATTATGGGCGTCATGGTTGTAAACAATTCATAAGAGGCAAACCATTAAGATTCGGGTACAAAATGTGGAGTTTGAATTCCTCTTGGATATTTAATAAATTTTGAAATGTATCAGGGAACAAATCCTCGTATGAAAACAGAATATCATAAATATGGCAAAAACATAACGCCGTTGTTTTGCATGTTGGATGAATTCGATGAAACCATCAAACATCTAGAGTTTTCCCTCCACTTCGACAACTTATTCACTACTACCTCGGCGCTAGTTGGACTGATAGAACGGGGTTACCAAGGAACAGGCACCATTCGAGAAAATATGATTCCAAAATCATGCCCTCTAAATTCAAGAGAGGAATTGAAAAAACGAGAGCGGGGCCATGTGGAAAGTGCAATAATGAAAGATACAGGCATAAAAGTGACCAAATGGGTTGACAATGCAGTCGTAAGTGTTGCTCCAACCATACATGGCAAATTACCATTGACTACCATCGGAAGATATTCGCGGGCCGAAAGAAAAAGGGTAATGGTTCCTTTGCCACATTCCATTTTGCAATACAACAAATTCATGGGTGGAACTGATAGAATGGATCAGAACGTCAATGCATATAGGATTGGTGCTCGTGGAAGGAAATGGTGGTACTCGATTTTCACATGGCATATAGACGTGTCGGTTCAAAATGCTTGGCTTTTGCATCGTAAAGGTGGGGAAAGCATAACCCAATTGGATTTCCGCAGAGCTATTGCCTCCAGATACTGCAAAACTTTTGGAGTTACAAAGCCTCCTCAGAGTTATCGCCGAGTAGCCAATGATGAAGTGAAATACTCCAGCCGTTTTGATGGACTAAATCATTTTGTGGTCGAAATACCCGGCAAAAAAAGGCGTCGTTGCGCTGGTCTTAACTGTAAATCACATCCATCTTCTATGTCCAAAAAATGTGATGTGGGCTTGTGCATAAAATGCTTTGAAAAATATCATTATTTTGAAAATAATAAAATATAAGTATGAACAACAATGTAATAAGAGTATGAGTGTTCATTATTCTTTCAATCTGAATTGCTTTATTGTGCCAATGTTATCTTGATTTTCGCTAGAATAAAAGTACTGAACATTAATTTTAATAAAAAAAATTATGAAAATTGTATTTTACGTGAAAAAGGATGAAATCAGAAACTATAAGGTACTGCCCACTGTTACATATATGTAACACCTTCCACAGCGGAAGCCAGATAAACTATGAACACAATTTTTATTTTCCCTTGTTTCTAATCTCAATTGAAAAAACTTTCTTAAATTTCGCGCTCCTAACCCATCCGGTTCGCCGTGGGCTTGAATGGGTTAAGTAAATTGCATACGTTTCTCATGAGTTCATTTACAAATTCTGTTCCTCTGTCAGATTTTAGTGTGTTAATGAAACCATATTTTAAAATGAGCTGTTCAACTAAAGTGGTTGCTATTGTCTTTGCGTCTTTATTTTCGATTGGGTGTGCTATTACAAATTTTGATAAATCACATTGCATTGTTAATATATATCTGTAGGCGTTTGATATGCGTAGTGGGCCTACAGTGTCAATTGTTATGGTGTCGAAAGTTGTCATTGGTGTGTCTGTCACTACAAGTGGTTCTTTTGTATGTCTTACTATTTTATTTTGTGTGCATTTTTTGCAGTTGTTTATAAATTCTTTTACCATCTGTCTCATATTTTTCCAAATATATCTCTGTTTGAGTTTTAAAATAGTTTTTTGAATTCCTAAGTGGCCTGCAATGTTAGAGCAGTGAAATTCGTCTATCAACTTGTATTTGAGTATCATACTTTTTATTTCTCTTGGAGCTTTATATATTAGTATTTTTATTGGCGCGCGTTTATTCATTTCTAACTCATTATATTTCTTTTTGAATGCATTCATATCAATATTTTTGAATATAAAATCTTTTTCACAAAGGGCTAGCTCCGTTATATGTGAATTTTTAAGTAAACTATGTAGTTTCTCCAACATTGAATCTTGATTCAAAGGGTCATCGCTACAAGTTACGTGCACTTCATTATCAATTACTTTCATTGTAGTACTACTATCTTTTTCAATATAAAATTTCAATTTCTTCATTTTCTTTACGTCATTAAAAGATGTACATTCCCAAATGTGAAGTTGATCAGGCTTCTTGAGAGATGTGTTTTCTTTGTTAATGCGTGTACCGGTATTAATATTTTCTTGCGCTAATTCATTTTCTTTAGTATTCTTTAATTTTGCGGCCTTGCTCCTTGTTATAATGTTAATGTTTTTATTATCTTCTTTTTCATTTTTACTTGTTGGTATCATTGATTTAAGTATGTCACTGTCAATCTTGATGCGTGATAATGCATCTGCATTGGTGTTTATCTTGCCTTGTTTGTAGATGATTTCAAAGTCATATTCTGATAAATCTATTCTAATTCTTGTCATTTTTGATGATGGGTTTCTGTGTGAAAATAGTGATACTAGTGGTCTGTGGTCAGTGACCACGATGAATTTTCTGCCGTATAGGTATGTTCTAAAGTAATTAATTCCCCAGTGGATTGCTAATAATTCTTTCTCTATAATCGGTTTATTGATATCGTGTTTTTGTAACGATTTGCTTGCGTAGGATATTGGCAAATCATGACCTATTTCTCCTTGTGATAAAATAGCTCCTAAAGCAAAGTCAGACGCGTCCGTTGTAAGAATAAATGGTTTGTCAAAGTCTGGATATTGTAATATCGGTGGGCTAATTAACTTCTGTTTGAGATTATTGAATGCTTTTTCGCATTGTTCTGACCAAATGAAAGGTTTTCCTTTTTTTAATAATGAATTTAAACATTTGACGGTTTGAGCGAATTCTGGTATGAAACGTCTATAGTAATTACAAAATGGTACAAATCGTCTTGTTTCGTCTGGATTTGTTGGTTTTGGGTAATTGCGTATTACTTCGCATTTAGCTGGGTCGGTTTTGATACCTTTGTCTGTTATTAAATGTCCTAAATAAATTACTTCTGATTTGAGGAATTGACATTTGCTTGCATTTAATTTAAGGTTGTAGTATTTTAGTCTTTCAAAGACTTTTAAAAGGCTCTTATTGTGGTGTTTTAAAGAACATCCAAACACGATAATATCGTCTACGTAAAGGAATGCTTCTGATTTTAGACCGCTAAGTGCAATTGTTAACATTCTTTGAAAACTGTTTGAGGAAATTTTCAATCCAAATGGTAGTCGTTTAAATTGATAGTGTCCGTCTTGTGTGGAAAAAGCTGTTGGTGGTCTTGAATCGTTTAGCAAGGGTATTTGGTGAAAAGAACTTGTCATATCTAAAGTTGTGAAGTATTTAGCTCTTCCTAAAACGTCTAATACATCCTCTAATCTTGTTAACGGAAATTTGTCATTTACTATTTTGTCGTTTAATTTTCTGTAGTCAACTACTAAACGCCATTTCTTGTTATCGTTTTCACTTTTCTTAGGTACTAGCAGTAGTGGAGAATTGTATGGACTAACAGAAGGTTCAATGATGTCGTTGTCAATCATTCCCTGTAGTGTCTTTGTATTTCTTCTTGTTGTGTTTGTGGTAGTCTGTAGTTTTTTATGTATACTGGTGAGTTGTCAGTTAAATTGAGAAATTATTTACTGAAAGGGGTTCTCCTTCCAAATGAAAAATTGATTGATATTTGTGAAAGATTTCTGTTAATTCTGTTTCTGTATTTCTATCTAGATTTTTCAAATTTAATTCTTTCATTAATCTATTAAAGCGTTCATTGCTGTATGTGTTTGTTTGTGTGTATTTAGTATATTGTAATTAGTTAATTTTTCCGTTAGGGGTTTTATTTCTTCAATATTGACTATGTGATTATTGACGTTGATTAGTTTCACGTGACAAATTCCTTTGGCTGGTGCGATGGAATTTGCTAAAAATACTCCCTCTTTTATCTCTTGGTTAAAAATTACGCTATCTTCTTGTATATTTAATTTAATTGGTAGGATGATTTCTGTTCTGGGTGGTATTTCTATGTATTTGTTTATGGGTAACTTTGTGTTTATTGGTAAAATATAATCTTTATTTTTATGATTTATTATTATTGTAAATGTTTCATAATCAATTTTACAAAGGTAATTTATTAAAAAGTCTCTACCTAGGATTCCATCTGTTGCTATTGGGAAATCGCTATTTACAAGCTGAAAATCGATACTTGCTTTGTCTTTTTCTATAAGAAAATTAAGCTTTGATGTGCCTAGAGAATAAATTTCTTCTTTTGTTATTCCTGTTAACTTACATTTTGTGTTGGTGTCAAAATCGAATTCGTTATTAAATGGGTTTTTGCAAATTGAAATGTCTGCTCCTGTGTCTATTAAGAATGTCATTTGTTTATTAAATTCTAAATTGTGTATTGTTATGTAATTTGTTAAATTTTTCGTAATTACGTAAATATTTTTAAAATTATTGTGATTTACGGGTCCCTGCCCCCCGGAGGAGTGGAATTGTAGTCCTCCGGGTCGCCTACGTTTCCCTGAGAATGGATAACGTTCATTTGGCGACCATTTCTGTCTTGATAATTATTTTGCTGATTTCTTGGCAGGGATCTTTGATTGTTATTATTTTGGTGGTTTGTCTGTCTTTCATTCGAATAGTTTCTCTGATTATTGCTATGGTTGTTGGTTCTTGAATTGTTTGAGTTTCTATTTGTGTTATAATTTTGGTGGTTATTGTTTTGTCTTTGGTCAGGACTGTTTCTTGTATTGTTGTTAGATGGTCTGGTATTGTTATAATTATTCTTATTATAATTATTGTACCTGTTGCCATTGTTATTCGTATATTGTCTGTGTGGGTTGTTGCGATAGTTCGCATTGTAGTTGTTCCTATTATTGTTTCTGATAAACATAACATTTCTACCATTGTGTTCATTTCCTTGTTCTATTTCTAGAGCAAGTTGAACAGCGGTATCAAAAGATTTAGGTAGTGCAGCAAATACCGTTTGCTTTAGTTGGTCATTTAGTCCGTTTTTAAATATTGTCAGACTGTATTGTTCATTGAGCTGAGTGATCAACGATTTTTGTTCAGTTGTTGCGTCTATTCCTAACTGTACTATTTGCAGTATATTTAGTTCTGATATCAATTGTAAAAATTTATTTTTGAAATTCGTTATGCTTAAGTTTCTTTGGGTGAGGTTGGCAAGTTGGTTTTGTATGTGGGGTATAGTAGTTGTGCATTTGTATTTATTTGTCAATGAATTTTTTAGTTCTTGTAATGTCTTGGGTATTTGTATTGCAGTCACGTTTGTCTTCACCGTTTGACTCAGTTTCACGTAAACCACAAAATCTATTAGTGCTATTTTGCCTGTTTCCGATAGGCTGTTATAAATTATTTCGATAATTTTTAGAAACGATTCCAAATCTTTGTGATTTCCGGAAAAGCTCGGAATAGCTTTCATAGGTGTTTGTAAACAAAACTCAGACATTGTAATTATTTGTTGGCTGGTCTCAATGCTAAAAATTTCAGTTGGGATTCTTATTTGTGTATTGATTGTATGTGGTATGTTTATATCTAAATTGTAGTTTGCTAGGATTTTTATTAATTTGTCCCTATGTGACCAGAATAGTTCTAGTCCGATTTCTTTATGTTCTTTGGTTAACCTATTTATGTAAACGTTTAGTATGCTTCTAATATTTTCTAATGATGTAAATAGTATGTTTAAATGCTTGATTAATGTGTCTTGTTTGACCTTTATTGTTTTATTTAAACATTTGTACGCTTTATTAAAATTTTCTTTTTCTTCATTAATTTTTTCAATAATTTTTGACCAATGCTCCATAATTACTAAACTTGGTCTTGTTTAATATTGTAGGTAATGACTTTTTTTAGCTTGTTTCTATACATTACATGTAATTTTATAATGAAGTCTGCTACTAGTATTGCTGTTATGATGAATAATAGTACTTCTATTAATTGATTTCCTTGTTTATTATTTTCTTCTGCTGTTATTTCGTTAACTACATTGGCCTTTGGATCTTTTATTTTTGATTCTTGGCCTCCCATATTGTTAATTATCTTATTTACTATTGAAAAATAAATTTTGTTGTTTTTTTTTTTTTTAATCCTATTTTTCCTATTTAAATACATATATGCATTGCATTTATTTTAAATTTTTTATTTTCTGTAAAATATTTGCTTTCTTATTTCTATTACTTTCTAAATTGAATTCCTTGAAGAGTATCGCCTTCTGTTTCGGTTGTTTAAATTGCTTGCCGCCTCTTTTCCTTTTTGGGGGCTTGGCTACCTTTTTGGTGTTCTGGCTTTTCTGCTGTCTCAGTTTGTAGGTTGGTGGGTTCCTAATTGTTTGTCCCTCTGGTAAATAGGGTTCTTCTATGAGTCGTAAATATTTGTCGAATATCCCATCAAACTCAGCTTTGCTGGCTGTTTGATCTGAGTCGGACATGTGAAATTGCTAAAGATCTTCGGTTTGTAATTGGAATTTGTTGACTTATTTGTCTTTAGCTTTAAATAATTGTTGGCCCGTTATGGGTTTGGTATGAAATGGTCCTAGTGGTAAAATAATTGTTGGCCCGTTATGGGTTTGGTATGAAATGGGCCTAGTGGTTAGGCAGGATCGCCATGTGTTGGCCCTAATATCGGGTGTTTTTTTTACAGGTTTGTTTTTCGAATAGAGATAAAACTGGCATTTTGTGGTCAAATCTGGCAACTCTAATGTCATTTATGTTCAGTTTGGTTTGCCATTTCATCATGAACAGGTTGACAAAAGAACAACGCTTGCAAATCGTGCAAATTTATTTCGAAAATAATGGTTCAGTTCGCGAAGTTTACCGCGAGCTCCGTCAATTTTATGGTCGACATAATCGTCCATCAGAGCAATTAATTCGGTTAACCATGGATCGTTTTCGCACTACGTTTACTCTATGTGATAATACGCATCCGCAGAGACGTCGAACAGTGCGCACCGAAGAAACAATTGCCGCTGTAGAGCAAAGTGTTGAAGAGGACCCGAATGAATCGATTCGCCACCGTGCACAGCAATTGGAGCTTTGTCCATCAACTTTATGGAAGATTTTGCGCAAAGATCTTGGCTTGCGACCTTACAAGATCCAGCTTGTGCAAGAATTAAAGCCGCGAGACCATGCAATGCGTCGTGATTTTGGTGTATGGGCCGAAAATGAGATTGATCTCGATGCTGATTTTCATCGCAAAATTTTGTTCAGTGATGAGGCTCATTTTTGGTTGAATGGCTACGTCAACAAGCAAAATTGCCGCATTTGGAGTGAAGAGAATCCACATGAGACCCTTGAAACGACATTTCATCCACAAAACCTGACTGTTTGGTGTGCTCTATGGACTGGTGGAGTCATTGGGCCATACTTCTTCCGCAATAATGCTGGAGAGGCAGTTACCGTTAATGGAGACCGGTATAGAGCCATGATAACCGACTATTTTGTTCCCGAATTGGATGGCATGAATGTGGATGAGTTGTGGTTCCAACAAGACGGCGCTACATGCCACACAGCGCACGTCACAATCGATTTATTGAAGGAAACATTCGATGAGCGCATAATTTCGCGGAATGGACCTGTAAATTGGCCACCAAGATCGTGTGATTTGACACCATTGGATTATTTTCTTTGGGGATATGTGAAGTCGCTCGTCTACGCCAACAAACCAGAAACGTTAGGGGAATTGGAAGCCAACATTCGTGGCGTTATTGCCGACATACGGCCCCATATGCTCGAAAAAGTGGTTGAAAATTGGACCTGTAGAATTGGCTTTATTCGAGCCAGCCGCGGCGGCCACATGCCCGAAATCATATTTAAACATTAATGGCATAAAATTATCCTTCCAATAAAGCCAAATTGATGGACCTTAAAACGATTTTCTTGTGTTTTATTTCAATTCGAAATTCTATACCCCTGAAAAAAACACCCGATAGTTATATATGGTCCTCGTCTTTGTAAAGGCAGCGAGGAATCTGCCAATCACTAGGCATCTGACTAGTTGCCAAAAGTAAGCAGCTAGAGAGTTGCCGAAAAGTAGAGAAAGAAATAAAACAGTGTGAGTTCTGCTTGATTTGATTCTGATCTATTTCACAAAACTTAAGTCTATTTATACTAAAATATCACCGAAAGTCATTTCCATAGCTCCACCTCTTTTTCCAATGATTTTTGGTTTTCCGCTTTCCAATAATAGCGTAACCAATTAAAGAGTGCATGCAGTTGGTAGCGCATGCTGAGTTGCCGAAATATTCTGCTTACGCAGGGCCGGCGTCTCAGTAATGCAGCGAGCAATGCACTATGCTGCTTTTGTTTAGTCAGCAAGGGTGGAATGTTTGTCAGTCGGTAATGCTTATGTTGCTTTTTGTTGTGACTCACTACAATTACGTGTCACAAAGGATGTGTATTTACGTGATTCCGCTTCCATTGGAACATGGAAAAACCCATTGGATAAATCCAAAGTTGTGAATACTCTACCCATCTGCAAACGTTCAAGTACATCGTCAATTATTACAACCGGAAAATTATCTCGCATAATTTGTTGATCCAATTTTCGGTAATCACAGCACATTCGCTTGCTACCATCTTTTTTAGGAACCAATACGATCGGTGAAGCGTATTCGGATGTACTGGGCTGTATGATTTGATCTTTCAACCATTTATCTACCTGTTCATCGACGTACCGTTGATCTGCATATGACATTCTTCTTGGTGTTTGATATACAGGCTCATCATCACGAAGCGTTATCTTCATCCTAATTGGCCAGTCAGCTATCTCCTCAGGAGAATACCCCCTAATCATCGACGACAAAGCTATAGCATGATCTTTTCCAAGATGTGTCAAATCCGGTTCTAGTTTAAACTGTTTGGAGTCAACCCCTTCCGTGGACAAACAAAGCCTTTTGAATTCATCGAACATATCACCACTGCCTTCGGTTATTTCTACTGCAGCTGATTTCCTCTGAAGCACCATATAACCTTCCTGCACTAGCATATCGACGTTTTTCAATATGCTGTTGCCAATAATAGCTGAATAGCGTAAATCTTTTTCCCTAACCACATGAAAGCTAATATCGAGTCGAAGCTCATCAATATCGCATCTAACTGTAAAACTACCAAGAGTCGTAATCGCACTTTCTTTCAGTCCAACTAATCTCCTAGTGTCCCCCTTCAACTCAATATCTGCACTCAGCATCATCAGTGTATCATACCTCATCAAACATAAATCGCATCCTGTGTATGTCATGTATCAATTGTATGTCTTTGAAAATCAAACCTCCTTCCTCGCGTATTACGTTTAAATTCTTCTCTGTCTTAACTGGTCTTTGAAGTGGAGTACTTTCACGGCACTCAAGCGAACGATGTCCTAGCTGATTACACTTATAGCAACGATATTGCCTCTCTGAGCAATCTTTCGCTAGATGATTTTCCCCACCGCACTTAAAACACTTCCTAACATTACTCTGACGCTGACTTACTTTGTTTTGAGAGTTGCTATCCCCTAATGTCTGTGACGAAATTACCTTGTTTGATGACTGTGGCAAATAACGTATCTTTTCATACACTTTGATTTGCTCCTTCAACTCACTTATACTCTTGGCCTGATACAAAACGGGTTTGTTCATTTTAGAATCGGATATGCCATTTACAAAATAATCGATTACGCTTGCCTCATCTCAAGAAATAGGTTTAGAAATTTCAAGCAAACTGTACAAATATTCGCGAAATGTCTCTGCCGGCTTCTTACGCCGACTACGTAACAAGTTATGTACCTCCGCTGATGACAATTTTGTACCAAATTCATCTATAAGGGCTACTTTCAACGCTTCCCAGTTACGAATACCATTTACCCCTCTTATGTACAGCTTAGCTGCACCTTTCAACAATTGTTTGGCATACACAAACTTTTGTAGCTCATTCCACCCTACAGTATCAGCATTGTCTTCGAACTCGGCAATCCACTGATTAATGTCAAGTGTATCCGAACCGTTAAACGAGGAGACGCAATCTTCTACATCTCTCAAAGTAAAATGTGATTGCTGATTAACCACCGCCTGTGACCGAGTTTCTGGAACATCTTCGTATTGGGAGACATTCGATTCGCCGTCACTAATATCTTCACCCGATAAGCCGAAATGTTGGAGTAACCTTGTCTGCAACTCACTCTTACGTCCGTTCGTATCCAACCCTAATTCTGTCAACTTGTCTCTCAAAGCCGTGACTGTCAATGTTAAAATCGTTCGAGCTTTCATTTTACAAAAAAAAAGCGTTTAAGCAACTTACAAAAAATGTATATAAATTACAAAGTATAGTTATGAATATCAAATAGATAAGTATATATTCACATATAAATTAAATTTTTCCAATTTCAATATACAATGCTTCTTTCACAGGGCAGATTTTGCACATTCATATATGTAAAGTACATTAATCTTTACTTCAATCTCCCATTTACGATTCTCGCATATCTTCTTTTAAATTTACTATCCTGTAGTCATATTAGTTTTAGCATTTTTTTTTTTTAATTTATTTCAATTCTCAAATTTACTCGAAACTTCTAGAAATTAAGTCTTACATCTTTCGTACCGAACGTTTATTGCAAAACAAACTACGAAATCTTATTGGACATTTAGAATACAAACATGTACAGATGCAGTTGTTTTTACAATTTAAAAGTAACCGTCCTCTCTTTTCCATAAAAATAGGTATACATGACCTCAATGCTATCTCTTTTAAACCTTTTGTTTACAAAATCAAAAATTCAAAACTAATTTCCAGCTGAAATGTTAATAGTTTTCTTCTCACCTTCTCTCAACAGTAGGTCTGCTTTTTACATTTTCACCTATCGCCTACTTACGATACTGCTATAACTATCCTCTTTACTCTTAGGATCTGCATAAAATATCCAACGACCGATGCTGCTTTTCCGATTTTGTCATTCCTTCATCCAACAGTCGCTCCGCTTTTTATATTTTTACTTATCGCCTTCTCACGACACTGCTATAACTATCCCCTTTACTCTTAGGATCTGCTTAAAATATCCAACCAACGACCGATGCTGCTCTTCCGACAATACGAAAAATTCCACTCGTTATTTTGCCGACTCCATTCACTGATCGGCTATTTTGCTACGCTGCTTTTTTGTGTACGAAGCTTCTGGCGCAGACTCAGTGGTGACTGCAAATTTAAATTTCGCAACGGCTCCTTTGATTTTTCTTCACTACGTATGTAAAGTCACAAATACACTTTTCAGGCGTTCCAGTACAATGCATAATGGCAATTGCACTTATTTAAAACATTTTAAGTTTATTCACGCGTTAGACTATCTTTATCAGTTACCGCAAATAACATATACATACATAATTCTCAAAAGCTTTCACTACGCTCTTTGTACAATATTCACACGCGCCGCTTTAAACCGTTCCCGGCTGAGTCCCCATAAATAATTGTGGGTATCGGTTGCGCCATGAAACAGTTAGGTTTTATAAATTTTAATATAATGTTTAAAATAATGTTTATTCAAACTGATGTTATTCAAATACAAATGTCTAAGGTTTTATTACTGTGTAACATAAACGACTTTACTCCTTGACTTTCCAGCAGAGACTGACTTATTTAAATTTGACCAGTAATTAGGGTTGTTCCTACTCGTATGTCAGAGTCGTATTCCTGGGTATTAACCAGGGTTAGTAGAGACGCCCTGTTCGGGTTACCTTGTTGTCGATACTGGTTCCTACATGTAACATCACTGACTTTATTACGATTAGCCAGATAGTTTTTGATGACTTCACACATTTTTTTCACGGTTTTAAATTTCATATCAGCGATTTCAATTTGTAGTTGGCGACGCAGTAGACCGGCACGTTTATAGTTAATTATCGCAGATTCGCTGATTTGATATGGTTTACCGAGCGCACACATTTTAAAACGGTAATCAATTAATCGCTCATTTGACTTCCTAACATTATCACTGTATCTGCGCTTAATCAACTTGAATACCGAAATCCGCAACCAAGTCACTTGCAAAATCGTTCCACTTTGTATGTACTCTTGTCCGAGCATCAAGCCACATGCGCGCTACTCCGCGCACTCTACTACACACAGCCAAAAGGACACATTCATCAAATTAATACGCCTGCACTACACAACTAACTCGATCACGAACTGTTCTACCGTGAGCGATTGGGGATTTGTCGGATCAAACTACGGGATTGTTTCCTTATTTCTTTCACAGATTCCTTGCGACCACTCGCACTTTGGAAGCTAACGGTAGTCATGGGAGTTACTACACTTTCGCGCTGACGATGACTTTCCCCATTTTCATTAGATGCATTTTCTCGTAGTAACACAAAGATACTGTCTAATGCTCCCTAAGGCTCATCCATTTGCTCCTGGAAACTAGTATTTACATTCGGATTCGCGTCCATCATTGCTGCATTTCGTTGTTTTGTTTTGATCGAAAGTTCATATCTATCTTTCTTTTGTTTTCTCTACTCTTTTTGACATTCACCAAAGAACTTAAATTAAAAAGAGGTTGCATCCCATCCCACCGATCCTCTAACAGAAAATCTCGTCCAATTCACCACAGCAGACCTAATTTGACTTTTGCTGATGGATATTAGGATCTGATTAGGCGAGAGTTCATATCGCGTTAACGAAACGTCATCCAACTTCTTTTCAATAAACGTTCTTTGCATTCACTTTGAATTCGCCTCTTGTTCCAATTCAACCGTTCCGGTTTGCCGTTTATATTTTACGTTTTTATTCTTTGCTTTGTTTAACCTATACAGTTTATCCACATTCACTCGTTTTTACGTTTGTCTTCAAATCATTTCGCATATATTTAAAATTTGGTCGTTACACGTTCGTTCATTTGACCGCTGATATATTACTGGTAGAATTACACTATGCTTTGCAATTATACCACCTCAGTTGCGCACACATCCGTTCGTTGGGATGAAATTCGCTAGCACACCGAAGTCAGCAATTTCTAGAAGATTTTTGGAATTTACACCGCTCGTATGTATGTACATATGTATGTTTGTTCGTCGGCACACATATACTTCGTAAAACCAATTATACTCGAATATTGGGCAAGGAACGTTTGCCCAGTATGAAGTAACTAAATTTATTCAACGTGGAGAAATTAATATTTGTTCAAACAAATTAAACGATATGAAAAGTTACACTACACTACATGTTATCGGAGGCCTGCCTAGTGTAAGGTTCTAATGCTGCCCCGGCGCGTACTAGGCATTAATGGGGGCATTCTCTAACTTAACCGCCAGGGGTCTTACGCGGTAATGTATGAATTGGGTGTTGCCTTGCTTCAGGAGCCCTACTCCACCAATGGGGTGGTTAGGGGATTTAGTGGCGGCTTACGGGTCTTTATAAACTTTAGAGTCAATGCCGCGGTTGTTGTATGTGAGCCCGATTATGAGAAAGGTGTGGACTCTTCCGAGCGGTGTGTGTGTGAGTGTCGAGGGGGGGTGACGGTAGAGTGTTTGTCGCATCTGGATACAGTGCTACTACTTGCAAGTAGCTCACCGGTCATCGTGGGGATGGATGCTTCGTCCCGATGTGGTTCAGTCAAATGTCCAGAACTCGTCTGAATACCTGATCCATAATCGGAGCGAGATGTTGAGTGATTTGATGGTAGCCAATGGCATCCATGTGATGAACGAGCCCAGTGAATTTTACACTTTTGACCGGCCTAGGGGCGTGATATTTGGCCCCCAGGAGAGCTTCCTATCCAGAATCAAACCAAGGTACTTGACCCAGTCAGAAAGCACCAACGGGACGCCACCTATTGAAGGAGGATGGGCGACCGGTGCTTTGTACCTCCTGGTGAATAATACCAGCTCTGTCTTGCTAGGATTTATCGCGAGCCCACACCCTGCAGACCATTTCACGATCAAATTAAAGTGCCCCTGCATGATATCAAAAAGGGTGCTCAAAACCTTACCCCTGGCAATGAGAGCAACATCGTCAGCATAGGCAATAACCGTGCAGCCTTCCCTTTCCAGCTCCTTCAGTACGCCATTGATAGCAACGACCCAAAGGAGTGGCGAGAGAACCCCTCCTTGTGGAGTGCCTCTACTCACCCTTCGCCGGATGGAGGCGCTGCCCCATTCCGCCACGACAGTTCTACCCCGGAGAAGGTGACTGATGAGCCTTACCAGACCCGGCTCAACCCCAAGTTCCGCCAGGGATCCGACTATTGCCTGTGGCTGAATATTATTAAAGGCACCTTCTATATCCAGAAAGGCACCAATTGGAAAGTCCTTGTGTTCAAGAGACTCCTCAATGACGTTAACAACCGTATGCAGGGCCGTTTCCACGGACCTGCCCTTCGAGTAGGCATGCTGAGCATGCGACAGCCGCTCCCGCGGTATTTCCTCTCTTATATGAAGATCAATCAGCCTCTCCAGGGTCTTCAAAAGAAAAGAAGAGAGCCTGATAGGCCTAAAGTCCTTTGGGGTTGCATGAGAGCTCTTACCCGCATTGGGATTAAATGTAACCCACACATTCCTCCAAAGTCTGGCAATATAGCGCCTACCTATGCAGCTCGCGTAAATAGGCGCCAACCACCGATACGACACCCGTTCGGACATCTGCAACTGGGCAGGAATGATACCATCAGGTCCCGGTGACTTGAACGCTTTGTAGGAGCGTAACGCCCAGAGTAGGCGACGCTCTTCTAACATGTCGCAAGGAGGGACATAGATGGCACCTGGTTCCACGCCTGTAATTTCACATGTTTCAGGATTTCTGGGGAAGTGGGAATCGAGGAGAAGTTTGAGCGACTCCTCACTGCTCATCGCCCTGTTTCCTGAGTCGTCCCTGAGGCATTACAAGGAGACGGGAGGTTTCGCGAGCACCCGCCTAAGCCTGGAGGACTCGTGGCATCCTTCGACGTTCTCACAGAAACTTCTCCACGATTCCCGCTTAGCCTTCCTTATTTCGGACTTATATATTCCCAATCCGATCTTATAGAGTTCCCAATCCGAGGGTTTTTTGCTCTTCCTCGCCGGGGTAAAAAGTCTTCTACTCGAAGCCCTGAGCTCCGAAATTTCCAAAGTCCACCAGTACGGGTTAGATTTGCCCGAAGGCCTCCTCAGCGGACACGAAATATTTATCGCTTTATTACCAGCTACGGTGAATTTTTCCACTAAGCTGTCGATCGAACTTTCAGACAGGAGTAAGTTTCCCTGAGGTTCCTCAGGAAGAAACTCCTGCAGCTTCTTACAGTAAAGATCCCAATCCGTGTTCCTCAGATTCCTAAAGGGACGATTTTGGGGACACGGATCGCCCAAGTAGAATTGAATATACCTATGATCAGAGAAGGAGTGATCGTTAAGAACTCTCCAGTTCGAGATACGGGATAACAATTCAGCCGACACCAGGGTAAGGTCCAAGACCTTGGATGTTAGTGGTGTGATGCGCACTAGTCAGAGTGCCGATATGATGAGGACATATGCTCGGGAGGGTTTTTTTAACCGGCGAAGGGATTAATTGTAGTAGTTGGAAAAGGTATATGTATGAGTGTATGTATGAATGAATATGGTCTTGAATGTTGGTGATAGGCTGCGTGAATTGGTACGAGGTGTATGGGGTTTAGCCCCAGGCACCAGAGCGGAGCCTTTTGACTTAAATCTGGTACCACGGGAACAGAAACCGCCAGAGCTTGTTCTGGTCTGTTCGTTGGGTACGGCCCTACAGAAGTATCGTGGTGGCTGAGGTTTAGTACCCAACTGCGGGTAGAGCTTGACCCTGTGTTCAATGGAGAGTTGCACTGCAACCGGGTACCGAACCCATACTACGGCAGAGGTATTAGATAGGCCTCTAACCCTACCAAGGTGATTAGTGTGTCCATTCGACACTGCCAATTAGTTCCGAGAATGCTTGCACATCTTGGAGCGCTCATCAATACATAAATTTGATCAGTGTGCCCCCTGGAGTAGATCTAGAGCCTCCTCCTCATTTGGCTGCGGAAGATAAATTGAGGTCCATCTGTATTTGCGCCCGCTTAGTACCATAGTGGTCGCGGTAGTATTTTCTTCACTATTTATTCAGAAAAGTACCATTTGCATAGCTGACCTGTTACTGGGTATCTTTTTCACTACATTCCAGTATTCGGACGGCAGTTCAGGACTGAAGAGTCTGCTTGTTTCCAGTATTTCTTCAAGCTCAGAAGGCTTTACTGGTAGTCAAGCTCTGGATTTTGGTCCCATTGGGACATCTTTGAAGTCTACCGCCTTCAACTTTGCTCCTGGATAGACTTCGCTAAGGTTCGCGACCGTCTTCTTGTAGAAGTGCGCTGATCTCGCGTGATCGGATGAAATCACGCGCATGTTGCTTTGGATTCAACCCGCACCATTAAAGACCATGGCTGCAAGCTGCTTGCCAGGTTGGGTTCCACTGTTGAGGAGTATTTCGAGCTGGTCTTCTAGGCATCATCTCCCCGCCAGTTTTTATAGTTTTTGCGTGTCATCTCCGGCCCGGTTTCACCATTGGCTCTGACAACTGGCAGCTGTTAGGGGCACCTTGCATCGCATGGGTGACTGTCCTTTCAGGCAAACCCCCTTATTACTCTGCCACCTCGCCATTCATATTGGGGGTAAATTGACATCTTTCACAACCACAATGTCTCCCACTTCCCGGCGAGGTAATCCTTTATGGGTGGCTTTGATTTGCTACCACCGGGTTACAGTGAAAAATACGTTCGCAGTAATTTCGGCTTCAGGAACCGCAAGTATGGGAGTGCCTCTCAGAAGTGTCCTGAGGTGAGTGGATCTGTGGAATTGTGGGTTTTCTGACAGCGGACTGAGTTTACGCATGCTTCAATTTTGGCAAACAATGCTGAAAACCCTTCGATGGGGAACGGCATTGAAATTGCTGCTTTCCGAAAATACGTTTTTAAGTGTTTTGCTCCTGCTCTCACTAGCTTCCCATATGAGGCGCTCCTGGTGGCATGAAATGCCAATTTATTTCTTGGTAGGCATATGACTTGATCATGTGCCTTTGTAGCGTCTATAAAGTTTGTGGCGTTCCCGGAATATAAGTTGTGGGGCAGCTGCATCGCGGCACAAAGCGTGAAAATGCCGCTAAAAGGTAAAGGCGCCGATCGTTGAGATTTATCCAACCAGAAAAGATACCACCAAATCGCTTCTTTACTTAAAATTCTCTTGCACGTAGGCAAGCTATTTATTTGTGAAATTATTAAATATATATATGTAACGATTTGCAGGGACCTTTTTTGATAATTCAGGCACACGTGTACACTTAGCCCTTGGTTATGAGTCATGCTCATCCGTTGAAGCTCCTAATTTGGAAAAGACCGGCGAAATCAACACCGGTATTTTGAAATGGCCTTGAGAAATTTGTTCGTTCAGGTGACAGAGCGGCCATAATCTGTTCTCGGATTTACTTTCCGTAAACTACAATTTTGTATAATATGGGTTATTCACAAGATGGCGTAATGTGTCATGAGCCATAAAGTCATAGAATTTAAAAAGTAAAAAATTATTTGTTTCAATGCGGTTCAAAAATCTAACTTTCGAAATCTGAAATTGTATCACTTTATGATATATGAAACATTATGGCACCTTGCGAATCACTCAATAGGTAAGGTTAATGTGGTAGTTACCGAGAGGGAACTCACGTAGCCACATTAAAAAGAAGTCCATTGTGATACCACCTTTTGTTAGAAGGGTAACGTACATCGCAACCAAGAATGGTTAACTGGAGAAACGCTACGTACCCAGAATTAAGTTCCGCATATTACTAATTTCCACCCCAGAGAGCTCTTCCGGGGTGCTAACGGAGTAGGAGCCTAAGTACCTGAACCTCAGTCTCGCAAAGGTAGGGCAGTTGAGCAGAAAATGAAAAGATGATTCCACCTAATCATCCTCCATACAGCTCCGACAAATAGGAACAGAGACTATATTCAGCCTAACGGTATGAATAATCATCGGACAATGTCCAGTCAGAACTACTACGAAGATTGAGAGTTGCCGCTGTGTTAGCGACTGCAGTTCATGTGAACGCTATCGGTCCACCCATCTATCCAACAGATGTCCGTATGCAGCCAAAGGAGCCCCAATCCTCCCCCTGCACGGAGTAATGACTTCCAAGGTACCCCGCCCAACGAGCTTATCCGCCATGCAGTTTCCTGCAATGTACTCAAATTAGTCCAATGTCAAGGTATTCAGAGGCGGTTGAGAAAGATGTCTGACACTATCCAACAAGTTCTGACCTCACCATTAAAGATCCTAAGGCCTTAATAGCGGCATGACTTGATGTTTCCCCGTCTAGAGGAGAATGCATTGGTAAGTAGCCAATCGACTGCCTCCTTGATTGCTGCCACCACCACCTGAAACACACTTCACACACACACACACTTGAGTGATACATCGTCGGCATAGGCAATAACCGAGCAACCTCTCCTTTTCAACTCTTTCATGACCCCGTTGATAGCAACTACCCAAAAGAGTGGTGAACACCTCCTTCGGGAGTGCCCCTACGCAACCTTCGTTGCATGGAGGCGCTCTGCAACGACAGTTTTGTCACCGGCAGGTGGAAGATGTGCTTTATAAGACCCGATTCCTCCACCAGGAATCTGACTTTTGCCTCTGGCTGAACGTTATTAAGGCCCCTTTATATCCAGAAAGGCACCTACTGAGGCTGGTTGGTCTGAAATCCTTAGTGAACGCATTACTCCAAAGCTTAAAAATGTAGCCCCTACTTACGCAACTAGCGTAAACAGGCGTCAACCACTGACAAGACATTCGCTAAGACTTTTGTAACTGAGCGAGATGATGCCGTCAAGTCCCGGCGACTTGAACGTTTCGAAGGAGCTTATCGCCCAGAGAAGGGGACGCCCTCTAACAGGCCGCATGAAGGACATAGATGGCACATCTGTGGCTCCCCACGGCTCACGTTTACCGGGAAAGTGGGAATCGAAGAGAACTCTAAGCGACTCCTCAGTGTTCATCGTCGAGTTTCCCAAGTCGTCCCTCAGGCATCCCAAAGGCACGGGAGCCCTCGCAAGCATCCACCAAAGTCTGAAGGATTCGTGGCTGCCTTCCACGTTTTCGTAGAAGCTTCTCCGTGAATCCCGCTTAGCTTTCCTCTAGCGTGCACCAGGATGTTTTCGAGTTGCCTGAAGGTTTCCTCAGTGGACACGAGATTTCGATCGCTTTATTACTGGCTAAGGTGATTTCTCCACCAAGCTGTCGATCAAACTCTCCGAAAGGAGCAAATTCTAATCTGTGTTCCTCAGATTCCTATATGGAAGATATTGAAGATGAGTATCGGCCTGGGCGAATTGAATATACCTACGATATGAAAAGGGGTGGAGACTTAAAACTCTCCAATTTGCCCTCGGGGCTCTCAGTTACAATGTTTTCATAAGTGAAATTAGACAAAATATATGTACAGGTCTCCCTCGTATAACGCGGTACTTCTACAACGGGTTTTCGATATAACGCGATTTAAAAAAAGCAGTTTCAGTACAACGCGAAATTTCGACTTGTATAACGCGAAATTGAAAATATGTATTGGTTGGCAATGCTAAGCGCAATTATTTTTGCCCTACACAGTTTGCCATGCATTCCTAAATTCTAGGAATTACCCGTTTTTGTTATCAAAACATATGTGATATATAAATAATGAATTAAAAACTATCATTACAGTGAGAACTCTCGGGAAGAGTACTTGTTTAATTGGTGAAATAATTTGTCTTGTTACAATTCAAAATCCAAAAGTTGAATATATCAGTTTTTAACAAGGTAAATATATTATTTTATTGTTCAATTATCAGCATAAAAAGCTTTATAAGAGAATTATCTTTGGTTAATAACTTACGAAATCATATTTTACAATTAATTCTTAAAAATTTTTTTAGCCATGAATACCAAAACTTCAACTCACAAAAAAGCTACGTTTAAGCGAAAATTCATTGCTTTAGATGATAAAATATAGATTTTGGATAGATTGAGCAGTGGTGAAAAAGCAGGATTGATAGCAAAAACTCTGGGTTTAAACGAATCCACAATACGCACCATTAAACAAAATGAAAGTAAAATAAGAAATTCTGTTACTGCTGGGTCATCAATAAGTGCAAAACGAGTTGCACGTGTACGAAACGTTTTAATAGAAAGAAAGGAGAAAGCTCAAATGTCATTAAGGCGAAGCTCTTAAAGTTTAAGGCTGTAAAGGCTGGTTCGAAAGTTTTAAAACACGATTTTCTTTACACAATATTAAAACTCAAGGCGAAACTGGATCGGCAGATATAGAGGCTGCGGGAGAATACCATAAAACTCTTGCTAAAATTATTGAAGAGGGTGGTTATACAGCAGAACAAATATTTAATGCGGACGAAACAGGCCTAAATTGGAAAAAAATGTCTCGTCGGACATACATCTCGAAAAATGAAACATCTGCACCAGGTTTCAAAGCCGCAAAAGACATAATTACCCTACTTCTGTGTAGTAACGCTTCAGGGGACTGTATAACAAAGCCCTTGTTTATAAACCGCTCATTAAACCCACGAGCTCTTAAAAACATTGACAAATCCAAGTTACTTGTTTATTGGCGGGCAAATAAGAAGGCTTGGGTTACAAGCAGTATTTTTCGAGATTGGTTTTTGAATTGCTTTGTACCCGACGTGGAACTCTACTCGAAGAAAAAGAGCATCAATTTCAAAGTTCTGTTAATACTAGATAATGCCCCAGGACATCCAAAAGATTTGAAATGTAAAAATAGCTTTTCTACCACCTAATACAACGTCTATCACTCAACCGTTAGACCAAGGCATAATTTCTAAGTTCAACACGTGTTATATTCGGCAAACATTTCAACACATTCTTAATAAAATGGATTCTAATGCTAACATGACGGTTACAGAATTGTGGAAAACATTTTCAATTTTAAACTGTATTGAAATAGTAGCATCGTCTATTAAAGAATTGAAACAGTCCACGTTAAACGGATCTTGGAAAAACCTATGGCCGGAGGGTGTTTTAAAAGATAGTGTGGTACCACCATTGAATTTGGAAATTAACCGGATATTAAATGTGGGCCACCGTTTTAGTGGAGAAGGTTTTGATGATATGAACGAAGATGATATTAATGAAATAATATATCAAACTGAAGATTTCAACGAAGAAGAGTTGATCCTATTAGCAACTGGATCTCAAACTGGTTCAAATATCGCACATGAAAATGAAGACATCGATTCTGAGGAAGATATTTGTGAATCCATTCCAGATTTCAACATAAAGCGCATACGAGTGGGCTTAAATTTGGTTGAGAGAATTAAATTTTTTTTTTTCAGATAATGATCCGTCAATGGAAGGATCGAACAAATTCAAGAGGCGAATAGAGATAAATCTAGCGCCTTATTACGAAATCGAAAAACAGCTAGAAAAAAAGCAAACAAGGGCTGATAACTGATTTCACAATCGCACAACCACTGGGACAACGCTCAACAATTTGTTTCTTATCAAATGACGAAAACTTTGCCGAAGAAATTTCTTCTGATGGAGTTATACGCCCACTATGCGCTCTCTATTTCGACGAAGTCAGTGACACAGACTAGCGAAAGCACAAAAATGAAGTTTGTTTGTGAAAAATATTGTTGTTTTCCGATTGTTATTTTTTCATTATGTTTTTCAATTTTTTAAATAATGTATGAATTTTGATTTTGAGTTGTAAACGTACATACATCTTTAATTTAGTACCTATTTTATTTTGGAAAAAGGTAAGTCTTCTATAACGCGAATCACATAACGCGGAATTTTCCTGGAACGTAACCACCGCGTTATACGAGGGGCACCTGTATTAAGTTCACGCCTGACGAGTATGCAAGCTCTAGGTTTACCTACGTTGCTGGACACCAGCAGCTTCTAGTTCCATGTCCCGATGTCAGAAACACCGTTAGTGCTCAGCCACGGTTCCTGAATCAGGACTACATCTGGCCCTCTTTGCTCAAGGTGGAGCAGTAAACTAGCTGTCGCCGCCTTAGAGTGCTCGAGGTTGATCTGCAGGAAAATCATTTTCAACGAAGGCCCTGCGACCAAGGAGTCGCCACCAATGCTCTCAGCGTCCGAACTTAGAGAGTCCACCTTCATATTAATGGGGGTTCATTGACTTTCAGCTTCCTTCCCTTCAGGTCCGCAGACCTCCGGCGCCACCTCTGGTCCAACTAGAAGGAGGGTTCAACTCTCCTGGCATCCGATTGGTAGACCTTAAGGGGTACCTTCTCGAAACCACAGGATATGACTCGATGTAACTCAGCGAGCGGACCTTTCCTCAGTGCGGAGGGTTTCGTTGGGAGCCAGACACGAGCTCGTGAACGAAAAACCAAGTCCACGGCCTCGAGCTTACCACTCTTCCAAACCTTCCCCACCAAGGCAACCACCACCTTAAAAAGAGTAGCCGACCGCTCGTCGGCGCACGAGATTATTTTGAAAAGCCCGGAATGCCGAGGGACTCTGCGTTAAGCAAAATCAGCGCCTGGCAATATGGTTCCCCGGACCCCTCAAACCGAACGACCTTCCAGTTGGGCGTGGGAAGGTTTGGGTTTGGATTTCCTCGATTTCCCCTGGTGCGAGCCTGCGGACGCAAAGGCAAGTCTTTCTTATCCACGGCCTCGAGCCTGGCCCCCTTCCAGACCTCTCTCACCAAGGCAACCGCCGCTTTATAGAGCGTGGCCGACCGCTCGTCGGCGCGCGATATCCTTTTAAAAAGGCCAGAGTGCCATCCCGCACTCTTGCAACGAGGAGGTGGACCAGGATTGTCCCTGATCACCTTCATGAAGACGGCCGAGATCGTTGACGCCACCCGCTTAAAATCGCCCCATCTGTCCCGGTACACTACGGGATAGCCCCTTACTGGTACTGGCAATCTCCAAACTCATCCAAACTTTGGCCTTTAACACTAGTTGCATCCAACTAACTAACGAGGCACATTTTAACATTCACTATCAGTTGTGAAAACTGGCAGCGATTCAAAATCCTTGAACTCGCTGCGTAAGTAGTCACGTACCAGCTCAAAGTGATATGGTAGTCGACCGCGATATACTTCCGCAAAGCCTACTGGAAGGTTTTCGACACAATATTTGTGAAAAAAGGATTCTCGGCGGTCCAATAACCGAAAATGTGGTGCCACTCTCGACGCATGTAAAATAATGCTCAAATACAATGCTCAGTTCCCAACGAAAAGTGTTCTGGTAAGACGAGTAGATTTCACAACCTCCACAAATGTCGTCCGAAGATCATTCATGTGAGAGCATGTATACAACGACAACGACTCGTGCCCCAAACGGTCGATACATTGCACGGCTTCAATTCAGAAAAGAATTTCAAACTAAACTCTGTCTTGGTGTCTCCCGGTCAGATGCGCTCCTGCAATTTTTTTAGTATGGAGCGATCGCTTCAGAAAGAGGGAGAGTTATGTAAGTACTACGTACGACAATGTGTAGCAAGAATATCTCGTTCTTAATCCTATGGAGGCCACGCATCTATGCGAAGTAATCTCAAACGGCAAATGTATCTTCTTCTACTTGAAAAAATATCATGCGTTCATCAAACCAGATAAGGTGACCACCAAAGTTCAAGTGGTGTTTAACGCCTCAAATACATCTGGATCATCAAGCTCCCTGAATGACGTGTTGCACACTTGTGTACCAATCCAGTCAGATCTGATACTGCCTTGGTATCCGGTGAAACGCACTCGCTGACAAATTTTCCTGCACCTTTCAGCCAGCGTAGACACAAATGCCGTCACAAAAGGACACATTTTGACTTCTGTTGCACGACCTTTGACCAGGTAGGATGGCTCCTACCAGTGATGATTCAAGCGTTGATTCTACTTCAAGAACTTTGGCTTGAAGGCATTGATTGGGATGCACGCGCTAAGCCCATGGCTTTATTAAAGTGGCAACAATTCGCAAAAAATCTGGCAGCCCTCTGCAACATATTGCGCAGCAGTCTATATCCGCGTACAAGTTGACGACCAAATAAAATTCTCTTTTTTGGTTGCGAAAGGCAAGGTCGCTCCACTTAAAACGGCGAGCATGCACCTCCTACAGCTTTTTGCCAGTACTACTGACAAGATTAATGATGGCTGTTCGAAAACAGCTCCACGGTTGGTAACAAAGCAAATTTTGTTTTATTTCCCATTTTTGATTTTGCATTATTTCCATACTCGGTTGGTAATAAAGCAAATTTTTGATTTTGTTTTTTTCCCATTTTCGATTTTGTTTTATTTCCAGGAACGGTTGGTAATAAAGAAAAATCAATCAAAAAAATTGAATATCTTTCACATAACATTGAATTGAGAAATAACACAAATTGGCTTTATTGCCATTTGTGTTATAGCACCCCCCCTCCAAACGGTGCATGCTGCCATGTTCCTGGTGTTAACAATCCAGCCGCGGTTGCATGCCGCAAGACTTGGCGTCTTCCTCGCTCTGGTGGCGTGGGCCGAAATGGCTTTCATGACATATGGACGCATTGTCCGAAATAAAAGGGGTGCAGCAAATCCCCTCGATCGTTGCAAGGTAAAAGGACCGTCAACAGAAAAAGTCTACTTCGTGTTCCCAATTCGTTCGTGGATAAGGCCAGACTTTTACTAGTCAATGGCAGGTTGGCACTTTCCACATTAAGATACAACAAAAGTCACCTAATTATTCTTCCCACACAATCGAGGTTCTGCCAACTATATTTGGAGTTCTTACATACGCTGCTAACTCATGCAGAAACGCGGGTAATGCTTCAAATGGTCAGGCAAGAGTACTAGGTACCGAAACTAAAACCTCTAATAAAAAAGTGAGTTTTTCAATGCAAGGTATGCAGGCTTTACAAGCAATAAGCGCACACCCAAATAAGGACCACTCTACCCATGAGCACCACAGTTTCTCACTCCCTTTTACACTCCCGGACTAGATTTTGCAGGGCCATTCCAAATTAAAGCTTAGGTGATAATACCTACTATCCTTCTCAAAGGGCAAGTTTTGTCTGTATTTCCACAAAAGCAGTGCATCCTGATCTATGCTTCTTATTTCACCACCGAGGCTTTTCGAGCAGCACTTGCCGACTTCGTTGTCAGACACGGGCTCCTCTCCAAAATGATGAGCGACAATGGGCAAACGTTCATTGGCTCTTAGCGAGCAATAGAACGCGGCTTCGTTGAATTCCTTAACGAATGTTTCGCAGATCTTGACAAAAAGTATGTTCCTCAAGGCATTAATTGAAAGTATATACCACCCAGCGCCGGCAGTGAAAAGTTTTAAGATTCATCTAAAGAAAACCGCTGCATCCGACAAGTTCACATTTGAAGATTTCAAGACGCTTCTGGCGCGAATTGAGTCAGTAATTGCACCACTACTAGCCATTCCCGAGCCTAACTTGGAAGACCTCTGTTTCCTAAATCGGTCGGACAAAATCAAACCGTTCCACCACCAATTCAGTCGCCGCTGGAAAGAGGACTACCTCAAGCATTTGCAAAAGTGTAATAAGTGGAAATATTTACAACGCGTGGGGGTCCGCACAAAAAATTGTATTGTCCCGCGCCCCTTCGTCAAACCGTGCTTCATTCCAATGGAGTAGTCTTAGCCCACAGCACAGTACAAAATTATATTCGCCCCACCCTGTATATTTAGAAGTTAAACCTCTCGGTTTATATGATATACAATACTTCGCCTACCATGGCAGCGTGGAGAGCATGGCGGAGACCGATAATTGCTTCCAGTATCGGCTCTGCCACAAACACCACGCCATAAGGATATATCCGGCCATTAAGTCGATGAAATTGCCGCAGAGAGTAGTTGTGGCCGGGCGCAGGGGTGCTGCGTGAACTACCTGGCACTCACCAACACCAACGGTGAGTGCGACTCCGCGTAGCAAATAAACCTACTCCGATATGGGACTGTACCGAGCGCACACGGCCGTCCCAGCCAAGTCGGAACAACCGCTTGAGGATAAGTCGCAGGCTAGGTCAGCTAAGACAGTCAGAAACCACGCACGCACCCAAGCCGTGAAGTTGTGAAACGCGTATTTTAAAATCGAATTTGTGAAATGCATATTTGAGCATTGAAAACTGTTAATAAATTCGAGCAAAATACTATTTGTGAATTTATCAAAAAAAAAAAAAAAAGTGTTTTGTGTTTCTAGAGGAAAAATAAGATAGTAAAGGTGAGTGCGTAGGCACCCACGAGATTAAATCAATGGATTGCCTTTTTGGGGTATTTTCTTTAATTTTTGAAACCAATTTTTAATCATTCTTTAAAAAAAATAAGCGCATTGTTTAACAAAAACCTTATTAAGTAAAGTATCAAACTTCTCAAAAAAGTTACCTTAGTTTCATCAAAACTGTTGAACTTTTTTCATATAACATAATCAAAAAAAAAAAACAACATTACCAAGAATTTTTAGAATTTTATATACACCTGAAACTTCCATTTTAATGTGGTTAAAAGTTTCTATTATTTCTAAACAAAACGGTGGCAACTTTAAGAAAAGTTTGCTGCTTTGACATATTAAAATTAAATTAAATAAATAGTCTACAACGGAGCATATCAGAGTTGTTTATGCTTAGGTAACTATTGCGGTTGTTTAAAATTCAAATTACTACCAAAATGCTGGTACAAGCTGGTAACTTCACTACACTGCACTTTTGTTTTTGAATATATGTACACTGTCCGGAGTGCAAACAAAATCTTGATTTCTCACGGCCATATTTCGCTGCGTTCCGAAGTGTTCCATTTGTATAAGTACGACCGCCAGTAACGACCGTAACCTTGGTTTCCCATAGGTGTTGTTTTGCCCAATTGCATTGTACGGAGAAATGCAATTCTGCCGGCACAGTGGCACGTGTATTAGTTGATTGTTGGATCTGGGACTTTTCGCCAAATACTTGAAATCGTCAGCACTAGTATAACAGGTCCTGGAGTTTCGGTAATTGCCAACCACTGGGCGGCCGCTGAAGTTGTCAAGGAACATGGTGACTTCTTTCCTGATTTCCACGTTATACTTGTTGTAGGTCAAGAAACTGCAACTCGCATGGCTTCCTTTGAGCAGGCGAGCTATGCATCCGATTTTAGGTAGCAAATCCAAGGATTTCCCATCGCAGACCAACGAAGAGCTTAGTTGCGGACAACGTTGTTTGATGCGTACGTCTTATGTTTGATGGTTAAAATTGCCCCATGATTAAACCGTGCATCAGCGACCCCGGGCAAGGATAGTATGTACGATGGAGCGTGCTGTTAGTATTTAACGATGGCTTGCTATACTCTTTGGCTTCTATAGCGTTGCTGTATGGAAGAACGTCAATTTCGCTGACAAGCTGGTTGACTTCTTCTTCTTTACTCAGGAGGTTGGTGCCTTAGCCATCTGACAGGAGCGGTTCAGCCCACTAACATGTTTTCTTATGAGAATTATTTTGTGCTATCGGCCATTATTTGGATTAAGAGCGCTCTCATTTCGCAGGACTTCAACCCAGCCGGTGGCGTCGGGTGAGCCAGTAATTCATTTCGTGGCTGACCCAATCCTTATTGTCTCTCAGTTCGTTCAAATGCGTTTAGCTTAAATAATATTACCTCTGTTACTGTTCTTCTTTCGTTAAGCCCGATAAGTGCATGTTCAAGTCGATTCGTAGCCTTTTCGTAGTTGTCTCGGTAAATTGTGTGGATAGGTTTAAAATGTCCTCGATGATCCATCCATGCGCGTCTGGCATGGTACCTAGAGGCGAGTCTATTTGGAACAGGTCATAAGAGTGCGAAACTGCGCATAGGCTGATGTTATGAATTAGGTTCTCTATTAATTTTTAACTTTACTTATATCCTGTATAGTCCCATTTACTTATAGTAAAATAAAACATAATGGCTTAAAATATCGTTCAAATGAGTCGACGGTTCAACGCTCTAATTTCTAATTTTAAAGATAATTTTAACTATTCCAGTATATTTGTAATTGTAATTAATTATATTATTATATTTACAATTATATAATAATTATAATTAATTAATTATATCCTTAATTATTATAGTATGTGTGAAGTTGCAATTTCTGCTTAAAATCCTACTTATTCAAATATATTATTTTGCTCTAAGTACTAAATAACTCTACAATGTCACATCGTAAGAATAGATAGAATTTGGTTTCCGCATATTTTTTGATTAGGGTTTGGAAATCCAGTAATGAGACAGTGTAAAGGACAATTATTCGTAGTTGTGGTAGCAAACCACTAAATGTTAGTTTATTAGTTTTGCTGTTAATTTTTAAGTAAATTTTGTTAGTAGTTTTCAAAGTTAAAGACTTAAATTTTTGAATTTTAAGTGGTGTCAAGAATTAAGAATTTTTTAATTTGTTATTTATTCATAAAATGTGTAACATATTTAAATCTGGATTTTGGACAATTTGTAATTTTTAATAAATTTTTCCGTTTTTATTCCAAATTAAACTCAGACTTTACTGCGAGTTTTAATTTAAGTTGAATTCAAAATTTTTGATCTTCAAGTTTAAGTTGTTAAGTTTATTTTATTTCTTTCTTTGATGTTAAATTTATTTTATCTATTTCATTTTCAAAATTCATTTCATAAAGCGTTTCGATGTGTCACATACTGGAGTGCTTTTTTATGCACATTTTATCGAATTCATTTACTGCATTTTTTATACATTCAGTTCTTTTGTGATGTCTGTGCACGATTTTCGTCTAGCAAATTGCTTGTATTCATTCTATTGAATTTTAATATTTACATTTTCCTATAAGCATTATTGATTATGGAAGGCCGTGTTAATACCTCTGTATATAATAAGCGTTTATGATTGCATATGACCTACTCATTGCACAAGGGACTTGACGCAAATAAGCACTAGAACTTCATGGAAGAATTGAACCACTTAAGTCAGCTCAGACCGTTGAGTTGTGTGGAATCGTACGACTCTGACTTCATCGAACACAAATATACGTTCGTTTCCCGTAGCACCCGGTCTAAAGAATCAAAGCTTTTTATAGCTTTTAACTAATGTTATCATGTGTTTTTTACAGAATTTTCATATTGTCGCATTTCTATTACTATACTCTAAATACTCATGGGGACTATCGTTTTTCATTTATTCTTGCATTTTGGCGTTCTAGCTTATGCAATATGCGATTTATTTTTAACGGGAAACAATTTAGCAATAGCCTTTATTGTGTCCTCTGAGTGTGACTCGGTTTTAATTTTGTTGATTATCATCGAGAACTGATGATTCACGGCTTCATAAAACTCATCGAGCCATGAGTCTTTTAGGATAACTGGTGGAGCTGTACTCCAATGTGCGGATTTCGCGATTGTCTGAATAATAGAGGGATAAGCACTCCTTAATGTCGACCCAATTTTCGTCGTGACTGTTGTAGTATATCAGAGCAGCATCGGCGAATATGTTGCAGGATTGCCTTATAAATTGGGTTACCTATCCTATCGAAAACCTGCATCTTCTTTACTGAGTAAGGGTGTTGGCTAATATCTCTCAAATCAGTTTCCATGGCAGGAGCTCGGGGTGGGGCCTCTTGTTCTTGTGCACCATTTCCCATTCACCCAGCCTTCAGGAGGACTAGCCGTGTTCGAAGTGAGTCAAAGGAGGACGGCATCCATCAGGCTTGTTACGGTGGTTTAAAAGAACTCCATCCGTGAAATAAAAATGGAAAAATGGCTTTTCCACTTGGGCCTTATTTCTCTTATTATTTTTTATTAACCCATTACCGCCCACTGTCCCCATACGAGGATACCTCTTCAAATAGCGAAATCTGTATCTCAAACACCGAAAACTTATAATGTTACTACAGATATGACATATAAATGGCACAAGTAGTACTAAACAAAAACATATGTTGATTGTGTCAATAACGAGTAATTTCTAGCGCTTCAAAGTTTGACATTTCGTCGTGTTAATTCTTGCGGAGTATTTATTTATACATTTTCGAATATATAGTGAAACTAAACTAAGCGATTTTTACTAAAATATTAAGTGAAGAGAGCACAAGCTTTTAGAAGTGTTATCGTGTTGAAAAAACACAGAATTAGATTAAAAAGTTATAGTTTCATAGTGATGTCCCCAAATGGGGACAATGGGCATAACCATTAACTCTTACTAACATTTTATAGGTGGTTTCCATAAGCATAATTATGGCATATCGGAAGGTGTTTAGAGGTCAGAATGATTTTTTAAAACTACAGGAGGCTGTTGATTGGATAATGGAGAGAGAAGACGATGATTCTGAATGTGATATAGTAGTCATCCCTCCTGACCCTGCCATTGTAAGCGATGAAGATGAAGTAAATGAAGATGATTTGGTATGCTCTACCATGCCGAATGATGTGACTGGAAGAATTGAGGTAGTTCCACGTCGTCATGTCGATTCCGATTGGAATGAAAGTGATGAACAGACACTTGCATGCTTTGCTAAGCGTAAAAGAGTCGATCAAGGTAATTTTGGGGAACCAGTTTGGAGACGGGGTTCTCCTAATTATAGCATGAAATATCACTCCACTGATTTGGGTTAAAAACGAGTAGATAGATTCGTTAATATAATAAGCGGTCGGACCCCTATGGATTTGTTCGAGAACATTATTGGCATCGATCTTCTTCAATTATTGCTGATAATAGCGTTATGTACGCCAATCAAAATAACAGACATAATTTTATCATAAGCACCGAAGAAGTGAAAGTATTTTTGGGATTTTTTCTTTTTAGTGGATATCACCAACTTCCTACGAAGCGGGCTTATTGGAGTGTAGATGACGATCTTCATGTTCCAATGGTTGTAAATGCAATAAGTCGAAATAGGTTCTTAGAAATCAAAAGAAACCTGCATTTTGTTGATAACAGTCTTGCCACTTGTTCAACTGACAAAATGTTTAAGGTAAGACCTCTATGTAATCTCATTCAGAGAAATTCTAGCCAATGGGGAGTTCTTCATGAAATACTTTCAGTGGATGAGTCCATGATTAAATACTTTGGCCGACATCCAGCAAACCAGTTTTTAATGGGGAAACCGGTTAGATTTGGATATCGGAATTGGGCAGCAACAAGTCAATCTATTAGCTTATATAGGGTGTCAATTAGAGGAATTGAAGGCTTCACGCCTTACTATGCAAAGCTGACAATACACCCCCAATGGGTCAATTGTCATTCAGACGGCACATTGTGCGAACGTATCTAAAATCTACATCGTCCAGACAACCTCGTCCTTCATTCGCAGTAGCTGGTGCTTTGTCGACAAAGAACGGTCACAATCCTGAACGCTTAACAAACCAATTGCCATGCGTGGTTTGCCACTCTAAGTGCCGCGGGCGATGTGAATTATGCACAAAAACACTTTGAGTTGAACGCAAGTGTTTTGCTCAATTTCATACTTGAACTGCGCATTGTCCCCAGGTGATGACACCCATTTTTCTCAAAAATTAAACAAAAAAATTTAACTTTTTTCTTTTTAACTTCTTATTTGTCCATGAATGAATTAATAAATGACAATGAAAACAATTTCCTAACAAGCGGATTTGATTTGGGCGTTAATGGGTTAATACCATTCCCTTATTATTTCAGCACACTTAGCTTTTTTACTTGCGCTTTATTTCCCTTATTATTTTTTCTTAATTCCTTTCAAGGATACCTTTTCATTGAACCCACTACTGGCCCCTTCTCGGGCGCAAGTTAAAGGACCTTTGATTCTGCACTTCAAAGCATAGAGTTTAAGGCCCGACTTGCCCAAGAAAAACACAAGATATGAACATTATAAAATATTTACTAAATCTGTACAATTAAGACTTAAGCTTAATGGCACTTCTGTGCAGCTCTCTTCTTAGCTGCCACCAGCCATGTGATGGCGTGCCAAGGTGCCGACAGTGTCTCATACTCTAATAACAATAACAAAAATATTTATTGTTCTTATGATTCTTGTAATAATAATAGAAAAAATAAAATAATAAGAATAATATTAATATTTTTCTTTGTTGAGGGGTGGTGGGCAAAAATCCCTTCGGATCTACAACGGTTATCGCTGATATGTAAGTTGTACGCTGCCGCTAAAAAACCACCTCTCTCTGAACTCTCCACAACCCTGGAATTTCTTTCACATCACTTCGGGGTAGAAGTTCGGATGCCCGTAATGGACTCTTCAACTCACCTGCATCCAGGTCCGCAAATCAACGTGAGCTATATGCATAGAGCTCGGGTGTCTTCATTTATAGTACGTTGTCTACGTGCCTTTTAATTTCTCTCAGTTACCTGCACTGCTTATCATTTTGCCCGTGATATTTTTTACTGAAACTGAGCTAAACACCCAGAAAGCTATTTTCTTTCATTTCCCCACATCCGCGTTGTCGTCATCCGAGCGTATATGTACGTTGGTGTCTCCGCCTTTCCCATTCGGGGAAGATATTTGCGGGAATGTCCATGACCGGTTAATAACTGGGTTTACATCTCCGCAACTTATTTAGTTTTGATATGAGCCTTGCCGATCACCTGCCTTGTTTTCTTTGTGCTCTCGAACGTTCTTCCCACAGGAATGCATTTCTACCTCCCTCATTGCTGATGTCACGTTTGTTGCTTGTTTGCCGCCAAGTCTATGGGTAACATACCGATAGTGACTACAATCGCTGTCTCGGAGACTGTTCTGTATGATGATGCTACTCGTAGTGCTGGTGTGTTTGGTACGGCCGGCAACTATTTTCTTCTCCTTTCAGCTCTAAGCGCGTCTGCCCATATTTCGCTACTGTAAAGAAAGATAAATGTCGTCGTACCCATCAGGAGCTTTAATGCTTAACTTTACTTGATACAGCTCCCGCTATGCTTCATCAGTAATTTTGGTCATTATCGCTGCAGCCACATTGTCTGCGAATATGACTAAGTGTATATTCTCTGGCATTTATATTTCAATTCGTTGTTAATGTTCCAAGTATCCGGCCCAAGTATGGAACCCTGTGCTGCGCCCGAACTGATGTTTACAATACAGTAGTCCTCGTTATTAAATCGTGATTCCTTCTGACGCTGCTGAAAGCATATTTCACGTCCTAGGTAACTAGCAAAAATTCATTCTTGGAATAGTGGTTCTATTTTTTGCCCATTTTCAACAGAGGAAGCAACGTCTTGAATGGCTCTTAAGGTAGATATGCCTGATTTACAACCATGTGGTCTATCCAGAAGTAGTTAGTGCCGTTCACTTCCAATTTTCTGCAGCACTTCTGCTGGTATTGTTTTCTTCGACTTATGCCAGCACTATTCGTCCGCGCCTTATTCCAGCAATTTTTCTTCTCTGCTGAAAACGTAAGGTTCTGAGGGCATATTTTTTGTGTAGCCTGCGTTTGGGTGAAACGAGTTGGCATGCTTCCCCTACCAATCGAATTCTTTTATCGCGCCAAGTTTACGGTATAGATCGTATCACGCCATTTGCTTGACGATCGGCGCACCAAATGTGGCAAAATATGACGGCGAAAGCTGCATCGCTCATATGCTTGTCCCAGTTCTTCTAAAAGATCTCACAATCTGCAGCACGAAACGATTCACCCTTTCAGCTGCATTGCTACATCTACTTCAGGCTCCACAATGTGAACCGATCTGGCAGATCCTGTTGAAGAAGCTAGTGTGATCAGTAATAAGCGTGAAGGATAGTTCTTCGGTATATAGCCTGATTCGTTTTATACTGATCATCATCAAGTTGAAACAGTATCCCTCCTACCGAGTCAGTTGTTGCGTATCCTAGGTACCATACCTCCTTCAATCAAAATTTACTTTTCTCTCAATTTATTAGCAATTTGGCATCACACAAATACATAGAAACCTTTTCAAGAAGACAAACATGTGTCGAGAACTCCTCAGAACATATAAGCAAGTTATCTAAATATAACGGGTGTTTTTTTTAGACTGATGGAACTTTCGATAGGGATAGCTGTCACTTGACAGCTGGTAAATGACATTTCGTTTCGACATTTTCTGAATGACGCCGCAACGTTTACGAATTGCGGAAATTTAATATAAAAATCAGTGTTCTGTTCGCCAAACTTATAGAGCACTTCGTGAATTTTATGGTCTACATAATCGAGCATCAGAGCAGCTTATTCCTCGAACTGTTGATAAATTTTGGACAATATTTACTCTACTCGATGAAGAACCAACAACAAGACAAAGAACTGCACGTACAGAAGAAAATATTGATGCTGTTATTGATAGTGTTGGAGAAGATCCGAATTTGTCTATTCGCCGCCATTCTCAACTAGTTGGACTTTGTCCATTGGTTCAAAATCGAATGCGTTCACCAAAGCTAGTCGTGGCGGACATATGCCAGAAATCGTTTTTAAATATTAAATGTCATGAAAATATCTTTCAAATAAAAAAAAAATTGGCATCATACTTACTTTTTAATGTGTTTTATTTCAATTTAAAGTTCTATCAGTCTAAAAAAAAACACGCTTTAAAAATACTGATGCACGAAATGAAGCGGGTACAACCTTGCCCATGAGTCTACACATACGTTGTGGCGCATCGCACAGACCGAGTGGCATTACCGTGAAATAATTTAAGGGTCTGCCGGGAACTGTAAAAGCAATTTTTTCTCTAGATTTTTTTCCAGTGGAATTTGCCAAAGCATATTTTAAATCTATCACGGATATATATCGGATACTCTGCAATCGGCTCAAAATAGTATCTATGTATATTAGGCAGCGGATACTCGTTCTTAACTGTTCGCGCATTAACTTTTCCGACATCTAAGCATAAGCGGTTCTTAAACTGTTTCATTTTGATCATCTGTTTTACCGATATACAGTGGCTGACAGCCTAAGTAATGCAACCATATAAGAAATACTAAAGCAAGTATTACCTGAAAACTAAACACATCTTCAAAAAAATATACACATTTAATTTATGTTTTAAAAAATTGTTAGTTATTATTTAATTAACAACAAAAACAAACTTCAGTATTAAATTGCACCTCACAGCGCAAATGATGCAGTAACAAAAACAAAGAATACGTTGCAATTTTTTTTGAGGAAACTCAATTCTTTGTTGGATTCCACAAATTTCTTTATATAGTTAGGAGCAAATTTGTTCCATTCTTCTTGCAGAGCGTTTTTCAAGTCGGTTTTATGTCGAATCTCGTATTTTCGAATCTCTCGTTACAAAACTGACCACAGATTCTCGATTACATTTAAACCTGGAGACTGTGCTGGTGTTTGCACTATGTGCGAACAGTTCCAAATAAGCCAACTTTGCACAACTCCGGATTTTTGTTTCGGATCATTATCTTGATAGGACCGAAAGTTGTCGGAAATATTTAATTTCGCGGCTCTTTGTAGCGAATTTCCTTTAAAAATACCCTGATACACACTCTTGTCCATAGTACAATCGATGAATTCCAAATTTCCGACTCCAGAAGACGACATGCATCCCCACACTATTATATCCCTCCACATGTTTTACAGTGCTACGTAGATTATGCGGTTGTAGCTCAGCATTTCCTTTTCTCCATACATAGCTCTTTCCATCCGATCTAAATTGTTGAATTTACTCGTTAAATTTTTTATTATTAGCCGATTTCTTTTTATTTGCGATACGACTTTCACGAACGTAACGTTCAATGATATATATGAATAGTTCCTTGACTCAGTTTCACCACTGCGGCGATTTTGCGTTTACTTTTGCCGTCTTTATAATGCTTGAGTTTTAATTCGCGCACTGAATGGCAATACTAAAAAGTCAAAACTATCAAAAACTATTCCAGGATTGCTCACATTTATTTATAACAGTATTTTTTTTGCGTTCGAAAATCGACGCCAAGCTGTCGACGCTAACAGTAAACATTTGTGCATCATTTTGAAAGTAAGCTTGCATTTCGGTATACGTACATGTTTTTACTTTATGTTTGTAAAAAGGGATAATTTTGGCGATTTTTATTTTGCAAGATTTAGCATACATATATGTATGTACAATATTATTAAATTAGTACAATTTTTTTATTTCGCAATATACACATGACGATTTTTAACTAAGCTGTTTTTCATTTCGCTGCTGCATCATTTTGGCTGTGAGCCACTGTATGTATATTGGAACGATTTTTCGTCATCCCTCCAGCAACTTAAAAAAGACTGGAACGAACACCTCCAACACAGGAAGCATATGAGAAAGAATTGTACTCAAAATTTAAAATTCTGCATGTACAATAGAAAGGACGCCGCTTGAACGAATTTGAGAATATGGAAATATACAAATAGAAAACATACAAAGAAAAACTCAGACGTCATATTTGAACCCTTAACGGTTATCATTACACAAAGCCAACACAAAATATCCCACAAGGCCAAAATTACTGGCTTATACCTGCCTAAACACACCACAGATACGACCATAACACAAACCCTTACTACCTGCTAATATAAATACGCAACAGAAGACGTTAACTGAACAGAACGAAAAATTACACTCGAAAAATCACCTTAACTTGACAAAGGATCTGAAAATCGTTCCAGTACATATAATAGTGGTACTAGTGATACCGCCCAATTGCTGTAACTCTCTTCAACGAGAACTATCATCCTGAAGAGTTCGCCGTAAACCAATTTTTGAATGACGGGAGATATGGGAAGGAATCGCTGTTGATCTTAGCGAAGAACCTGTTGTCTCTTTTTACTGTGACTATCGTTCTAATTATTATATTATAAGTTAACTGGAAATTCTTCTTCTTTTCACTCGTTTTCTCAATTTTGTTAAAATTCCTCCATTTCTATTTACGACCTAATTTTTCTTAAAATATTTACTTTCACGCCTCCACATATCCTACTTTTCGCTGAGGAAACAGTTCGTTTTATATTTCTCGACTACTTCTGAGGTTTTTTCTCTTCATTATCTATTTCTATTTTTAATAGTTCAGCTAATTTTCTCACGGGTGGCGTTTCCCTTGGCAAGCCCTCCGATACATTAAAGTAGCTGCGTGAGTGTATATAAAAGTGTAGCGGGTGAAAGTGAGCTTTCAAAATTACACGGATGAGTGAGTCGAGTGAGGTTTTCGGCCCGATCCTTAGCTATAAAAAATAGAGGAAAGGCCTACGGCCTTCGATGAGTGAGAAGGCCCCTAGAGACGTTTTTCATTTCCAAATTTAAATTATTGTTTGAACACATCACAAATGTGTTCTTTGAATCTTCGTTGCTTTTCGGACTATTTTTATTGTGCCTTTATTTGAAAACTTAATAAACCGAGAGCTTATTTTTTTATTTTTATTATGCCTTTCCTTGAAAACATAACAAATCAGTTCTTTGAATTGGACTTCACACATCAACGAAATTTTCATGTTGATTCGGATGTCGAAACTCAACCACATGTAGACATGATTGAAAATATTGATGACGACGATGATGAAGAGTAAGAAAATAATGCTACGCAGACAAGTGACAATTATTACATTCCTAACTATGGCACCCAATGGTGTAAAAATATCACCGGCTTCTAGTACTCTTGCTAGTAACATGGTCGACTTTACATGAAGGAAACTAGTGGGAACTGTACATGATCCTTTTACTATATTCCGCTCGCTGATCACCGAAGACATAGCGTACGTTATAATACGCGATACAAATCGAAAAGTTAGGGAAGTTATAGCTGCATGGAATTTGGCCAATCTAAGGAAGCAAAGGAATGGAGAACATTGACTCTTAAAGAATTTGATGCCTTTTTTGGCTATTATTTTGTATGCTGTACTCACAAAATCGAATGATGAACCTGCTACAGAGTTATGGGGCCCAACGCGGTGCCAAATTTACAAGGCTGCACTATCATACAATCGCTTTATGTTCTTAAAATAATTTCTTAGATTCCACAATGAAAATAAGCGACAGCAGCGGCTAATCAACAGCAAAACTGCGGGGATTGATTACATTTGGCAAATATATGCAGTCTAACTTGGCAGCAGCTTACACTCGGCATGTTGAACTGACCGTTCATGAGCAGTTATTCCCAAACAAAGGGCGCACCCGTTTCACGCAATACATTCCGTTAAAGCCAGACATGTATGGTAAAAAGGTATTGTGGTTGTGCGACTCGAAATCATTCTATCTTGTCAGAGAAATTATTTATTCTAGTCTCAAGAGCAGAATGTTGTTCTTGAACTTGTGGAAAAATATTTGGATCCACAATTTATTCTGACAAGTTTTTTACAACATTGGATTTGGCGCGTATTTTGATAAGAAGAAAAACAGCATATGTTGGAACACTACGCTCTAACAAAACATTTGTTCAAAGGGTATTTCACAAAATCCAGCGTCCTGTGAACAGCACATTGTTCGTGTTCAACGAAGGCGATATAGCACTATGTTCATATGTGCCAAAAAAAATAAAACGTAAATGTCCTGTCGACACAAAATTATACTTGCGGTGTCGACGAGCAAAAGGAAAAGAGGAAGACATTCGCTATTCTTGATTACAACGATAACCAATCTGGGGTTGATACAATGTACCAGATGCTTGGCACTTATACATCAAGCGCTCACCAAAATGCTGGTCACTTGCCATGTTTTATAAAACGGTGGGTATTGCTGCATTAGTTGTATTTGCTATTTACTACGAAAAGAAACTGATAAGAAGAACTGGTAGACGACGGTCACTCCTGCTATTACTTAAAAAACAACTGGCAATATCAAATATAGATGATCGTGCGCTGAACAACCGCATAACCCCATATCCAAGGATTCGGAACGCAATGGAATCATTTGATATGAAGGTATGAAAAAACAATTCCTATTGCAAAAGCAAAATAATGATTTGTTTCTTTATTTTATTTTTCTTCTTTTTAGATTATATCAAGATCAAGAGAAGTAGATGCATCGCCGTTTGCGCCAAGCATAAACAGACCGTCATATTCCAATACGCGCAACAATGCAGTTTGTGGAGAGTATTTTAGAGTCCTGCATCGGTGCTACACCTGCACATAAAGTATGGTAGGCACGAAAAACCCTCCACAATAATAGTTTTTAAGCTTTTTGTACTTTTAAAATTATTATAATATGCAAAAAAAAAACCTTAGAAAATTTCGTATACATTTTTTAGTAATAAACAATTATAAAATAAACAAAAAAATCCTTCGCATTCAAAAACCATCCAAATAGAATCTGGTCCCTGCGGACCTTGTCACTCGACCAAAGACAACGGACAACCCGCTCATCGAATGGTTAAAAAGAGAACAGCCCGTGGAGGTGTCTAAAGTGAATGTGCGGGAATTTTAACCGAGTGTTAGTGCAATAGGGTATGGTCGACCTTCTGGGTATGCAGTTAGGTGCGACTATACCCAATTCCGACTCTTACGTCCACGTTCGTGCACTCTGAGAAACGTGAGAAACCCATGTGCGAGATACGGTAACCAACCCGTGCGGAGCCTTGGTTCACGGCAGAAAGAGAGGGAGCTTTAGTGGGGCCACCCCGACATACTCGGTTTAAGGGCCCATGTAAAGGGGCGCAAGTTCTGTATTGAATTTGTGGTGGGAGAAAGACTTCGTCGTCAAGTACTGTTGTTCACCTCGGCGGACAAGCATCTCGCCACGATTCGCATCAAAGCGAGAGTCTTCCACATCTCGCTGATTTGTGTCCACGCCCCGACAGAGGATAAGGACGCTGTAATTAAGGAACACGATATCAAAATCCTGCTTGAGGACTTCAAGGTCAGGGTGGGTAAGGAAGGGATTTTCATGATGAAACCTCCGCCATCGGACTGAGGCTGATCGACTTTGCCGGTGCTCGAAATTTGTTAGTCTGTAGCACCAGGTTGCAACACAAGAAAATACATCAAGCTACGTGGCTGTCTCCAGATCGAAAGACGAGAAACCAAATAGATCATATTGCTAACGGAAGACATGGTTTCTGTGTATTATAAGTAGGTACACTCCTAGGGCCGAATATCGACTCGAATCATTATTTTGTTGCAGCTAAGATGTGCAAACGCCTATGCGCAACAAAAAACGTGCATCTAAATACACAAGGAAAGCTCGACGTCGAAATACTTCACTCGCAAAAGACGGCTACTAACTTTGCCACTCGACTTTCAGACCTGCTCATTGAGAGCCCTTCGCAACAAAACCGGAATTTGCGAGTTTGAGAGCAGATTTCTCTATCACGTACCGCCGCTTAGCAAGCCGTTGGCCTTCAGCGACGCCGAAGACACAACTGGTACGATGAGGTATGCCGCGTCGCTACGGAAAGTAAAAATGCTGCCTACAGGGCTACGCTAGCAGGAGTTGAGAAGAGAAGAGGGACACATTATTCGCAGAAAAAAGAGAAGCTGACTACGTGAGTGCAAATAGCCTCAGATGCTGGGCCGATGGGGAAAAACGCCCGAATATTTTATCAAAAGGTGCGGCGCCTTACGGAAAATTTTAAGACCGGGGCAAATTCTTGTAAGAAGAAGAACGGCCACCGGTTGCCTGATGTACAAAGCATACTCCATTTGTGGAACATTTCTGCACTTTGCTAAATGGTGACAGGGAAAGTGTCACCGGAGAAGATGAACATCCCGTCACCCGATCTCGATGCAATTCAAATAGCAATAACGCGGCTACCGAACAACAAAGTCGGTGGAGCTGATGGGTTACCAGCTGAGCTATTCAAGCATGGCTGCCGGAATCTGGAAATATGGTCGGGTGAATGCCTGCCCGCCGATTGGAATTTAAGTGTGCTCTGCCCAATTCACAAAAAAGGTTATCCTGCCATATGCCGTACCTATCGCGAGATCAAAAGAAAAGAGGGCTGACACACACGATGGATAGCACAAGAATAAGATGCCTATATGTCGCGAAGTCTGATTTTGGTATCCCTGTAAGACTAACGGTTGTGTAAAATGACCTTGACAGTGGCATAATACAGCGAATTAAAATTCAGAAAGAAAATGCTCCAGCCCTGAAAGTATTTAAAGCGGTACCCGTTGGTGGGGGCAGAGGAAGAAGAAGGTTTCCTTTTCGTTGCTTGCTAACTGGGGCGCTATATTGAAATCGGCCAAAACCTCCTAGGCGGTTATAGTCCCAATTAAGACGATGTTAGTGAAATTAAATAATGTGTTGTTCTAAATAAAATAAAAGGTCGCTGTTTGGATACCGCCAACCGAACGGATTTCCGCCGGTACCCATGGTCTGAAGTAGCCGCTGGAGTAACTCGTAAGTGAAGCTTGTTAGTTTGCGTAGTGACCAGCAGAATTGAAGCAAATAACCTAGAGGACTACATTCACACACTACCACAATCCTGCAACACCAGCACCCAGCATCTGCAGTCGACTAGGTGCGCAAAGTACACTTGCACACAACACCAGCACACCAACTACACTCATACACCATACAGCCTTGCAACAACAGCACATCAACTACACTTATACACAACAGATGTTCTGCTACACTAGGACCGGGAGCCTCAAAGTATAGCCATATGCTGTTGTTCAAAATTAAAAACACGGAACTTAAACAGCAGATCCAGGCATATAACCCAGCGCAGGTTACCGGCCGCAATACATAGCTTCCGACTGCTCAACGGGTGGGTGGCGTAGTATGGGCTAACACCGGGCAGTTAACAGCAAAGTGCTCTCCCTTATATCAAATGTATAAGCCGCAGCTTGAACAGAGGTCGGAAATCGGCTACACTGGCGCGCCTATGCCGATAAGGATGGAGCGGCTGAACGGCTTCGAATAGTGCAAGCGACGCATTATTGTTTTTTTGCATTTTTATTTATATCATCAGCACGCTGGTACCATTCATCGCTGGAGTGACCAGGTGACTGCATTTAAGTTTCTTCATCCCATACATTACAATAACTTACGTACATACAAGTCAACACATACCTATCGCAATAACTGCGACGCTCCCTCGGCTGCCAATACACGTGCCGTGGTTTAGGGAATATTACAAAAGCGGAGGGGTGCATTATTCTAAGAAGTACAGAAACGGAACATACGTTTCTGGTGATATCTGACAGCAAATTAAACAACAATGTCATTGCTGCTTATGATTTTATTCAATGATGCCAACTAAAATTTAATACTGTTGGGTACTTTTTCTCGAGTAAGTCAAAGACAGAACGAGGAAAAGTTAAAACGTGTATACATTGTTGTAAAGAAAGTGTCCGAAAGCGATTTTTCCCACCGTATAAAAACATTGTTTTGCAAGTAACAAAAAATAACGGTTTAAAATAGTACGGTTGAGAAAAGTCCTGACTTGAGTCCGATTCTGGCTCTGAACATTTGCTTCCTTAAGAACCTGTGTCAACCTTTGCGTGGCCTCTCTGCTTCTGCATAGGCAAGCACGGGAATTGCTATTTGCGACTGTACACCGTGCGAAGATAGAGGCTTGGAATTTGGACCCATAAGCAAAAAATGAAAAAAGAGAAACCCCAAATAAAAACCAATAAAGTGGTACAGAAGAAGTTGAGAATGTTGTTGGGAGTAGCAAGTACTGTCCTAAGTACCAGCAGACAAAATGCACAGTGGACCACGGTCACTAATAAACGGAACAAAAAACAAGTGCGAGTGGTAGGTACAAATACTTGTATGGACTTAGATGTTGCGGTCAAATATAAATGGCTACATTTGGCATCTTTCTCGCCTTCCGTATCTGAAGTTGATATTAAAGATTACGTCTCTAAGCAAACAGGTTTAAATAAAACTATGCTATCCTGTTTTAAATTGATTAGAAAGGATGTTTCATTAAAAGACATTAAGAGAGTCAACTTTAAGTTGGGAATTCCGGAGCCTTCGTATAAAAAAATGCTCAGTTCAGAAATATGGCCGACAAATGTAACCGTAAAGCCTTTCCGTTTTTTTCAAAAGGATCCACAACAGCTGCCTCCGACATAATAAAGTCTTCAGGTCTTCCTACAGGCTGCCTTAAGGTGTATTTCCAAAACTTATCTGGCATGCGAACAAAGGCTGACCTTGTGCATTCCCTTAGTGCGCAACTAGATTTCGACGTCTTCGTTCTTGTTGAAACCTGGCTAAATGCAAGTTTCTTCGACAGTGAGTTCTTCGATCCGAAGCTGTTTAATGTGTTTCGGAAAGATAGGGATGCTGCAAAAACTGGTTGCTTCCGTGGTGGTGGTGTTTTAATTGCTGTCAAGCGTCAATTCCGTGCATTCCTGTTTCCACTCAACAATGGTGACTCCCTGTTGGATCAAATTTGTGTTTGTATAGGTTGCCACTCTTCACAAGGTTCTATATACCTACTCGCTTCGTATATACCGCCTGAAAGTTCTTTCGAATTGTACAAAGCGCATGCTGACAACGTGGTATCTTTGGTTTTAAACAACTTAAATGATGATCATTTATGCGTGCTTGGTGATTTCAACTTATGCAAAATAAATTGGTATGCTAGTATGTCTAACTATAGCCTCACACCTACTAATGTTTCTGCAAATCATGAATTATATTTTATTGATAATATTCTTAGTCTTAATTTATGTCAAGTTAATAATTTCGTGAATTCTCTGAATAGAATCTTGGATCTCATATTTGTAAGTGATAACCTGAGCTACAAAGTTAGTGAATGTTTGAATCCAATAACTCCTAAGGATAAGCATCATTTACCATTAGTTGTAAAATTCGAGTTGTACTGTTTTGCTTCAGTTACTTCTGATGACAGGTTATCATTTAATTATGCATTATGCGATTTTGTTAGCTTTAATGAATTATTACTCGATATTAATTGGGATAATTTATTTACAGGTCTTGATACATTTAACAGTTTCTCTACTTTTAAATCCATTTTGTCTAAACTATGCCTGGATAATATTCCAGTTAGAAAGAAAAAATCTTATAAATTACCCTGGTATTCTAAGGATTTGAAAATGCTAAAAAACATTAAAAACAATTATTTTAAAAAGTTTAAATCTACGAAGAACCATTTATTCTTCGTTAAATATAAGCGATCTTTAAAGGAATTAAACTACTTAAATAAAATTCTCTATAATAACTACATTGGAAACATGGAGATGAACATTAAATCATATCCTAAAAACTTCTGGAACTACATAAAATCCAAAAGGAGCTGCGCTAGTGTTCCCACTGGTATCTTCTTTGATAATAAATATGCGCGAACCTCGAGTGAAGCGGCAAATTTATTTGCCGATTTTTTTAAATCAAGTTTTGTTAATGAAGAACAAAACCATCCGAGTGACTTTTCGTCTAGCTTAGACTACTATTTGGACTACGGTGCTCTATGCCTCTCATCTGAGGATATTAGTAAAGCTTTTTTTAAATTGAAATCTTCCTCCCAAACTGATGTTGATGGACTTTCAGCAGTCTTAATAAAAAATTGTCCTGCTTTGGTCTATCCTCTGAAAGGAATTTTCAATAAATCTTTATCCTCGGGGAGTTTCATTGACGCATGGAAGCTCACCTCCATAACGCCAATCTTTAAGAGTGGCAATAAAAATGACGTTAGAAATTATAGGCCTATTTCAAAGCTCTCAACTATCTCAAAAATTTTTGAACACGCAGTCAATGCAAAGTTGAGTTTTGCGGTTAAATCTTTAATATGCCGAAATCAGCATGGGTTTGTTTGTCTCCAATAAATCTACAGTATGGAATCTAGCTGTTTTTAGTGAATACTGCATTGAGTCTTTCTCGGCTGGTTTACAGGTTGACTGTATTTACACTGACTTTTCGAAAGCTTTCGATAAAGTCTCACATAAAGTCCTAATTGAAAAATTAGCTTGCCTTGGCTTTCATTCTGCCTTTCTGCAATGGATAAACTCTTACTTGTGCAATAGACGTTGTATTGTTACATTTGATGGTATTTCGTCTAACCCTTTTGTTGCCTTTTCTGGAGTCCCGCAAGGAAGTATCTTGGGACCACTCCTATTTGTACTATTTATTAACGACATCAAAAGTTGTTTTTCATTTGCTAAATGTTTGCTTTATGCTGATGACTTAAAGATTTTCTCAGCGATTAAGACCCCAGATGATGCCATTAAGCTTCAAACTGATATTGACCGGCTTTACTTGTGGTGCCAGAAATCACGTCTCTCACTGAACTTATCTAAGTGCTTCCAAATAACTTACTCCAAAATCTCTAACATTATTCCTGCTAAGTACACTATAGCGAAATGTGACCTTCTGCGTGTTAGGGAGATTAAGGACCTTGGCGTTGTTTTTGATAGTAAATTCTCTTTTAATAACCATATAAATTATATCACTTCCAAATCTTTCTCCATGTTGGGTTTCGTAAGACGGAATGCTTCTAAATTCACTGATCCCTATACTACCATCAAGTTACTCTATGTATTATTTGTTAGATCTCACTTAGAATATGCTGCTTTTATTTGGAGACCAAGTACCCAGCTAGCTATCAATAGAATAGAACGTGTACAAAAAATTTTTCTTAAGTTTGCACTTCGGTCTCTGAATTTTACAATTACCATCCTATTCTGCTCGTCTAATGCTTATAAATCTCAAGTCCCTGGAAACTCGTAGGTCTATACTGTGCCTGTCCTTTACTCATTGTATTATAACTGGAGTCATTGATTGCCCTTACTTGTTGGAACGGATTCGATTTAATGTTCCCCAGCGATCTCTTCGGAACTTTTACCCTTTTCATGGGGATAACTTTAAAACTAAGTACGCCAGTAATGCCCCCATTACTCGCTCTTTACGTGAATTGAATTCCTTTAATAGTAATGCTGATCTTGACTTTTCACTTTCAAGGAACGCTTTTTTTGAATCGTTTAAATTCTATATTGTAGCTTTATTGAAAATATGTAATATGTATATCAATAGCTTGTACTAAGTTACTTTTTTTCATAGTCTGTAAGGATCGATATTCATAGACTTAAATAAATAAATAAATAAATAAATAAATAAATAAATAAATAAAAGAGCCTGCTGCCTCTAGCAGGGCCGTAACTTCGACTTCGGCGGAGAAGGACAGCCAAAATCGCCGCGGGCTGACTCCGATCTACGCACTCATCGTCAAAGCATCGATCGTAACTACCGAAAGAAGATGAACAACTAACCAACATCCAGCGCATCTTTAAAAAGATGCAAAATGCCGTCAATAAGCAAAAAACGTGTCAAAGGATATCAAAACGGGCCTATCACAAACAAAAGAGGCTCTCAGCGCTATTAACACCCTACGAGAACAAGAGCGTACAAATTCTGCTTCCCGAAAGCTGCAACAACCTGGTCCTGGTGCACGAAAGAGGGTACGACCTCGATCCATTGTACTCATAGGGAAGGCTGAAAATAAAAATGCGCTAAAAACCACACCAAATGATCTGGTCAACAATTGGGAGGCAGAGGGGGGCCAACACCGGTCCCGAAATTAAACGGACGGCGGCCATACGGCGGAAATAAAGGAAGACAAGAGCTAAAAGATCTCTCGTTATCAAACTGGGACAAGCTGAAACCTACGCCGATATTTATTTATTTATTTATCTATTTTTGAGTCTACAGTACAGTATACCTTACAGACTAGAAATAATAATATATGAGACTACCCAAAGCGGGAAGTAATAATTATTGCATAACAAATATAAGAATTACTAATTAACAAATTGAATTGAGAACTCTCACAAAATTTGATTTTGAAAAAGCAAAGTCAAGCATATTTGAAGATGCAAACAAAGCATTAAATTCTCGCAATGCGCGAGCAATAGGTGAGTTACTCGCATACTTTGTTTTAAAGCTTTCCCCATAAAAAGGGTAATATTTTCATAGGATGGAACCGGCTCCTCAAACCGTAAAGAGCGTAATGCGTGCTTTAGAAAAACTTTTTGGACTCGCTCAATTCTACTAATAGAAAGTTTATCATTTGGCCTCCAGATAAAAACTGCGTACTCTAAATGGGACCTGACGAGTGACGTAAACAATTGTTTAAATGTATATGGATCTGAAAATTCAGATGTGTTACGACGAATAAAGCCGAGAACGGAATATGATTTTGAAAGTATAAAGTTTATGTGATTGTTAAATGTCAATTTAACATCAAACACAATTCCCAAATCCTTAAACTCTATCTAATTCACGTTGTAGATTAGGCGCGCCCTGAGTCGCAAACGTTTGAGAACACTTTTAGGTCATCAGCATAGAGCAAACACTTTGAATGAAGAAAGCATTTGCTAATGTCATGAATGAAAAGAATAAAAAGAAGTGGCCCTAAAATGCTTTATTGGGGAACGCCTGGAGTAGCAACAAAATGGTCGGAAGTTACACCGTCTGTAGAGACCACACAGCATCTATCCGTTAAGTATGATTTAAGCCATAGCAAAAAGATGAATGAAATCCTAAGCATGACAACTTATGTAGTAATATCGTATGTGAAACTTTATCAAATGCCTTTGAAAAATCAGTATAAATACAGTCGACTTGGAGTCCTGACGTGAATGAAGGAATACAAAATTCAGAAAAAACTGCTAGATTGGAGATCGTAGAACGACTCGGAACAAATCCGTGTTGATTTGGGTGGATTAGGGCCTTAACGGCAAAATAAATAGTTTCTTTAACAATGCATTCAAAGAGCTTTCATATACTTGAGAGCTTAGAGATCGGTCTATAGTTGCAAACATTACTTTTTCTACCATTTTTAAAAAAAGGTCTAATGGTAGTCAATTTCCAATCCTTTAAAAATGTACCCGAAGAAAGCGATTTATTAAAGATAATCTCAAGTGGACTAACTAACGCTGGACAATTTTTTAGAAGCATAGCTGAAAGCCCATCGCAATCCGTCTGCGAAGAGGACTTGAGACAAGCCAACCCCTCTAAAATATCTTCAGAAGTTAACTGCAGCATACCAAAATTTAAGAACGAAGGAATTTCAGCAGAGAAGTCTGGGGACTCACCATCATCAGACACATAATTTGACTTAAAAAAAAAAAAACAGCAGAGAGGTTCGCTGCCTCACCTGGGGTACTAGCAAATTTATTATTGTACTCAACCGAGGTAGGAATACTTGAGGATGCTTTTTTAGATTTTACATAGTTCCAAAACTTTTTCGGATTTGATTTAATACCACGCTCAGTACTACTTAAATGTTTTTTAAAAAGCTTATTATCCAAAGATTTGAATTTCTTCTGAAAATTTTGATATTTAACAAAATATGATTGGCTACGTAATGCTTTATATTTCTTTAAATATTTGTTTGTAAGATTTTTCAATTTTTCGGGGAGCTATATGCAAAGACACTTCAGACAAACAGCCTGCCACCTCCTGTATGGAGCAGAAATATAGGCTGACGCCTTGAAAATCAAAAAATAGCGAGTTCAGATGCCGTCAGTTCAACGCAGAGGGGCACTGCGCGTCTGCTCAGCCTATCGTAGGGTGCCAGAAGCTGCGGTAGTAATTTCCAAGGTCATGCCAATTGATCTACTTGTTTGCGAGCGGAAACCAATATTTAGTTCCAGCGCAGAGGCAGGCCGAACAACAGCCGCGACGCGATTGATTCCATAATGGCAGCAATTCTCACAGGGTAATTTAGGAAATATCAGTACAGAATAGGTAGGGTGGACTCACCACTCTGCTCGTTCTGTGAAAATGTTAAGGATGATGTATATAACACATTCTTTTAATGCGGATATTTTGGCGCTTTCCGGGGTAATGTGGAAGACGATATGGGTACTTTGTTTCGTGGCAGTATCATTTATAGAATGATATCCACCGCCATAAACGCAATAAAAAGAGAGCAGCCCTGCGGCTCAGGTAACATCTGAAGAAATTCTTCTGCGGTTTCGGATGGGGGAATTATGCACGAGTGGTAGGAGTTAAAGTTTTAGTGGGTAGACCAACAATACTCTGTCGGAGTCCCACACTCGGGAAGACTAGACGAGAGACGGTCAGTGCATAACACAATTCACCTCCTACTGAAAAAATTTTTTATAATTATATTACTAATAATAACTGCAATAACAATGATAATAAGAATATTAATACTGGGGCCCGTTTTAATGTAACCGACTTGCAAAGGAATACTCCAGCTCGGAAAAAATTTCCTTTAGTTGCAAAAGCAACTTTGTTAACATCTTTCATGAAGCGTGAGATTAGTTTAGGGCTATTTAAGAAAGGAAAATAGGTGTGCGGGCAAAATTTTGGTTGATCTAGTTCTATATTTAAAAATGCTATGCAAATAAAATCGTACTAGGTCTTAAACTAAACTTTCCAATGCCATTTCTTCCGGCTCATTCACAATAGCGCAGTTTTTTCACTTCCCTACACTACATCCCAGGTCGGATATCATTTTACCTAGATGGATCAATTCGCATATTCTTTCGAGTTTGTATTTTTGCTTTACATGCTATTTCTTATCCTACCTAGTGTTCTTTTGCAACTAAAAAGAAACGGGCCCAATGTTAAAAATAGAGGCCGCTACGTTTTAACTCTTAATAAAAAAATACTTTATCATCGTTATTAGTTGAGTTTTATTTATTGCTCATAAAATAATTGTTATTTCTTGAGGTTGTGTTTCGTGTAGAAATAATGGTTCTTTCTTGGGTTATATTTCTTGTTTAGAAAATAATCGTTATTTCTTGAGTTTCATTTTGTTCACAGAAAATAATCGATATTTCTTGAGTTTTATATTTTACTCAGAAAATGAAACTAATTTTTGGGGCAATCCCTACAAATTTAATTTTGTTTTCTGAAATAGCGATAGAAAAGTAAAACGATTATTTCGGGGGCATAAAATAAAACTCAATAAGTCGATAATATTTATTTTGTAAGCAGTAAAATACCGAATTTTTTCTGAGCAAGGAACAAAACTCAAAAAGGAACGATACAAAAATAGAAGACAATGACGCTGAAGGTAGCCCTTGCTACAAGGAGTATTCTGCGTCCATACCTTTATACGTAGCATTTGTTATAATTTGTACAACAGTTGGTATTTGCGGTCCCTGGCTAAAAATAATAATTGTAATGATTATAAAAATAAAAATAATAATAGTTATAATAATAATTGTAATAATAATAATAATAAGTCCGCCTAGGCGACTTTGAACATAGAGCGCCAGTCGTTCCTCTGCTTTGCTAACTGGCGCCAACTAGAAATCCCCAAATCCTTCTTCACAACGTAGATGAGGCCTTCCTCTTCGTCTGCCACCACCAGCGGGTACCGAGGGCATTTTCATCCGCTGTATTTTAATTCACTGAACTAAGGCAGAAGTAATGGCGCGGTTATCTTTTCTAACAAAATGTTAAAATATCACACGAAACCTCGTTTTTAAACGGCTCGGAGAGATCATTCCCAATTTTAACTGAGCTGGTGGTGTTGCTCTGCGTCATCTTATATAACTGTTAGTTTTACAGGGCTACCAAATTCAGACATCACGGCATATACATATGTAGGTAAATTGTAAGCGTGCTATCGAGAGCTGCTTTAAAGTCGACAAATAAATGATGTGTGCCGATTCCCTTCTCGCGTATTTCTTCCAATGTTTGGTGTATATCTTGTTGATGGTAGATTGGCGCAATCTCTGGAACTCGGCCTAAATCGCTTAATCAATTATAGGGCCAATTCAGTAAGTAAGCAGGAAAGAAAGTTATATATTTAAGCTGTAAACATTAAATCATCTCAAAACATTGAAGCTGATAGAGAATCGAGCGTAAAATCAAAAGAAACTTAATGGGAACATGTAGATTACAGCTGGTTGGAGCAGTCTTGAATTTTTTGCTTACCCCGTTCACTCTTGCTCTGAATATAACTAATAGGAAAGTGAAAAAATTGTCATAAGGCATCCAAAATTACTTCTTAGATACCAAGGAATGCGAATTTAAAAGTTAACACTTCAACAGGGGCTAAGGAAATAAAACATAAAAGCTTACTGGTTTGCCAAAAAGACACACCTGTTCACTATAAATAAGTTTAAATTTTACTTTAAATTAAATTAAAAATTAAATCGTTAATTGAACGTATATTGAGAATTGTTGCTTATTTTCAGATTTACTTCAGTGGCGAATCTAAGCTAAACGTTTATATCTGGTCGTGCAACTCACCTGATCTTAATTCAATTGAGAGCATCTGGTTGTGTTTGTAATCCCTTGTTTACTCTCTCAATAATCCTAAAATAAATGTTGAAAAAAATTTTGTTTGGTCTGTTTATATTTACTATCAACAATAATACAAACCAACAACTGTTTTAATGGCTTATTTGGTTCAAGTAGTTAGCGTGCTTGCCCTTGTAAGCCGTGGATGAAACACGCGGTTTTGAATCCCAAGAAAATCCAATAAGAAGTCTGAGGACGAAATGTGGTGATGTCCGAGATAGCAGATATACGTTTGAAATAACTTTAAAAAATAAATAAATGGCTTGAAATTAAATCTTGCTTGTAAAACTGATAAAACTGGAAAGAAGAAATACGAAATATTAAGATAAACTGCATATGTAAGTAAATTACAAATAATTTTTAACGTGTTTGATATATGTACAGGAAAGCGTCGTGACACCGGAAACGGATGACAGGCCAGGTCATAATATTTATCAGAAGAATATAAAAACAATCTGTTTCTTGTATTTTTAAAATGAAAGACCCGACAAAATCTACACCCTGTGGTGGGCTTTTAATTCGCGCTACTACAAATTTCTAAATTTTATTTTTATTATGTAATCCTGGGTAGTGCTTCTGTAAATAAATTTAAAATGCATACTCTATAGCTTGGAACAAATTACACATTTTGCCCAAAAAATTTTATATTTAAAGTTTAGCCGCCGTAGCCGAGTGTGTAACGTGTGCGCGCTTCATTCGGTGGGTCCCGGGTTCAATTTCAGGCCGGGTCAAGTAACATCAAAAATTATAGAAAAGTTTTTTCTAATAGCGGTCGCCCCTTGGCAAGCAGGATAAAACTTCTCATAAAACACATTTGCCGTTCGGAGTCGGCGTAAAACTGTAGATCCCTCAATATGTGTTACAACATCAAGACGCATATCACAAAGTGTAAGAGAAGTTCGCCTAAGCGGTTATAGCGCCAATTAAATGTTAAGTAACTGATGAAACAGATGGATTACAGTTCAGTTAGAGAATATCTCGACGAGGAATGCCCGAGCAGATATGGGGCGGTCTGGTACAATCTCGTGATCAGCCCGTTCCTCTGACTTAAATCGACTCGATTTACTTGGGAAAGCAAAAGTTTACTCAAAAACAATTGATAATTGTACTAGAAAGAATAAAGGAAACAGCTGAATTTGTTAATAGTGGACGGTTCGCCTTTCTAATGGCCCGAAATTTTTAAGCAGATGTCGAGCTTGTACATCGAGCTTAAACGAAGGCAGTTTGAACATTTGTTGTGACTGTAATAACTTTTAGAACTCAATGTAATAAATGTGATAAATTTAGTTTCAATGTTTCGTAAAACAAAATAATTCTTAATTCAATGCAAAAAAGAATGAATTTCTGTCTCTGACAAATCAGTAAAAGTGGCATCACTATCGTTTTAAGTATATAAGAAAAAAATTTAAAACTGAGATTTTTTACATAAATAAAAATTGTTCATACTTTAAGAAACAATCTAGCAAACGCCATAGCATTTTGGGATCCTTATTAAATGCGCCAACTTTCAAAGTTGATTGCCAAGTAGTGTAATACATTAATACATTTTTCCAATACAAAAAGGGTAATGTTCTTTCAATGTAGAGCAGTTGGCTATAAATTGTAGAAAAAAATTTACAGAAGCATAACTCAGAATAACATAAAAAATGTCTGAAGATGTGAAGATTTATAGTAACGGGAATTGAAAAACGATCACACGTTGCCAATTTTGCGTTTTATTTTCTACGCCTATAATTTGAAAGACACAATTATTTGTTAATAAATATTATGACCTGGTCAGTTGCTTGTTTCTGGCTTGACCTCGGCTTTTGGGGCATCATATAAATGCACAAAGTTTCAAGTTTTCATAAAAAGTATACTATTTCAAAGGTTTGCTTTAAATTAACAAAAAAACAAACGTATTATGCTTGCAGCGTGCTAGTTGTATGACTACCACTACTCACAGTTTAGTTTTAAGTTATAAAGTCATGAAGTAGGGTATTGTAAAATATTCCGCAACTGTTAATTGTGTAATTATAAGTGTTATAATTTATGGAGTAAAAATACATTCTTTTCTAGTCCTGGTATGACTACAAATTACGATGGGAACCCAAAGAATATGGTGGCGTGCATATGTTACACGTACCCTCAGATCATATCTGGCGTCCAGACATAGTTTTGTATAACAAGTAAGTAACTAACATCTATATTATATATGTATAAAATTTACACCTCCGTAAGTTATAGTTAGAGCACCAAGAGTTTGCCTTAATTCCTATGCTAATTTTAACCAGAAGTTTTTGCATTTAATTTTTTTTCTTAGTAGGCAGATTTGGCGCAAGATCGCAAAGTTAATATACTTATGGGATGATCTTGGAAAACATCTAATATTCGAATATGACGATTACAGACAATAATAGCTTAATCGAAATCAATAATATCTTTTGAATTTTCCCAAAGCATCATACATTATTGGCGACCCTGATCACAAATACTCAATGAACATTACATAATTAGTGAATCCACCTTGTTTTATAAAAATTGTAAAATTAAATATAAAAAACAAATTTAATTCTCCATTACATATTCTGAAGAATATCGGATATATTTATACACCTTACTTGTTTAAATTCTTATTTAAAAATAATATTTTGTGTGTTTTCCAAATAAACCTGCTTTTTTCTACTAAAATTTTATTACAAGTTGAAAACACTTGCTCACTTGCGACAGATGAAGGCGAGATGTTAAGTATTTGCTTTGCACATTGTCGAAGAAGTATATATTTTGTAAAATTTTGTCAGAAATACAATATGTTATTTAGGTCAATTATTGATTTTTAATTTACATATAAACACACTTCCTGCTGAACGTCGTTGCTACTATATGTAGGACTACATAAGACTCGTAAAAAAATACTTACATACAACATTTTTTAGGAAGACTTTTTGAACTTACACTACACTACATATAGGGTTTTTAAAGTATTTATTTAATTTATCTATGATATTTTGTAAATTCCCAAGATATAATGTTGTTTGACACATAGGAATGATACCATCACAGTTTGTTGTTTTGTAGTAAAGAAATTTTATAGCAGTGAATGTAGTCCAAGTTAATTCAATCGCATGTCACGGAGTGTTATAAATGTTAAAGTATCTAAACAAAACCTGCGCTTGATGATTTCAGTAGACCTTGTATGATTTATAAGTTAATAGCTTACACAATTTCACGGGTTTATCTGTCTAAATTTCGTATACGAGTTATAACGCAAATACCCATATCTGAGCAATCAGTTGATCGAAATTATAAGTTACGGAGATCCGATCTTGATGGTTTTCATTAGACACGTTCCCCTCATAATAGGTGGCAGGAGTATCAAACTTCATATTCTTATGTATTTTAGTGCAAAAGTTATAATGTGAAACATCATATCTTAACCCTTTCGAGCCTGACTTTTTCCCTGTGCTTCTAAATTTTTTTTTTACTTTAAATTATCTCTTAATTGCTCAAGAAATTTCTGTAAAAAATTTCAGGTCACCACGCCCATCCGTTTGGGCGCTAGAGAATGTTGCTTGTGAGCAACGTTCGGCGATTGTGGTATAAAAATGCAAATTTTTTTATAAGGCAAATCGTGTGAAGTTTTATTTATTCATTCTGAACAATAAAGTATGAAAGGACAAAAAACAGTGTTTGTTCGTCTTACAGCAAAGATGTACATTACACTTAAGGCACTTGGACATGGGAGTTCCCGTTTTGCATAGTCGACAGCGCCCTTTTTCACCAAAAACTACCCAATGCTACAATTTATCATAGCGCTTTGTATTTGGAGGGTTGGGCTGGACTCTATACTTTTTGGTATTTTGTGAGAAGACATTGCTTGATGGAGAGCTATAAAAAGAGGAGGTTGGTCTATCATTTTCCGCATTTGATGGACGACCTCTTTTTTTGTTACATAATCCTCAGAAAAAGTATATTGCAAGAGTGTATTAGCGATTTCCAGTTGAAATTGTATTAGTGGCATATATTTTTTGTTCGGCTCTAGCAAACGTAGATGTTTTCTATATAGAAGTCATGCATATATAACGGATGTTCCCAGGCACCAATAAAAGACTCTGATATACCACTTTCTTGAGCGATGGTTGATCTTGTAAAGTTCCATGAGCATGTCTGCTAAGTCAACCCCTCCCATGCCTTTGTTATAGGATTCGATAATCGCAGGTCTTGGAACATCAATATAAACTTTTTCTTTTGGACTCCAACGCTTGCATACCCCCACAGGTCGATGATCTGTACATGAAGACATGACTTGGACTAGCTTATTGTCATACCATTTTAGACATACTAAATTGTAGTTTGATTCACATTTCACATCGTGCGATCCTCTTCCTCGCATTTTGAGTTCAGCGTCTGAAACCAACTGACAACTACTAATTCTGTTTTTTCTTACAGTTCCTGTTGCAAATATCCCCATTTCCTTCAAAGCGATAATAAGGCTTACCGACGTAAACCAATTGTCGAAGTAGAGTTTGTAGTTCTTGTGCTTTGGAAGATTTTGCGCCAGATAGAAGACTACATCCGAAGACAGTTCCAATCCATAAGACGGGCAGGTACCTTCACCAACATACAATGTAAAATCAAATACTATTCCAGATGTTCCAGCTCGGGTGAACATTTTGAAACCCCATTTGTGGGGCTTCGCCGGGTTATATTGTTTGAAAGTAGACCGACCTATAAGCAAGAGTTACACTTTACATAAATTTATAAATTTATTTACATTTTTACTGATGCATACCTTTGAATGCAATTATCTGTTCATCAACACTTTGATGCTCTTCCTGCGGTAGCTTATTAAAGTTTTCCTTGAGGATGTTTAGTAATGGACGTATCTTGTACAACTTGTCATAATTTGTACCTCCCTTTTTAGGTTGTTTGCTTTTATCGCTGAAATGTAAGCATTGCTTAATTTTCACAAACCTATCGCGTGCCATTGAGTCTGCAACTGCTGTAAGCCTTATATTTTGGGCCCATGCCATTCTAAACTGAGGCATTTTGAAAACACCCAAGTATAACAAAACACCAATATACCGTCTTATTTCCGCCTTAGTACAAATTAGGTACGCGGGTTACGCGGAGTTGAAAAAAATATAAATTTGAGGAGCTGACGTTCCGTTTATTAATGAATCCAAAATACAACTGTTTTTCTTAATCTAATTTACCTAAGTCTAAAGCTTAGTTCTAAAGCTGCGCTGCCGCTGTGGTTCGCCGGAACTGTGGACATTCCTTTCCCACGGGAGCGTAGACGCGTCGTCAGCACTTTTGGCTTGCGCGTGCAGTATGGCCTTCAAGCAAGGTGTCGACTCACCTGCATTCCTCTGCTTTGGAGTAGTTGTTGTTGTTGGCAGTGGCTAGCTTATTGGGTGCTAACTCCTCCGCCCTTAAGTTCGAACGTCCTCGTTCGATGGACTAACAAAAAATCTTACAAAATTTTGGATCCCGATTTCATTTTCTTCGGTTCCTGTTGTATTATTAATTTTTAGTTTTATAATTTTTCTTACAATTAGTATTATAAAAAATACGATTAAAATAAATGACGTCAAATTTATTGAAAAAAATATAGTGTTTTGTTTTTTCAATAAATTTAAGTGACTTGTTTCATTAGATTGGAATTTTTTAATTGATTCTAAAGATAAAATCTCTTCTAAAATGCTATTGTTTGAAAATGGTTGCAATATTGCAGGCAACGGTTTTTCATCAGTTATTTCTTTTGAAAAAAAAATTTTTCCATCGATTTCTATACTAGTATTATGGTATTTTATTAAATATGTTCCATTAACTCTTATAGTTTCATTATTAATTCTTACATTGTTGTCAAATTGATTTAAAAATATCAAGTCGGTTGAAATTTCTTCGACTGATTTAATGTGTTCATTATTTATTTTTGTACAATTTTCGATCTTACTTTCTAATAAGTGTGCTATGCACGTATCGTTTGATATGTCCTTTATTATATTTTGTGGACAAATTGATAGCATGTTATATGATTTACAATTGGTAGATATACCATAAATTTTGTTTGAGCATGATAATATCAATTTAAAATCTATTTTATTTATTAATTCTTTTTTCTTAATTGGTCGAATTTCTATTGACCTACAATCCTCTTTCCCTGTTGTGGGTAAACTTATTACATAAATTATGCTGTCTTCATTTGCAGCTATTTTGACTTCTGCAAATTCTAATGCTTCGTCAATGTTTATAAATGGAATATTTTCGTTTTCAACGAAATGTTTTGTTATTTCTAATTCCTTATTTGATAAAATAAAGGAATTTACAATATTGGCTTTGGCCCAAAGGATTGCATAGGCTGTATTAATAAGTTCCTCCTTAATAATTTCTAATTTAAATTTTATTTGTAAAACTATGTCATTTTCGACTTGCTTATTTTCTTTCATATTTTTTGTTATTTTGTTTGAGTTATCAATTAATTCATTAATTTTTTCGTTTATCAATTTATTTATAATTACTTGTCTGTTATTATTTTCAAGTACATTATTCATTTTTTCCGTTAATATATTATAGTCACTGTGGTCAGGATTTCCTGCGATCCATTTCCACGCTGATCCTATAAAATCTAGTGATCTTTTTTTAATTTTTTTACTTACTTTTACTCTATCTAAACATATTTTTGATTGGTTTAATAGGGATGATAGAATGGGATACAGTGGATGTGTAGCTAGTTTTCCGTTGATTATGGTCTCTATGTTCGTTATTGCGTCATTGTAATGGTTTAATTCAATTATACTATGTATGATTTTAAATGTTCCCGTCTGTAGCTTTGCTGGTCCGGAATCGATCGTTATCAATTGGGATGAACTATAGTCAAGGATTTGTACGTTTGCGGTTGCTGCCGCAGCAAAAAATCTAAAAGGAGAAGGGTTATCTGTTTTTAATTTTTTATTAGACTTTTGTGTACTATTCTGTCGGTTTGTGTTAAAACTGTTGAATTATTATTTTCTTTTACTATTTCTTTTCTGTATCGTGATGTAAGTTTGGTACCGTAACGTTTATTAATTTTAACGTAAATTGTCTGTCCAACGTTATAGTCTTTAAATGGTTTTCTATTTTTATTATGAAGTGTTAAGTCTTGCTCTTGCTTCTGCCTAAGTCTCTGTATGTTATCTTGTCGTGCTTTTTCATATTGTTCAGGGTTGGTAAAGATTCTGCGTCCAAAAAATGCTTCAATCGGTTTTTGTCCTGTAGTTGAGTGTATTGAATAGTTATATTCGTATGTTGCTCTGTCTAGTAGTTCGTTAAATGATCTTTCTGTATTTTCAGATTTTAAGCATCTTAAAATTTCGGACAAAGTTGAATGAAATCGCTCAACTTGGCCGTTAGCTGTACTAGTATGTGGGGGTATTCTATGTATTTTTATTCTAAGTTGGTCTTCAAGCATAAAGATTATTGAGTTAGAATTTAATGCCTTTTCGTTATCTATTATAATATTTTGTGGTACTCCAAAATTGAAAATTATCTGCCTGAGGGGTTCTCTAATGTCCTCTGCAGCTCTTGATTTTATAATTTTCGCTTGGGCGTATTTGGAATATTTGTCGACTGCAGTTAGTATTAACTTTTTGTCTGCTATATAAATGTCTATGTGGACTATTTGTCCTGGGTATTCTGGAAGTGGGGTGGCTTGAATCTTTGTATTATTAGGGTGTCTATCGTATTTATTTTCTGCACAAATGCTGCACTGTTTAACTATTGTTCTAATTTTTTGTAGCATTTTGGGAAAATAAAATTTTTCTAAAAGCTGTTTTTTATTTTCTTCCGAATTTCTATGAGCTCTTTTGTGCTCTATTAAAACTTGGTTTTCTTGTTCTTCATCTGTCCGTAAATCTTTAACTTTTGTTTGTGTAAATCTTATTTTGTAGTTTCGGAAGTGATGTGGATAAATTTGCTGAATTTTTCCCATTATTTCTTCTGAGGTGAAAATTCCATTGATTACTGAGGGGTTAAGTCGTCTTTTTAAAATTGATATTAAATCTTCTGCTGAATAATTTGGTTTGATAACTATATGTCTATGATATGTTGGGAATGGTAGTTTAAATTGGTAACTGTCTTCTTGTCCTATTGAAATCCAAATTTGATTCTTAAATACATTTACTGGTGCTTCTACTGCTGGAATTAAATTATGTGACGAGCTGTCGTCTGAGTTCGTGGCAACGGATAATGAATTAATTTCAAATGGTCTGGAAAGCGCATCTGCAACTACATTAGATTTTCCTGGTTTATATTTTATTTCATAGTTATACTCTTCAAGTATAGGTTTCCATCTTTTTAATTTCGAATTGTTATTTTTATTGCTAAGTGCATAGGTCAACGGTTGATGATCTGTATGTATTATTATTTTTGCTTTACCGTACAGGTAATTTCTAAGGGAATTGAGTGCCCAAATGATGGCAAGCATCTCCTTTTCGTTAACTGCATAGTTTTCTTCAGTTTTATTTAACGTTCTAGAAATGAAAGTGATTGGTCTTCCATTTTGCTCTAAAACTGCACCTATGGCATATTGGGAAGCGTCTGTGGTGAGGTTAAATTCTTTGTTAAAATTCGGATATTGCAGTATAACATCTTTTGATATAAGTGCTGATTTAATTTTATTAAATGCTCCTTTGGCTTCTTCGGTTAATTGTATATTAATTTTTTTTGAAATGTTTTTGGATATTCTGCCTTCTTCGCCTCGAAGCAGATTTGTTAGTGGTTTTGCTAATTTTGCGTAGTCTTTTATGAAACGTCTGTAATATCCTGAGAGTCCTAAAAATGACCTAAGGTCCTTGAGGGTTTTAGGATATGGAACATTTGCTATGGCTTGAAGTTTGGAAGGGTTTGTAGAAATTTCTGCAGAAGAAATGATGAATCCCAAAAACTCAACTTGTTTTTTGAAGAATTCGCATTTATCTGCTTGAACTTTCATATTTGCTTTATTAAGTGTGTCAAAGATTTTGTCAATTTGTTCAGAATGGGATTTTTCGTCCTTGCTAAATATAACGATGTCGTCCATGTAGACATAGCATATTTTGCCTATGTACTGTCTTAGTATGTCGTCAAGGGTGCGTTGGAATATCGAGGGGGCGTTTTTTAGTCCGAACGGTAGTCTAGTGAACTCATATTTTCCATTGTTCACGGAAAAAGCTGTCTTTTCCACATCAGATTCCTTAAGGGGAATTTGATGGAAGCCGCTTTTTAAATCGATTACTGAAAATACTCGGTTTTCTCCTAATTGGGACAGTACCTCATTTATTTCTGGTATCGGGTATCTGTCGGCAATTGTAACCGTATTCAATTTTCGGTAGTCGATTACCAGTCTGAATTTTTTTTCGCCTGATGCGTCGTCCTTTTTTGGGACAACCCATACTGGAGAGTTGTATGGTGATCGTGATTGTCTGATTATGCCGTCATCTAATAATTTATTTATTTGATTTTCTACTTCCTGTTTAAGGCTAATAGGATATGGGTATGATTTCGAATAAATGGGTGTATCTGAATTCGTACGTATTTCGGCTATTACTTTTGTTGTATAAGTCAATTTTTCATTAGGGTCGGAAAATAAGTTACGGTGTTTCTGTACAAGTTGTATTATTTTGGTTTTTTCTAGATCGTTCATATGTTCGTCACGTATTTGTATTGAGTTAACATCCTGTGCTCTGTACTGTCGGAGTTGGATTTTATGTTTGTTTGCTACAACCATAAAATTGTCCTTAGTGTGGATTATTGCTGAAAGTTGTTTTAAGCTATCGTTTCCAAGTATTGCATGAAAAGTAGTGAGGGTTGGTAACAAGAAAAATTTTAAATTGCATTCTTCTATGTTGAAAAGATTGAGAAATGTGTGGTGCGTAATTTTAATTTTACCACCGACGGAATTTGCATAAAAAATATTATTGTTTGTTTTGGGATTTTTTACCAAACTTGATTGGATATAGTTCTTGTTTGAACCGGGAGTGCCACAAAATCCCCAAAAAAAAAATCCCCAAACACAAATTCCCCAGCTGAAAAAAAATCCCCAAACACATAATCCCCAAAATTAAAATCCCCTAACACGAAATCCCCACCTTTTTTTTGAGGCAGTGTCACAAAATCCCCAAACACAAAATCCCCATTTTTTTATTTTTATTAAATATTATTGCAGATCATATAAAAAATAGTAAAACCGCACTTTAGTTGAGTTTTAATTCGTAGTTACATATATATGTACCCATATATGACAATATATAGATATAGACGAGAACGCATGACGGATTTAGAGGAAAAAAAATAATTATTTCATCAATTTAGCGACTAAAAAGCTAAAAAAAGAGTATTTAAAAAAGCGGCCCAGACGGATTTGAACCCAAAAACCTTGCATGACATTATTTGTGTTGAGTGATTGGGATTTCGATGGTGAAAATAACATTATTATGGGCACAACGAGTTCCCTAAAGGAATTGGAGAGGTCACACTGCTGGGTGATGGATGGGACGTTTTTTGATGTACCGAAAGTTTTTCGCCAACTGTTCACCATACAAGGGCTAATTGATGGTCAATTTGTGCCTCTAGTTTTTTGCCTGATGAGCAAAAAATCCAAGCAGGCGTACACTGAATTTTTTCATCAACTATTTAATTTGGCTTTAGCACAGAATATTAATCTTAATCCGCAAAGAATTATTACTGATTTTGAGCGAACCGTCTCGTCTGCGGCAAACGAGTATTTTCCTGATGCCCGATATAAAGGGTGCCTATTTCACTTTGGCCAGATCATTTGGAGACGAGTTCAGAAAGAAAGGCTTTCTCAAAAATATGGCAATGATGAAAGTTTCAGCATAGCTGTTCGTATGCTGAAAAGTTTATCATTTGTTCCCCCAGAATGTGTGTCAGATTATTTCAGTGAACTGAAGAGTAGCTCGACAGACAGAGATTTTAAAAAATTGTGTGCTTGGTTTAAAACCCAGTACATTAATGAAAATATGAAGGCGGGTGCTATGATATATAATCCAAATTTTTGGTGCGTTTCGGATTCTTTTAAGGATAATTTTCCAGGCACTCAAAATTCAATCGAAGCTTGGCACCGTAGGCTTAAAGTAATTATAGGGAGAAAAAAATGTGGTGTATATGAAATCATAAAACATTTAAAAAAAGAAATGATTGAAGTTAAATCAACCATAGAAAAAATACACTCAGGGATCGGTGTGCGAAAAAACAAAAAGAATGTCGAGCGTGTAAAGAAAATTAAAAAAGTTGTTAAACGTCGTTTAGATTTAGATAAACTTATTTATTTAAAATCGATAGCACACAGTATTTCATTATGTAATTAGAATTTCCATACATGGTTTATTTATGTAAATGTTTTGAATATATTGCTTTTTTGTTTATTTACATCACTAAAGATTGGTCTACATATGTATGTATGTATATAAATAAATGTTTTTGTTAATGTATATAAGCTATTCGAAAAATTGCGAAGTTTGTATTTACTTATGTTGTACAAATATGTTAAACTGATTGATATAACATGTATTGCATTTTCTTTAATTTACCTATTAAATATTCGTGAAACCATTAAACATAAAATATCTCGTGAACTTCAACTTTAGATATAATATTGAGTATAGAATTCCCTTTTTCTGTGTGAAATACATTGAAATTAGGTTTTAAATCGCGGCGATTTTAAACCTAATTTCAATGTATTTCACACAGAAAAAGGGGATTTTGATTTTGGGGATTTTGATTTTGGGGATTCTGATTTTGGGGATTTTGATTTTGGGGATTTTGATCTTGGGGATTTTGATTTGGGGATTTTGATTTGGGGATTTTGATTTTGGGGATTATGTGGTACACCCGTTTGAACCAGTATCAACCAATATTTGTAGAATTTCGCCGCTCTTCGTTTTGCATCTGAAGTATGGCAACGAAGAGATATTTAGTCTAAAAAATGTACGTCTGTCAAGTCTAAAGATGGTTCAGTTTCGTTTTCTTGTGTTGGATTATAATTTTGGTTATAATCATTTTCTTGGTAATATTGTTCATTAGGGGAATCTGGGGTTGAATTTACGTAAAAGTTTCTTTGAACTTTTGGTTGGCTTTCGTTTTTATTAGATGAGCTTACGGGTCTCTTTCCAATAATTTTAGGATTTGGCCTATTCGCATAATTAATAGCGTTTGTCCGCAGGCTTACGTCTACGTCCATTGGTGTAGGTGGTTTTGGTGGTCTCGGAGGGGGGTTTCCTTGATACAGATTTTGGTTTTGATAATTATGTTGCTGGTTGTTTGGGTGTTGATAATTACGTTGCTGATTGTAAGGGTATTGATAATTGTGTTGCTGGTTGTAAGGGTTATATGTTTGTAGAGGTTGTGGTATGTAAGCTAATTCGGGATGGAATTTCGCTTGATAAAATTGTGGGTTTGGTGCTGGGGGGAATTTTTGTTGAGAATACTGATGTCTTTGATTAGGTTGTTGATATGTAAATGGTGTGTTAAAAGTTGTGGGATTTCTGTCGTTTTGGTTATTTGCGTATGTTGCTCTAAAGCTTTGATTTTCTAGCTTCAAGCAAAGGTGGAGAGCTTCGGGCAGGCTCTTTGGTTCTTTTATGCCAAGAAGTCTGGGAAGATCGCCAGAGAGTCCTCTGACAAAAGTGTCAAGGGCTTTAACGCGGTAGTTCTCTGTAAGCAAATGTACTGCTTCGTCACCTATTTCCATACAACCTATCTTGTTAAGTATAAGGGATAAGTGAGAATACACTTTTTGGTAAAACTCGTTAGTTGTTTGCCGTCCTTGTATGAGACATGTCATTTGGTATTCCAGTGTACCAATATCTCTTTTGTCTGCATAGTGGGTAGTCAAGCATCGAGACATTGCAGTCCAGTCTAACGGAGTGTTGTAGGACTCGAGTGCTATGTCTGCTTTTCCTGTGATTTTATTTCTGATTACGTTTAAAATGCCAAAGTATCGTGGTGTTCCTTTTGAAGGTTCGTAAATTTTTAATATTCGTTCAACACTCTTTTTCCAAGAGCTGAACTCTGAAGAGTTTCCTGAGAATTCGCGTAGTGAGCGTACTAATCTTTCTTCAATAGTTTGGTCAGAGAAAATGGGGTTTGCATTATTATTCATAATGCTTTGAATAATATTTTGTCCGTCCGTTTGTATGGCTTGTGCCACCAAAGTCCTGATTAAGTTAGTTAGGTCAGGAGAAACTTGTGGATTGGGAACGGATGGGCTTGGTGTAGGATTATTTACTAGCGTAGGGGGTCTAATTAAATTATTTTGATTAGCCATATTTGTAGATTTTTTTTTAAAACTTTAAGGATAACTAACTGAAAAAGATTATTAGTATTAATATTATATGATTTATTTTAGTTTTTATTTTTACTGATCTCTGGAGGGTCCCCCCGAAGGTGGTGAATCGCAAAGATAGTTAGTATATTATAAGAACCGGAGTGTCACTTGAAGGTGGTTTATCACGGATCTTTTTATGTTTTTATATTATGGGCTGTACGAGCCTTTGTTTTATTAAATTTTATTTTACTTTCCCTCAAAATGGTTTTTATGTGGTTATTTATTTAATAAAGGTATAGTAATATTTTGTCAATTTGAAATATATCATTCGTAAATTTTTATTAATTTAAAATATCTCTTTATTCAACTTTTATTAATTTTTTAGAATCTATTTAATCTATTTTTTTTTCAAAACTTCTTTCTTAACACAATGTTTTCACTTAACAATAATTTTCCTTTGAACAATTTCTTTCTTTTGAACAATTTTATCTTTTCCTCAATTTCTTAAAAATTCTATGTATTTTTCACAATATTTTATTTTTGCAAAATTTCTTTCTTAACACAATGTTTTCACTTAACAATAATTTTACTTGACGATATTAAAACTTACAATAAAATGGTAGTCCTCATCCTGGGGCGGCTGTTCTCGTGAAGAACTCCTTTTTCACTTGTACTCAGGGGCCTCGTTTCCTCAGGGAGTTTTTCCGTTTTTGGCTGGTGGTTTAAAGTTGTCAATTTATTTGTGGCGCTTTATATCTTTTTCGGCGGCACTTTTTAATTTATTCGTGGCGCTTTTTTATTCTAGCGGCACTTTTTTTAAAATTGTTAGTTTATTTGTGGCGCTTTTTTATTCTAGCGGCACTTTTTTAAAATTGTTAATTTATTTGTGGCGCTTTTTTATTCTAGCGGCACTTTTTTTTTTAAAATTGTTAACTTATTTGTGGCGCTTTTTTATTCTAGCGGCACTTCTTTAACTTCACCGGCTAAGCAATTTTGCTCGGGCGCCAATTAGGTACGCGGGTTACGCGGAGTTGAAAAAAATATAATTTTGAGGAGCTGACAGCGCTCCGTTTATTAATGAATCCAAAATACAACTGTTTTTCTTAATCTAATTTACCTAAGTCTAAAGCTTAGTTCTAAAGCTGCGCTGCCGCTGTGGTTCGCCGGAACTGTGGGCATTCCTTTCCCACCGGAGCGTAGACGCGTCGTCAGCACTTTTGGCTTGCGCGTGCAGTATGGCCTTCAAGCAAGGTGTCGACTCACCTGCATTCCTCTGCTTTGGAGTAGTTGTTGTGTTGGCAGTGGCTAGCTTATTGGATGCTAACTTACATTTGAGCTCAATGCCGAGCTCTTGTAGTGCATACATATCACTTTGTTGGGCAATCAAATTAAAAGCTTCGGTATCAAAAAGTTCACAGAAATATTGCACTGGTGCTAGAACGAAATCGACTTTTAAGACGTCATCCTCTTTCCAAACAGTCTCTGGGTCTTCAAATGGCCTCGATCTCCATTTAAGAGACTTCACATCAATTTTTTCAAAGCACATATTTACACCACTACAAGATTGTTCTTCATATTCTTCCGCAACTACATTTTCAATTACGCCTATCTCAATGCTATCTCCTCTTTCCAAGATCCCTACCAAATTCTCCTCTAACACTGCAGAAATATCTTCCCCCTCATCACCACTTTCTTCGTCAGTAGAGGCATCCCAATCAAAGCTTAAAATTCTTTCTATATCATCATTTGTTAAGCCTTTTTTTTCAGGTCTCATGCCTGTAAGTGAGTGAAATAATTACCACTATTGCCGAAAGTTGCCCACAAGCAATTTGGTCACTTTGAAAATTACTTACTTGATGTTTGTTTACAAATTATAAATTTTAATTTAATAAGTGTTTTATTTGTACTTTGTTAAAAAATACTGCAATTAAGAATTAACACTTTTTGTTATTTTTTTTTAAACCCGCAGGTAAAAACAGTTCTTATCAAAAACGTAAAATTTTTTTGCACGTCACGCTTGAGTTCAAATGTAAATAACTTTACCAGATCGCCAACAAATCGGCTGTTCTTTAATCGAGCTTAAAGCATACGTTAGGGATGCATTTTAGCAAATAAGAACAAATGCCACGCTCACAGTCAGGCGTTAAACATTTGAAATTGCTCACAAGCAACTTCAGGTCCGAAGGGGTTAAGAATCAGTTGTATACCTGCTATATAATGCCCCATGTGGCCGGTTCCGATTAATTATTACATTTAATCAATCAATAAAGAACTGGCGCTTTAACCACTAGGCGATTTTGGCCGATTCTAGTAAAGCACGCCAATCGTTCTTTTGTTTTGCTAACTGACGCCAACTAGAGGCATTAAATGAAGCCACGTCCTTCTCCACCGGTCTTTCCCTCTTCCTCTGCCGCCACCAGCGGGTACCGCGTCGAATACTTCCAGGTCTGGAGCATTTTCTCGATATGTACAACATGACCTATCCAGCGTAGCCGCTGAATCTTAATTCGCTGTACTATTTCACCGTCGTTATAAAGCTCATTCAACTCATCGTTCCATCGTCTGCGGTATTCACCGTCGCATAGACGTAAAGGTCCAAAAATCTTTCCGATAATCTATCTCTCGAACACTCCAAGGGACTTATAGAGAGTGCGTTTCGTTCGTCGAGTGAGGGCTTTACTGGGGATTTGCCTACTAAGTCCAAAGTAGCACTTTTTAACCTCTCTTCATGTAGAATACATTACATACATTATAGAAATTCATTTGACAGTCATTTTCAGTCATACATATATTTTAAAAACTGAGGGACTACTACGCGTTCAAATAGTGCAACAGGCAGACGGGCAAGGCTAAATCGAGTCAGCTCGTGGTACTGATCATTTTGGCGCACTTGGGTGTACTTTTATATCAAACATGAATGCAAAACAACATGATGTACAAAAGGAAGTGCTTGTGCCAGGGGGAGAAAGTTCGCTAGAGTTATTGTTGGGTAAGGCAGTTAGGAGTGTGTGTGTGTGAATGTGACTTTTGAAACTGTTATCCCTTGAGTACGTTTATATGTAAGAAAGTACATATGCAATACGGAAGCCGCCAGTTAGCCAAGCAATGGGTATAAAATGTACAAAACCAGGCAAGTGGTTTTAAATGCGAAAGTTGCGGTGCAACCAAAAGTGCAGATGCAGTAATAATAGTAATATAATAAGTAAAGAACAAAAAAAAAAGGTGGGTGGGTGATGTGGGATTACGGAATACTAGCGGTCATAAAACTGGGACCTGGAACGAAAGGTAAGTCCCCGAATAGACATATGCCGTTGTTGTGGTGGCAGCATAAAACGTTCGCCATAAAATTTTGGGGAATGCTGCTTAAGTGACAGTCCTTGGCCGCATATAAATCCGGGGCATTCCGGTATCGTAGAACCGACTGTCGTGGGAACGAATAGATATATGCTCGCATACAAAGGCTCACATGTATGCAAATGCTATATTTAGTGGAAATTCGGAAGCCCAACCGTAAGAATGATAAAATATCACTGATTTCAGGTCGCCTGATGAGTCAGCCAAAAGAAGACTTGGTACGACGGAGATTGAAAATCCAACCATCTTGGATAAATTCGTCTGCATCAACACCTGTATCATACATAAAACATATCGCAAATATCAAGTTCTGAGCAGAGACAGTGTTGTTTAAGCTACGAGACTTCTAATTCCGCTGAGCTCTATTACAAAATTTCCCTTTAACTTATCTTTTTTTTTAGTTTTTTTAAGCTTGCCTTTTTAATTATATTTAGTATAATTGTAATTTTTCCTTTTTAAATAGGCTGGGATTGGCTTCTAAGGATTTTTTTTGTCCTTAGTAACTTTAAACTTGAATTTTCTAAATCTTTTCCTGTTTTGTTTTACACTGTCGGAACGAACATATTGCTCGGTTGCCATGTGAAAGTTTTAACTCACTTTCAAATTTTTCTTGAAATTTAGTTTTTTTTTGATTTTGCCACTATTGCCAAATGATTTATCAAATTACATTTTCACATTACATTAATTCGCCATTATATTTGCATTTTCATTTTTTTTATTAAGTAGTTTCTAAGCATTTTGGGTTTCCTAGTTTTTTTTTATTAATAAATTTACTGCGCGTTCTTGACCTGCTCGCTGCCCCGTAGCACGAGCGAGGGATAATAAGCGCAATAGAGCAAGGTTGACGACTCAGCATCTTGGCTGTGGGCGGACGTATGTTAGACTTTTAACTCACCGAACTGGTTATCAACAGGGTGCTGGTACCATCATCGCAAGAGGTCAAGGTGAGTGAGAAAGAAATTGGTTTATTTCATAATATTGATTTGCATACAGACATATGTATATATATATGTATATATGTATAAATGCATATCCAATTTTTGATCCTCGATTTCTTTTGTTGTTGTAAATTTCGAAATAAGTGCTATTAAAAGCATTATAGAGTTTAGAAGTAGTAAGGTAGTAGTCGGTTATTGTTAAGATATGCCCATTTGAATTGTCATAAACATCAATACAGTAAGTTTAATATTGTTATTAGGGTTAGATGCTTTAGCAATAAAAAACTATCAAAACTGATTATGAAATGAAGAAAAGTTGAAGACTTCTGTTTTTGGACTTTAGGATGAAGTGCCAAGCACGAAGTTTTGATGTGGGTGACTGTTGGGTCACCGATTGCCAACCGCTGCATTCTTCGATCATATGTTATTTTACATACGTGACTTAGTTACTAATTATATGCCTAAAATATTCAAGACCAAGTATCTAAAGTCATTCACCCCAATGCAGTGAATATTTGTACTTGCATTTATACATACATATTTGTTTGCCTGCATTTGCAATGTATCTACATATGTATGTATAAGCTCCCGCTATGCTTTGCTCACGCAATTATACGAATATATGTTTGTTTGTACGCAATGTACTTAGCTTAGCATATCAGCATGCCTACAGCATTGCTGCACTCCCATTTTTTTAGTATTCCTTTTTTGAACTACTAGCACTTATAATAAGCAGAAGTAGCGTTTAGTATGTATTAGGATTATCCACCTTTGAATTGTTATTGGTACATAACTTACATATGTATATATTAATACAATAAGAATTTAGGAAGGTATTATGAGATTAGCGGAATTAATTTATAGATCAAAATAGTATTCAAGGAGGAAATGTTTGAAAATAAAATTAGTCTTTAAGCTGACCACCTCATCGAATCATTACTTGGCCCTTACAACCTTTTATCATTGTTGGTACTTGCTAGCAGTTTTGCTTTTTGGAAATTTGCGCGGATACAAAAAACGCTTTGTGTGCCTATATTTTTTGGCGCCCAACGTGGGGCACGAGTAAGTTGTTTATTTGATTCCACACATCATCGTTTGGAATTTGGTGGTCAGCTTTGGACTGCATCACTGGATACCACCAGCGTTGGACATCATGGATTTGTCGCTCGCACACATTACAACACACCTGCTTGTCGCAGCTTCGTCGTCGTCGCCGTCACTGGTTGCAGCTCATTTTCATATGCACCTGATTTGATACGACTCTTGAGATATAGTTCTGTGACTATTTGTTACGTAACCGTTTACCTGAAGCTTTAATTCGACTTAATTTGAAGACATTAGATCACGTATTCAGGGTTTGCCTTTTATCGTGCTCTCCACAGCGTAAGTTAAATCCACAATGTCTTTGGACGAGTTGAAACAACAACGCGCCAGTACCAAGAAAAATATTACGCGCATTAAGAATGTCATCGAAGGTAGCCTGCGATCAGGTGGAAAGATTCTTCCAAACTGAAATCGAAAGATTAGATGCTGAGGATGGGGGACGCGCTGACTTGGAAGAGCTTTACATCACAAGTAAATTGGTTATACATACAATCGCAGCTGGTAATAGATAACAATGTTTGGCTTTCGGATACAACTTGCGTGATACAATCGAGTTCAAAGCTCCCACGGCTCAAGCTTCCTACCTTTGACGGCAAGTATTCGAATTATCAAAACTTTATTATATCTTTAAAGCAAATAATTGATCGCGAGTTAAATTTAACAAATATTGAAAAATTTAACCATTTGCGAAATTGTCACCCAGGTCAAGCCTTAGAAACTGTAGATGCGTTTCAGGTGACAAATGAAAATTATCCAAAGGCTTTAGACCGGTTGAGGCACGGTATGAAAAGAAAACGCTGATATTTTTGGAAAGCATCTCATTATTATTTGATTTGCCAGCGATTACGAATCAAATGACATTCAGCTGAGAAGTCTGATTGATAAGGCTTCAGTTATTTATGGTTCTTTGACGTCATCAGGTAGTGACAGGCAAATAGCTCAAGCCATGATAATTCATTTAGTTTTGCAGAAGTCTGATGAGCAAACGAAGAAAACGTGGTTTTGGAAAGACACTGTCAATATTTAGAATCTCTCGACAACACGCATACCAGTACTTCATCCTCTCAAGGCGCCAGCAAACATACAACTTCGAAATCAAGGAGTCACCAAAGAGGCTGTACATTTTCCTGTTTTACTATATCGTGCCAATTCTGCACCTGCAACAACCATAAGGTTTCGAATTGCGAACGCTTCAAGTCGCTAAACATCACTGAACGCTTCGACCATGCACAGAAAATGGGGATTTGCATCAATTGCTTATCGAAAGGACACCAAGTAGCTCACTGGCCATCATTACACAGGTGCAAGGTTTGTGCAAGACAACACCACAGTTTACCCCATCGCAGTTCTACGGCAGGTTTGCAAGCTGCAACTCAGCCATCCACTTCACAAGAGGCAGCCGTGCATACACAAATGAAAAGTTCGTCGTTGGATAACGTAATTCTTGCAAAGATCTTTGTTCGTGACGCAACGGGTAGTTATAGATTGGGTACAGCACTGCTGGATTCCTGTTCGCAAGTCAATTTTATCACAGAGGATTTTTCGAAAAGATTGTTGTGACGAAATTCAAAACCTCAACTAACATCAAGTCGCAAATTACCGGGTTCGAACTTCCATTAACGTTCTGCATTACATCACACATTGCCAATCAACCAGATCCTGAAACCGACATTTCAACGTGGAATATTCCAAGCAACATAGTACTAGCTGATGATGAATTTTATGTCCCCAAGAAAATCGACATGCTGCTGGGTACAGAAATATTCTTCAGTCTGCTTTTTGTCGGCCAAATCCAACTCGGGTCTTACTTGCCCATTTTGCAAAAAACCCTTTTGGGATGGGTTGTTTCTGGAATTTATCGAACGGGCAGTATAAACAAATCTTAACCATCTTGTTTATTTTTAGCGAACGAATCTATAGAGGCCAAACTGGAAGCGTTGTGGAAGTTGGAGGAAGTGTCCACGCCCCCAGAGGTTTGGACTCGTGAATAACTGAATTGCGATCAGATATACAATGAAACAGTGTCAAGAAACCCCTGTGGGAGAATAGTTGTCCAACAATTCAATCCGAACTTTTTCTTCTTCTTCTTCGTTTCCGTCTCTTTAGATTTGGGCTCACTGCTGACGTAGTCAAGATGTATCGCCAAGTTTTAATGCACGCAGACGATCGAGAGTTCCAGTACATCCTGTGGAGGAGTTCACCGACTGAGGACATTCGAACGTATCAATTAAATACAGTAACGTGTGGAATGGCTTCTGCTCTATATCTGGCTATACGGGGTCTGTTGCACCTAGCTAAACAGCATTCCGATCAATTTACAATTGGATCAAAAATCGTGAGGGCATCATTTTACGTAGACGACCTACTGTGTGGCGCTAATTCTTTAGCCGAACATTCACGGATAAAGCAAGAGGTAACAGAACTGTTAGAATTAGGGAAGTTTGCATTTACAAAGTGGCACTCTAACCATCATGGACTTAGAGAGGACGATTCCGCAAATGAGCTAAACGCAGACTCTTCAATTACAAATACACTTAGACTACAGTGGAATCAAAATCTTGATTGTTTTATTTTTTCATTTCAAACAAAACATAGTCTAACTAGCCGCTTCACAAAACGTTCCATACTTTCGATTGCATCGTCGCTTTACGATCCGCTTGGTATTTTGTTTGGTTGCTGTGGTTCTTACATCAAAATATGGCTGTTAAAACTGAATTGGGATGAATCAGTGCCAAAGAACATTGAATTTGCTTGGAAACATTTTCTGAACTGCTTATCGGATCTTCCATTAATTAAGGTTCCGAGGTATTGTTTTTCGACAGACATGGAGTATTTTCAGTTACATGGATTCTGTAACGCGTTATCAGAAAATGTGGAATTACTACCACCGTTCGCTTACTCACCGCAAGGTTAAGAGTTGCACCCCTCAAAAAACAATCGTTACCCAAATTAGAGCTTTGCGGCGCTCTGCTTCTTGCTCGTCTATTAGCAAAGATTAAACCAATAACTCCTGACAAATCATCTAATATTTTTCTTTGGACACACTCACATATAGTATTACATTGGCTGAAGATGCATTCAGCAACACTCTCGACGTTTGTTGGGAATGGAATTTCGGGAATTCAGGAGTTAACCAAAGGTGCCAATTGGAAACATGTACCAACTCATTGCAACCCGGCGGATTTGGCCTCTTGAGGATGCACCGTGGAAGAACTTTCTAACTCAATGTGGTTTACCGGACCAAAGTTTCTATACGAAAACTCGGACAAGTTGTCAAAAGATGGACGCGGCGACATCGACATGAAAGTTTTCGAAAGCGAGAAACGGAAATCAGTGTTCAACTCAATTGTTAGTACCAATTATACTTTGGAAATCATAAACCAGCGGAATACCTACACTACCAGCATTCGATTAATAGCTTGGATGTTTCGGTTCGTCAATAAATTACCACAAGAGTTGCATCATGCCTTACTTTGCATAACCTGGAACATACAGCAAATACATTTTGCTAATGACATTCATCTTTTACAGTGAAAGCTCACGGTAAATGGTCCGCTGCGTTACCTTAACCCTTTTCTTGAGTATACCGAAGGATTCCAAATACTTAAGTTTGGAGGTCGATTAGAATTAGCAGACATCCCAAACGAAAGGAAACACCCGATGTTGTTGCCAAGCAAATGCGAATTTGTCATGCACTTCGTTCGCCATCTACATTTGAAACACTATCACGCAGGAGCCAAGGCCCTCGTAGCACTAATAAGGCTTCAATTTTGGATAGTCAATGTGCGTGACGTAGCAAGGCGCATCGTCAGATCGTGCATACATTGTATAAGTTAAACTTGATTATACTTTTTATTACAACTTTATTTCTTGCGCTTATGTCGAAGCAACGATTAGAGAGCCTGGCAAAAGACTGGATTTTAGAATTAAAGTAAATCTTATTCTACCCTACTTGCAGCAGAGAATGTTGCTACATTGTAGCCGTTGCTATTGTTGTTGTTACAACGACTGCATTTTCAGATAGGTCGCCAATTCGCTATTGCTATTTCTATTCTTGTTGTTGTTGTTAATACGACTGCAGTTTTAGGTAGATCGCCAATTCGCTTTTGCTATTGCTATCGTTGTTGTTGTTGTTGCTGCAACTGCAGTTTCAGGTGGATCGCTCCTCCGCTACTGCCGTTGCAGACATAGCGTCATCATATCTCATGAGAACGGAATGTTTCCCATGAGCGCGCTAGCGGGTGTAAACTTATACGTTACAAGCCAAAGTTGATGAACCAAGTAATGGGCCAGTTGCCAGTCGAGCGGTTGACTCCATCTCGTCACATTGCTCGCTGCGGTATCGATTTTTGTGGACCAGCCATCGTATATTTGCGTATTCGAGGCATAACACCCTATAAGGCGTACATTGCGATCTTCGTTTGCCTAGCGACAAAGGCGGTCCACATAGAACTTGTATCGGACCTATCCACTGACGCATTCTTGGCGTCACTGAAACGGATGATCGGAAGAAGAGCGCTACCCTCTGATATCTTTTGCGATAGCGCTAATAATTTCGTTGGTGCTGCAAGCAAACTAGCTGAACTAAAGTCGTTTTGGGATGCCTTAGGAGCTTTTCGGTCGGTAATATATTAAAAGCAAACAAAAAGTTTCGTTTTTTCTCCTACGCGTTTCGGCGTCTTCCGCGCCTTCATAAGGGAGTCTGCATTTTATTGTACATAAAACATAAAAACAAGTGTTAAAACCGAAAATCAAGATGCAATCGTCAGATATTGCGCTAATGAGTTTGTGAACCTTAATTTTATCCCCCCCAGAGCACCTCATTTCGGCGGTATTTGGGAGGCGGCAGCTAAATCCGCAAATGGTCATCTCAATCGCACCATCAAAAACGCAAGACTCACCGCGGAAGAAATGACAACAGTCCTGGTTGAGATAGAAGCAGTATTGAATTCTCGGCCAATATCACCATTGACATCCGATCCAAATGATTATGACGCATTAACTCCTGGGCATTTTATTATTGGCAGTGCATTAACGGCGCTTCCGGAGCGAAAAGTGTCAACAAATATCAGCAACCAGCAAAAATGGAATCAAGTCACAAGCATTAAACAAGCATTTTGGAACCGGTGGTCAAGTGAATACATCAACGAACTTCAAGTGCGGTCAAAGTAGTTTGCTCAGCGTCCAAACATCGACAACAACTCAATGGTTATTATCACCACAAAAATGGCATCTTGGAAGAGTCATCAACTGTATTCCAGGAAAGGACTCTAAAAATCGCGTCGTTGATATTCGAACCATGAAGGGAACCATTCGGCGCCCAATACACAAGTTAGCACTCCTACCGGTTTCAAATGCCTTTCAACGGGGCCGGGATGTTGGGCCACTGATTGCCAACCGCTGCATTCTTCGATCATACGTTATTTTACATACGTTACGTAGTTACTAATTATATGCCTAAAATATTCAAGTCCAAGCATCTAAAGTCATTCACCCCAATGCAGTGAATATTTGTACTTGCATTTATACATACATATTTGTTTGCCTTGTACTAAGCTTAGCATTTTTTTTGGTATTCCTTTTTGAACTACTAGCACTTATAATAAGCAGAATTAGCGTTTAGTATGTATTAGGATTATCCACCTTTGAATTGTTATTGGTACATAACTTACATATGTATATATTAATACAATAAGAATTTATTGTTTTATCGTTATTGCTACTTGCTAGCAGTTTTGCTTTTTGGAAATTTGCGTGGATACAAAAAACGCTTTGTGTCCCTACATTTAATGACTATTTAATGACTGACTGGTATTCAGACGAACTGATGTCTGGTAAAGCGGGCGTTGTAACATAAGAGAGTCAACACAGCGCCCATGGCTTCGCGTTATCTCAACGCTGAAGAGGGTGAGTAGACTCCGCGTGACCGGACTGGACTGATTATTATTTGTTCTTTGTTTTAATTTTTTTCGCTTTTTACTTCTTATATCTTTTGGCCCTCGCTTTCACTATCTCTTCTTATTGCATTGAAAAATCAGAATAAAAGAACTTTTTTGTTAATGTAGCGTAGGCAAGGCGAGCGCAACGGATCCACACCGCCCGATGATCTATGCCAGGGACCGCAAGCATGCCGACTCGCCACTCGATTTCGCAACGAAACTGCAGCTACGTAACATATCTTCATCTTCTTATACTTAAAAACATCGTACCAGAGTTATAAAACCATTTCATGAAAGGTATATAAATTACTTAGGATATTTCAGCAAACCGCAAATGTGGTCGTCTCAGATTTCAAATGTTTAAAAAACCAATACCTTGAGTGCTAACGTGCAGTTGTTCTGAAACGAATTTGCAACATTTCCCAATTTTTTAGTTGAAATGTTTCTGCTTTTATTCATCTTAGGCTGTTTCGGTTTCTAAATGGACTTGCTCTCCCTTTCAAAACTATTATACTTTTTAAATGAAGGTTAAATATTTGTGTTGCATCAAAACAAGATACAGAGCTTATAAAATTTACCTAACAATTTCCCCCTGTTTTCACTCTAAAAGATAACACTGTCCGACAGTGATTTTTCTTATAAACGCAGAAGATCTAGCAAACATTTTTGAATCAAATCGTTTTCATATCGGTATCGTTCTTTCTAATAAGAGTTTTGTCTATGTCAAAATCCATTGTTCATCCAAAATGTATCTTATGAAAAAAATGATCGTAAAATTTAATGATAAAATAGATATCATTGATCAAACCACCGACAGAAACGACTATTTGTTATTAGAAAATCAAATAATGTCCGTACAATCAGCCTATTTCTTCATTTACACCCGGTACCCCTGGAGGGCACTTGACACCAAAATGTTAGATTTTGGATTATGCTGCATAACTTGAAAACTTGAAGCCCTTGTTGAAAGAAATCAATTGGTATCTTTAAGTAGTGATATCCTGTCGATGATATATAACCAAAAATGAGCATTCATTTCTAATTAGTGCCGAAAAAATTACGTCAAAACCGAAAAACAGGCAAATTGGGCGGAAAATTCAGCTTCTAGCATAAAAAACACGTCATGCTCTTTTTAAATTAACAAAACACTATATACATTTCGAAAGTGTAAACATTCACCTATCCAAAACCGTTAAGTATTTTCAATTCGATTGACAAATTTTTTTTTATGAATTTTTTAAGACGAAAAAACTAAAAAAACGGGTTTTTGACTTTAAAAAAAGATTTTGGGGGTGTTAGAAATCTTTTGAACGTGGTTTCGTGTACTATTCGACCAGATATACCAATCTCTACTAGGTCGCTTCAAAAGTATATTCACTTTTTTTTTGTCGGACAGTGTAATTATTGTTGCATCAAAACAAGATGCAGTGCTTATAAAAATTACCTAAAAAATACCTAAGTCTTCCATTTTTCCCCTGTTCCCACTCTAAAAGATAATTAGTGTTTTGCTTAGTATACATGAATATCATAAATAGCCTGCTAAGTAGTATATAGTAAAACTTAAAGTTTGCTAGTTTGTCATTTAACGAAATATGAATATTTTGATAAAATAAAATGTCCAATGTACAATGTACATTTCAAAACTTTTTCCAAAATAATAATTTTTCTACAACGGATTCTGATAGATTTGAAAGTTTATGCCTGAGTTATAATTTAAGTGAGGGGGAGTTTTGTAAAAGTTTCTTTGTTTTGAACATTTTTATGAAAAAGCAGCATAGGAAGCCATGTGACCTACATACATTTTAGACATATGGTGCATTCATCAGCTTTATGTAAAATACGACAGAGAATATTTTTGAAAATGTTTTCAACTTACAAAAACACTGTGGTATAACGGGTTCAAATATTGATCACACTAATGCCAAAAAGAACGTCTGTAATAAGCCTGAACTGGAAATGTGGTTAAGTGTTAATTTTAAACTTATTCGGAATAAGTGCTAAAATTTCTCAAAAAATCGAGTGTGTAAATATTTTCTAATAGCGTCGCCCCTCGGATGTTATGAAAAACTTCTCCCAAAAATCATTTACCGTTCAGAGTTGGCGTAAAACTATAAGTACTTTAATTTGTGTTGCAACATCGAAAATTGTAGGAGAAGTCCGACCAAAAATCAAGCTAAATGATGTAAACGCCAAATTAATATTATTATTATTAGCTATTAAGAACCGTTACGCAACGATTAACAAGTATGTAAAAGTAAATTCAAAATTAGGATAAAATCATTGTTGGTGCGGAAATGTATTATGATTCTATAAAATCTATAGTAGTTGCGGTAAAATATGAAAAGCACGCGTTGCGGGTATGTTGTGACTTAATATTCTAATAGAATTTGCCTATACAAAGTTTTGACATTTAGTCTCTAAAATAATCATCTAGATAAAACTAAACACTAAAAACTAGTATACAAGTATACATATTTCATTAATGAGTGGTACCTCGTTAAAATGCGATTTTTAGACTAATCTAGTCTCTGAACTAAAGGAGTGTTTTCGAGATATAAGCAAACGCCTAAAATTACCATTAACTCTTTTCTAGACTTTCATAATTTTATGCATAATTCAGGTCAGTTTTCGAAATTGCTGTTCGTAAAACAGCTTTGGAAAAAATTTAGAAAAAGTCAACCTATGTATGTTGAGGCACACTCACGAAAAACCTTCAGCACCCTTTCTTTATCTGAAAATCTAGACGTGATAGAAAAACTTGGGATCATTTTCAGATTCAATGGACCCAAATCCATGTAAAATGTGATAGTACATCAAAAGTACATTCTGGCTGTGGCACCGAAAAATGAATAAGTGATTGCTAGATTTTCAACTAAAAAGTGAATTTAGCAAAAGTTTAAATTATCCCTCTGTTTTTGATTTATAAAAACTTTTAAACATAGTTAAATATTTTTGTTACAAAGTTTATCATCTAAAAAGAATTAATAAAAATTAAGCTTGAAAACGGCCTTATTTTCTGCATTTAAACGCCTGTAACTCAATAATTACCATTTCGATTAACACAAATATGTCTAAATATAACAGCGTAAAGAAGCTGAATGTACCTTTAAACCGGTACCCAGGTTTTATTTGCTGTTCTGGAGCTTTTTGGTAAAAGGGGCCTAGAAAACAGGCGGTTTGCTTGTATCTCGAAAACCCTTCTTTGGAAAAATAAATGAAGCTCAGTTTAATTTTAAGTTCCCCAAAATTAGTCTTAAAATGCCTTTTTAATGCAGTACGTGTAAATTAGTGTAATTTAGCTGCTGCGGCTTGTAACCTACCGTTCTTAATGTATTCGGACGACTATCATCACAACTGTTATTATTCATAACATGCTTATTCCCTTTTCATCTAATGTCTTGTTCTATGGTATTTAAATGAAATCTTATTCAAATTTGAGCTACAGTAACATCAGCGTAAGTGCCTCCCCGATTAAGTATTTAATACTGCGTTAAAATTGCCACCATTTAACTAATTAAATGGAGAGATGTATCGAACAGGTTATCAAACGTGTTACATGGCTGAACTGATTAACCTCCTTGCTGATGGCCTGACAAAACTTGTAAACCTGGCAGTTGGCTGTTTTACTGCGCCTAAAACTATGCAGCGAATAAGTGTTTCAGCCTCTAATGATGACAACGGACAACAATACCGTTATGTCCTAGTGAGTACGTGACAACCACATTTAATTTTGCGACATACAGTGGCTCACAGCCAAAGTGATGCAACCGTATAAGAAATACTAAAGCAAGTATTACCTGAAGACTAAATACATACATCTGACAAAAAATATAAATACCACTTGACAGCGGAAGAACACACATTTAATTTATGCTTTAAAAAGTTCAGATTGTATAGTTATTTTATTTAACTAACAACAACAACAAACTTCATATTCGCATATTCGAAAAAATTACGGTTTGGTGCTGTTTATGGGCCGGCGGCGTCATTTAGCCGTACTTCTTCCGTGATGATCAAGACCGGCACGTTACCGCTCAATGATAACCGAATATTTTTGGCCCGAATTGGATGATATGGACTTGTACACAGCGAATGTCACAATCGATTTATTGAAAACCAAGTTTGGTGAACGTGTTATCTCACGAAATGGTCCAGTCAATTGGCCGCCTCGGTCGTGCGATTTGACGCCGTTAGACTATTTCCTGTGGGGCAACGTCAAGTCTATGGTCTATGCCACCAAGCCAGCTACGATTGATGAACTTCGTACGAATATCGAACGTGAAATTACAGCAGTAGCGGCCGATTTATGCTTGAAACCCGTCAAAAATTGGGTTCAGCGTCTGGACTTCTGCAAGCGTGCCCATGGTGCCCATGCAAAAGAAATCGAGTTCCATACATAATGTCATCAAATGTACTTTCAAAGGAATAAAGAATTTAATTCATATCCCAAACCGTTTTTGTTTTATTTAAAAAAACTTTTGAGGCGTTCCTATTGAAAACCAAAGTAACCAAATTTTGTGGTCATAAAGGTTTCTCTCAACACTGATCGGGGTTAAATGATAGCTGTTAATAGCAGAATTTATAACTTCCGTATCTAATTTATCAGAAATGTCTACAGTTAATAGTGAATATTTTTCGAATTACGCGGTTAATCTGGAGGCTGTATTCTATGCTTTCGGATATTGCTGTTTCCCCCATCCATCACAAAGAGCCAAATTAACCACTATCCAATCACAAACTTTAGTTTTGACATTTTCATTAGTGTTTTTAATTCAAAGTCGCACTTTTGTTTTTGTAATTGAAAATTTTCGGAAAAGTTTTATGATTTTGTTTTAACATATTCTCTTTAATATGAAGCAAGTGTACATTGAATGAGTGCATAAAGTCTCGTCCGAGGAATATTGGGTGCACCAATGAGTCACCTGCTGCCACCACTAAAGCAATTAATTGAGTTTCAGCGATATCGGCTTTGGAGGAGATCGACTACATACATAGCAACGAAATGTATAATGGACTGTTTTCTGTAGCTTCAAAAGTACTCCGAGTTTTTCTTATGACGTTATTGCTGCAAGAATAGGTTTTATGGTCTGACATATGTAATTGAAATTGTGACTGTATTATATTTTCGCCTTGCTAAACATTATTAGAGAAAAAAACATGTATATGAAATAAAATTTATTGCATTCATTGCATATTTTATTGTAATAAAAAAACTAACTTAAAATATTACTTCAGAATCAAAAATGAAGGAACATAAATTAAAAAATTAACGCAAAAAAATAAATGAATAAGGATTACAATTGCTCATAAAAAGGTCTATAATACTTAGGAATGTGATTTTTCTGTATCAATTCTAGCAGATTTTTTTTTTTTGCAGCCCGCTATCTGAGGTTTTGTATAAAATACTCTTGTCAGTGTAATATCCTTCGTGTTTTTCTTTTTAATGATATTATTTGCCACCTTAAATTCGTAATCGTTATAAGATGCTTTAAAGAAAATGGTGTTTTGTGAATCGCGCCGAACTTGCAGGACCACTACTGTGGAAATTTTTACCTGTGCCATATTTTGGAGTCCCATTTCAGTTGCTAAAGCCTTCATATCAAAGAAGTCTTCAAAGCACAGTTCCGTAACGTTCAATGGCTTTCCAGTTTTCTTGGCTCTACGAATTGCAGATATGAATGACTGTGGCGTTTATATTGGGCCACCTTTCAGCTGTCGTTTCACTTGACGTTCAATTAAAGAGTGGGCGGAGTCTCCCTCGTTTTGTGTGTGGCCTTTGATCAGGTACTTATGAGTTATGCTTTTTACGTTGAGATGAGATATGGCGTAGAGGTAGAGGGCCACCATGAAGTTATTTTTTTTGCTGGCCCGCACAATTATTAGAATAAAAGATGAAGTCTTCATCACCTGGCAAAGCTCTTTTATTCAAAAACCGAAGAACGCACGAACCCAACTCGTTAATACCTGCCCATTGGATTCATCCCAAACAAAACATTCACATTCGTTACTCTTTAGATCGTAGATTGTAAAATTAAATATATTTAGTTCTGATTTATAATAAAAAACTGAGACATCGCCCTTAGGAATCTGCATGACGGCTTGTAAATCGTACACTACCACATTAGCATTCACTTTCTCCTTATCATACTTCTTTTCCTTTCTGGATAATTCTTTCTCTACGATATTCTGATTATAATATTCTTCTTGTTAATTTTTTTCATCACCCTCAGCGATATTGTAGGCACAACAAGTTTCACATAAGTCTTTTTTTGGCGTAAAGAACGAAATATATAATCTTCTGTAAATATTCGATAAAACATTACATAGTTAACAAACGGAACGTTTTTATCTTTACACTCCGCGACGTAGTCTCGGTGAATGTCCGCAATAGATTTGCTATCATCAATAAAATGTTTACTGGTGTTAGCACGAGTGTAATGACTTTCGATTTTAGGGATGTTATCGATAAAGTTTTTAACACCTTCCTTTAAAACTTCATGCACTTTCCTTTGTTTTCCTTGTTTTCGTCGACAATCATCCAGCTGTAAAACACCTTATTTCGTTTCTCCTGCTCCGTTCTTATAGGGCGATCCTTAATATTTAAAGTATTTTTAAAAAACAATTTGCATTGAGATGGAAATAGAAGGCATTATTATTGTCCCTTTTCTATCTCGTACCACCTTCACGCACGTACCGATATTTAGGCTGAATGACCATCGTATTATTTGGAATAAATAGTCGCTGTTTTTCGTACATCCCCAAATCCAGTATGATCTAAAAATTACCATCCGTTCCTCTTCTGTAAATTTTTCAAAACACTTCAGCTTACACTTCTCTGTACATGGAGGTTCCATTTTTCTCTCTTTTCGAACTTTTTGATGCGTAGACCTCATTTTGTATTCTTTTCCACTATTTCTTAACTTTTTGTTTGCATTCCTGACCCTGTTATTCTCATTTCGTTTACGCTTTACTCCTTTTTTTAGTGGACTCGTTAAGATCATCGGAGTTTCCACACCGGTGATGTTAGCCTCAGAAGTGTCTGATGTCGAATTTGCTTCGCAGTGACTGTTACTCTTCCTGACAATATCGGGTGGAATGTACGTAGTATCACGTACAGAATCGTCATCATCTTCAGAAAATGAACTCGAGCTTAATGAGTCTGATTCCATTTCAGCAGAAGACACTGTTGATGTACTTTTTATCTGCCACTCTTTATCATTTCCTTCTCATCACCACCATTTTGGCGGATCGAGAATTAGATTCAATGATTTTTTGACTGAAAATGACAACAATACTGACATAAATGGAAATAATTCATAGCAAATAATTTATATTAAAAAAATATTTAGTGCAAGAAAGTCATAACAGAGAATATCTCTTTAACCCTTAAATGCATGGCGTACCATATATGGTACACGCTTTAAACCCTTCGTAATTCGATGAAATTAATGTGCATCGCGTTTTGGTTTACTCTAAGTTTGAGTCAGAAAAACTAACTGTTATTTAAAAATCGCAGCTGCCTGCAGAGGTCTATACTTAGTTGACAGTGAGGTAACGAAGTGGTCGGACGTAAATTTTGCAAAAAATTAAAAGTGGGATTTTTATTCGTCAATATAGTATAGTTTATTATATTGTTTGTCCAATAAATGTTAGAGGTAAGTACATTAATGAATATTTTAGCTAATTTAAGTCAAATGTGATTACATACGATCGTTTGTTTTACCTTTTTTGTTTAATTGCGTATGTACCATATATGGTACTTCATGCATCTAAGCCAAGTAAGAATTTGCTTTTTGCCCAGCGCTTACAGTTTCATATGTACTTTGTTTGTAGACATGGATGGATTTATAATTGATGGAAAGAGGTATAACTCAGATGAAGTGGCAAATATGCTATGCGATGATTTTGAAGAAGATATACCCAAAAATGGAAATGTGTCTTTTGATGACGAAGAATCCGCAGATACATTGGGTGAACTACAAGTAGACGAATCACAAAACCCGCAGCGTGTTAGAAATCATGCCGAAATCGACTCTGAATTGTTGGATGCAGATTCGATTAGTGATTCATTTTTAAAAAAGATAAATGATGATGATGTGGACGTGTCAATGTTTGAAAAAAGAATGTTAGTTTTATCAGAACCTGTACCGCTTGAAAGCCCTTCTTCCGAATAGGCAATACGCGAAGAATGCTGTAAATATAAAAATGTTATTGTTGATACAGCGTGATCTAATTTTGAAAGAGCTCGCTGGAGAAAAGGTAATTTACAGCTAAATCAAGAACAAATCTCTTTCCTTGGAAGTTCAGTTTTAAAGCCAAATTCAACAAATGAGTTCGCTACTCCACATGGATGCTTTAAATATTTTTTTTACCGATGAGCTAATGGAAAAGATAGTAAGCGAGACCATTCACTACGCAAAAGTGGAAAAAAATCACCAGAATTTCTTTTTTGACACTTTCGAGTTCGGAAAATTCATTGGCATTATATATTATATGTCCTATCATAAACTACCATGTGTGAGAGATTATTGGAATAAGCAATATGGAATTGATGCTGTACGGAAAGTAATGACATTAAATAGGTTTGAAAAGATAAAGGAATACGTGCACATGAATAACAACGATGAATACGACACCGAAAATCCTAATCGTTTATTCAAATTGAGACCACCGCTGAATTGTCTGAATGATCGCTTCCAATCTATTCCTATGCAATCTCGTCTATCAATAGATGAGCAGATGTGCTCTACTAAAGTTGGTCATTTCATGAAGCAATACATTCCAAGCAAACCCAAGAAATTGGGATTTAAATTCTTTGCTCTTTGTGACATTTCTGGTTTTATGTACAAGTTTGAAATTTACACTGGAGAAACACATTGTTTACCTCCTGAAGAACCAGATTTGAAGCCCTCCGCAAATATTGTAGTGCGTATGACTCGCGGGGTTCCCCGTTACCAAAATTATATCATTTACATGGATAACTTGAAGTTCCGACTATACAACGCTGGGATAAATAAGAGAAGAAAGTAGTAACTATCTCTTGTCCCCAAATTATTAAAGAATACAATATACACATGGGAGGTGTAGACCTTATGGATTCTCACCTCGGTCGTCTTAAAATTTCGCTGAAAAGCCGAAAATGGTACATAAGAATCTTTTATCACTTATTGGATCTTTGCATGATCAATGCTTGGCTACTTTTTAAAAGAGCAACCCCCAATATTCCAATGACTCAAAAGGCGTTCCGCTTGGAAGTTTCTCATGTACTGGCAAATATGGCAGCTAACAGGAAAAAGAAAAAACGCCGGCCTGGAGTACTGACTCCAGTCTCTCGTGCCCAAGAAGAACATGGACCCCCACAAAATTTACGATTCGATGGCATTGATCATCTTCCTGTGGTTCAAGGTCGTGCAAGATGCAAAATGAGAAATGTTATGTTGGGGGCAAAAACGTGAACAACCGGTCAGTTTTCAAATGTGAAAATGTAACGTACATCTTTGTTTAAATGATAAACGAAATTGTTTTGTAGCATATAATAATTTTTATTTGTATTAATTTTACTTATATTTATTATCAAATAAAATGAATTAATCTTATTTATGTGCATAAATTTTCTTCAATTCTATTAAACAGAAATAAATGATAAATAATACAAGCAAATGAATATCTTTATTTGATAGTTACTTTGGATGATATACATAAGCTTATGATAGGAAAAATAGGATAAAAATGTTTTTAAATTACACAGCCACACAAAAAAAAAAAAAATGTCCGGATCTGGGATTGCGACATATGTGGTCCTATGTATTTTGACGCGCTGAATCCAAATCCGCCAGAATTGACGCAACGGGTCTAGGTTCGACCCTAACCTCAAAAAACACTCGAAAATCCCAGAAACAAGTATTAAAATTGTAATATGTTGCCTTCAAGGCGGATTTTTATCTGAATACTCATGTCTGCAGATTCTTGAACACAAAATAGTCCTGCGGTTACTTAACCGAACTCGAACTAACCTAACCTAAAACACAAAAAAAAAGTTTCCGAATCTGGGCACGCGACATATGTGGTCCTATGTATTTTGACGCGCTGAATCCAAATCCGGCATTAGAATTAGGCCAACGGATCTGAGTTTGACCCTTACCTCAAATAACACTTGAAAATCCCCAAAAATGTTGGAAAAATTTTGATATGCTGCCTAAGAGGCAAATTTTTTTGCGAAAACTAAGAGCTGCAGAGCTGTAACCTCGCAATCGACTTGACGTTACCTAACGTCACGTATACCAACCTAACCTAACTTATTCATTCTCGATTGGCGTCGACATGACTTTCTGTATAGTCAGCACATTTTAGTACGTTTTCAGGTTATTCGAGTTGTAGTTTACGGTTTTGTAACACTTATAAGGTAACGTACACCTCCGAACTGTTTGAAATTATACTTTAAAAAACCTTTTTTTTTATAAATATTGCTCATATTGCAATTAAAATAAGGACACGTGTTCAAAATATGCATGTTCAGTTGTATGATGAGTTATCCATCGATGAAGAGCTACGGTTGCATGATGACGACGTTGGAGGGCCCGCTTTCCCACCCTGACCAGACGCCGATACTGGGGTCCTTGATCCCTGCATCGTAAAACACTTTTTACCTGTGCCTGCCATGACGGCATGAACGGCTCTATGCTGACGGCAGCTTTTAACGAGTCGTACTTAAAAATTTTGCCCGGCAAGGCCTAAAATGGTAGAGGACTTTTAGATAGAGAATACTTTTAACTACACGTTGGTAAAATATGAGAGATTTTTCATCAAAGTGCCCGATCGCTAGAACATCCTTAATGCGGGTTCGACAACTTATGACAACTTGAAGAGCGCAATAAAATAGCGCTATCTTACGTTAACCAGACAGTTACGTTTGACCATCTTGAAACGTGTAACCTGATATAATCAAGTTGTACTTAGACAGATTTTCACTTGTCTTAATCTGTCAGTTTTCCCGGTGCAGGACCGAAATTAGAGGTATCTGGCAACGTAGTTGCTCGATATGTCTCGTAGAGGTCTATGAGCAGAGTTAGAAAACCAATCTCACTTATTGTATCATATTCACAGATGCTTAGTGTATCTGTAATTCTGTGACATTTGATGACTGCAAGTGTGATCTACGTAATCGATCTGGTAACTACGTTGGCAGATACCTTTTCAAGAGGTTACGTAGAGCTGAAAAATGGGAACATTCGCACTTATTCTAGAAGGCTACGCGGGGTAATCTCTTATTATCAGAATTGATCGCCTGTGTCTGTAACCAGGGCACCTCCAGATTCGGAAACTTTTTTTTTGTGTTTTAGGTTAGGTTAGTTCGAGTTCGGTTAAGTAACCGCAGGACTATTTTGTGTTCAAGAGTCTGCAGACATGAATATTCAGATAAAAATCAGCCTTGAAGGCAACATATTACAATTTTAATACTTGTTTCTGGGATTTTCGAGTGTTTTTTGAGGTTAGGGTCGAACCTATACCCATTGCGTCAATTCTCATGGAGGATTTGGATTCAGCGCGTTAAAATACATAGGACTACATGTTTCGCATGCCCAGATTCGGAAACTTTTTTTTTGGTGTTTTAGGTTAGGTTAGTTCAAGTTCGGTTAAGTAACCGCAGGTCAATTTTGTGTTCAAGAGTCTGCAGACATGAATATTCAGATAAAAATCCGCCTTGAAGGCAACATATTACAATTTTAATACTTGTTTCTGGGATTTTCGAGTGTTTTTTGAGGTTAGGGTCGAACCTAGACCCGTTGCGTCAATTCTGATGGCGGATTTGGATTCAGCGCGTCAAAATACATAGGACCACATATGTCGCAATCCCAGATCCGGACACTTTTTTTTTTTTTGTGTGGCTGTGTTATCAATTAAATTTCTCGCAAAAACGAAGTCAATGGCTGTTATCAATAGTAAAGATAAATGATAAATAACATACGCGAATCAATTTTATTATTTTTTTTGCAATCCTTGGCAGCATTTTCTCCTCTTTTACTCTACTTTAACTTGCCCGCCTAAAATTATGCAATACAAAGAAAGGGCTGCACGAGTACATTTAAATCGCCCAACAGCAAACACTCAACCAAACACCACACACATATTTGTGTGCATGTGTTTATACAATTTTCATTTGAGAAATTTAAATATTAGGAAGATATCAACCAACATTAAATGTATGTCAAACGAAAGCTAACATCTTCATTTGACTACAAAAATAAAAAAAAAAATTAATCGAGCCGTTTCCTTATAATTAAAGAAATAGAGATTGCAACAATAAAAACCTGACATTGGTGCCCATACCGTAAGGTAAGACGTATACTACGCCAAAAATGTTCACTATTATTTGGCACCAATACATAGCGTACCATATATGGTACAAAAAGACAAACATGCATTTTGAGCTTTTCCTGGGAAATGGGGCATATATACAGAAAATGAGTATCCATTTCGGATTCGGCGGTTATTTTACATAGGGGACGCCTGGTCTCCATATTGAGGGCTGACCTCATGCATTTAAGGGTTAATGCACTATTGCTGCACTAATACATCTTATTTGTAATAGTGTTTTAAAACAAAATATTACAGAAATAAAAATTATATTTTTCTGCAAAAACGTCATAACACTAAAAAACACTACAAGAATTCACTCAAATTTTTACATGCACAACGTCATACATATGTATCTTAAAATAATGCAATATACACGATAACGAAAGAGATAGAAAAGTGATCTCACCTTTTTTTAATATTGTCGCAAAACGAAATATGGCACTTTTCTAGAGAACTTAACGATGTTGACCACACAAAAGCCGACGCACAACTGAGATAATACGTTGTTACAAATAAGACGCAATATGATAATTAGAGCAAAAGGCTTCTATCGCGATGCTGCGTAAAATGTTAAAATCTCGGATATAACACTTTGTCAGTTGATCAAACATATTATTTTCGATATATTAGTGATGCTAACTCAAAATTTGGGTTTTTTGAGTTACGACGACGTTGCAGCAAATGAGGGATATATATTATCAGCAAGTCACGTTAACTGATTTATTTGTCGACTCTTTCTTTTTACATTCAGCGTCGTTTTTTAAGAAAATAATATGAATTCACTATTCAATCGTGTCATTAAATTCAATGGAATACTCCCTCCACTTTTCTAAATGGTGAGAGCAAAAAAGGAGAAGATGAAGATCCAGAATCCTACTCGCTTATGACAGTATTGAGATACAGGTCATCCGACCTTGGCGAAGTTCGAATAATACGGCTAGGGAACCACAAAACCGTGGTTGCTTAGCTATTCAAGAATGGTGGCGAACAATATGGTGTGACGCTGATTGAAATTTAAGTGTGCTCTTTAGATCAGTCAGGTCTACGAATGACGATAAGCCAAATATTGAAAAACACCATAGAGGAGAAAATCGATCCAAACTATATCTTTGTAGACGTCATATCCGCTTTCGGCAGCATGATAAGGAGTTGCTTCTATGGCGCGATGTCTTAATTTGGTATTCCAATAAAATTAACAAATAAAACAAAACTGTAAAATGACGTCAACCAACAGCACCAGCTTCGTGAGGAAAACCTTAAGTCCTCTCCAAGTCGTTTGATAGCAAACGAGGCTTCATACTTCTTTTACATTATGTTGGAAAAAATAATTCGAGCTGTATAAATAAACCGTTCAGACCCCATTCTTTGTGTAATTTTTTTATCTTCTGTTTTTCCGAAAATTCCATGTATATTGGAACAATTCTCCGTCATCCCTTGTCAAGTTTAGTTTAAAGACAAACAAAGTGTGCAGTTACTGGCATAAGCTGGTAGCATCAAAACCATCGGCCTCAACAACAGCGCCGTTAGTTTTGCCTTTTCCAAGTTGGATAAAGCATTGAAGCGAATGGATATGGATCAAGGGCAAAGCAAAGTACCTCCTTACATCAAATAAACAGTCACAAACATTGATAGGAATGCCAGCCGAAACGGGGAAGTCATCCTGCCAACAAGTGCTACTTTAAGCTAAGTAGGCAAGTGCGTAGTAAAACCCTCTCCCGATGAACAGAGACCACACTCTATAAGTCTCTCATCATGCATGCGCTGAAGCACGTATGTAGGGTATCAACATCGGATGAGATGACCCTTGGAATGTTCGAGAGAAAATTTCTCCGAACAAGTTGTGGACTTTCAAGTCTTCGCGATGGACTTGGCTTCACTTGGGGTATCCAACTGGCGTGCTGTGCTGGATTCGGCAATGCTGTTATAGCGCTATCAAAGAAGAGTGCTTATTCGAAAGACCGTTTTATGTAGATTTTAAATAAAGCATAATGTAGTAATATTCTGACATAAAGTTTGGAAAATAGAAATGTAATTAAAAAGAAGCAGGCTGTGTCAGAGACACGGCCATTAAGTTTAACGTAGAATACGCCATCCGATAAGACAGAAAACATATGTAACAATAAATGATAAATAATACAAGCAAATGAATTTCTTTATTTGATAGTTACTTTGGATGATATACATAAGCTTATGATAGGAAAAATAGGATAAAAATGTTTTTAAATTATCAATTAAATTTCTCGCAAAAACGAAGTCAATGGCTGTTATCAATAGTAAAGATAAATGATAAATAACATACGCGAATCCATTTTATTATTTTTTTTGCAGTGCTTGGCAGCATTTTCTCTTCTTTTACTCTACTTTAACTTGCCCGCCTAAAATTATGCAATACAAATAAAGGGCTGCACGAGTACATTTAAATCGCCCAACAGCAAACACTCAACCAAACACCACACACATATTTGTGTGCATGTGTTTATACAATTTTCATTAGAGAAATTTAAATATTAGGAAGATATCAACCAACATGAAATGTATGTCAAACGAAAGCTAACATCTTCATTTGACTACAAAAAAAAAAAAAAAAAAATTAATCGAGCCGTTTCCTTATAATTAAAGAAATAGAGATTACAACAATAAAAACCTGACATTGGTGCCCATACCGTAAGGTAAGATGTATTCTACGCCAAAAAAATTTTTGGAACTTAGACACTTTCAGGACGAAAAATTGTTAACCACTTGAGTCAGCGGATGCCTCACATTATTCAGTGGGAAATTTTGGCTGCAGGCATTTCAAATATTTCATACACATGTTTGTACAACTCATACCAATACTTCACTTATTAATCGATCGATTAGAAACACTAGATATGATAGAAGATTTCTGATGCCGAGAAAAGAAGAAGCTGCCAGAAATTTCCGAACGACGAGAAACATTAGAGATTATAACAGTTTCTTGATGTCTAAATCAAAGTTTTGTAAAAGGTGAAGTGTTCGCAGCAAACCAGTATACAAAAACGCTGCCCCAGTGCACGTATCAATTTTTTTGTAATAGAAACTTAACGAATTCAGTTGAGGTGTAATCATAGTATAGTTAAAGTTGTAAAGTGAAGTTATACAGATATTGGACGTGCAACAAATTTAAGCTATAACCGTTATTTGTGAGTTTTATTTAACAATAACAATATTTATATTTAATTTTCCTCTATTTGAGAGAAGATATGGTATATTAGTTATGGATAAACTTATAAAATACCATACAATTTATCACAATATCAATGTGGTGTTGTTCGTTTGTGAATTTTACTCATTCGGCAAAACAAGAAAAACTTATAAAATTTAACAGTTATGAATTCCTTTAGTGTTGTTACTTGTCAGAATTATTAATAAAATGGTATTCATATTTAAAAACTGTGTTAAGGTTTTGTGACAATGGCGCAATATGTTTTCGGGATAAAAAGTGGCGGATTTCAATTATTAGCATTGGGAGCTCAATTTTCGCGTGCCAGCTGTTCATCCGTCCCCTGATTCGGTTTTGTTGCTAGCTCAAACCACGAGTTCAGGGAACGCTCTCAGCAGACAAATGAGAGTGTTTCATATCACATTATCTTTGATCAGGCATTCATGCAAACAAGTTCACTCTGCCCCGCTCTTTGTGAGTACCCAAATATAAATATTTAACTAATAAATGGGAATATGATTTGTTTCTATAGAAATTATGAATTTCCAAGAACAATATTAAATTTGCGAACGCATTATTTGTCGTTCCGTTAAATCTTATTTGCAACGACCATATATTCTTTGTTTCGCATACTATCAGCCGTGCTCACATATGCAAATTTCAATTCTACTTCAAACTTCCTCTTCTCATAATATATATATTATTTTTTGTTTCAAAAAAATTTAATTAGATTAGGCGAAATTTTTATGATTATTCCATTTAGTTTTTTTTACTAAAACTTTACCCAGTGACTATAAGTTAGTCTTACTTTTTCAAAGCATCAAAAATTCCATCAAATTTTAATTTTATTTACAGTGTGAATAACACATACATAGCTCAGTCGCTCTCAGAGGCCGCACAGCATGCTTGTTTATGTATAGGTTTGCCTGCCACTAGTTTCCAAATTTAATTTGCCATCCATGCATACAAAGTACAAGTTTAAACTCCGATTACGTAAACTCGGTTTAAATTCAATGACAATATAAGGTCGGCTTAAATTTGGCTATTTTGTAACACTTTTGTTTTTGATATTTAGATCAGTGCCAGGCAAAACCGAACACACGCACACACAAATATTTTGAGATTATATACTCAGGTGCGAAGTAGCGTTGCCGCTGTTGAATCGTACGTGTTAGTGTCGCTTCAATAAAATCAAGGAGAAAATGAGGGCTGCTGCCGATCGTGGCTGTGTACAAATACGATGATAGTCGGTCTCGCGAGCTGATTAGTTAAACTCAGTTCAACCGTGCCAAAATGGCGGTTTAAGCTAGCTTTGAGGCTGACTGAAAAATGGCACAGCGAGTTTAAACTTAATTTAAACGGCAAACAGAGCTAAACTCGCACCGAAAAACTACAAACTACGGCTCATCTCCCTACTCTTACAGCTTTAAGCTTTATCCACAATCACTGGATAAAAAAAAATAAAAGCGCAACCACTGCAAACGAAGAGAATCCAGCCTCAACAACTATTCTTAATCTCAAGCTCCCAGACTCTCCCATCTTATCAGATATACTCACACGCTATTATACCTCACTTTCTTCTCTTCTCGCTTCCGCGCCCATCTGCTAATTAGCGAATCCGTCAATTACGCTGTCACCAATTTCGCCAAGAACATAACTTACTATTATGGGCATTACAAACTTTTAGTACTATTAGTTTTCCCATTTTCAACAACAACAAATATGAACTTATATGTTCGTTGCCCTACAGTGGAACACATCCCATGCAATTATTTTAAATGAAACCAACCTTGCCAACAACGTGTGCTCTCTTGGAAGCTCCGTTTTGATCAATTCCAAAGGGCGCATAATTGAAGATTCAATTTTTGCTTTCAACGCCTTTTTAACACGCGAATCGTTCACCCATATTGACTTATCTCTGACTGTCATTACTCTTTTCGCCAATTCAATTGGCTAGCACACAATTGACAACCTCCATGACAGTGATCATTTCCCTACCCCCATCAAACTTCCTTTAAACCGTCACCTTACATAATTCCAGCCAAGGCTGGAATACAAGACTGTTTACACAGTGGTACAAAAGCTAATAAATTAGAATTACCTCGAAAGTGATTATATTTTATTGTAGGCCTTGTCGAGTAAAGCAATAATTGAGACGTGATATTTGCAAAACACCTACCCCTAAAATCTTGAATTATGCTTTTGCGTATTAACAGGGTGGCCCAAATAAGACCAGCTGATGTGAAACACAAATAACTTTTTTATTTTTTAACATAATTTATTTTTTCTTTTTGCAGATTATAACTGAACTCTTGGAAACTTAAAATGAATACGTACAGTCCACAACAACGCATTAAAATTATCAGTTTTTATTTTTCTTCTCAACGATCAATTGTTCTGACGCAGCGAAATTATCGCTGTTTTTTTAACGTAAGATCAGCGCCGACATCTTCCATGATTACAAGTTTACCTCGTTCACCAGATTTAACTGCGCCCGATTTTTTTTATGGGGATATTTAAAAGACAAAGTGTATGTTAACAAACCACAGACACTTGGACAGCTCAAGCAGAATATTCGAGACGAAATACGGCACCTGCAACCAGAAACATTATACACACATAAAATATATTTAACATATAAAAATAAATCATTAAAAAAAAACCGTTATTACAAGAGTTACACGTATTTAACATCACTAGGACTCATTTGGGCCACCCTGTATAAGCGTGTAACTAAGTATATTACCAATACGTTTTCAGGCAGATAAATGTGGTAATTTATAAGCCTGTAAATAAGTTTATTACAAATACGTTTTCAGGCAGACAAATGTGGTACAAACAACTTAATTAGGTAGAGAAATACTCCCTTATACTTGATGTAAAGCTGGTACTCGCTTCGGTTGTTTTGGTATACGCGGTCGAGTTTTTGTTCTTCAGTGCGTTCGGCATAGCTCATCAAATTCTGCAGTTTAAGGACGTAGTCCTATAACTCGCCATACAAGCGGATCCCGGCAACCCACTTCATTGAAAGATTTGATATTGAAAGTAATTCTAAAATGTGGAATTAAGTTAAATCAATTATTGATATAAGTAAAGTAGTACTTATTAAATTAATAAATTTGTTATGCTACTATTGTCAGGTCCAACGAACTTGTCGACGCGTCATAGCGTTATCCGTCCATATCAACATTTGATCATGGGTTCAGTTTTATGCTGTATTGAGGAGTTACACACATATGTGAGGCGATAGAGCTATCGGGCTCATGACGCCAACATCGATTTTCTACCTCTGTATTGGACGATGAAAGCTTTATAGATACTTTCCTCTGGATAGGTATCGTCGACGTAGTAGGTGGATATTTAGTGCATTTGGCCGATGAAGTTTTCCCTCGTCAGTATTAAAAAAACTTGGCGAATATGCCTTTTTTACTTCGCCTACTCGAGCTGCTTGCATCTATCTGCAATTTCAGGTCGATATTTGTGTTGTGAAACCGTAAAACTGATGCGCTGGAAAACATACATTTCAGCCTTTTGAATGCTGCTTCATGAGCTGCCCAGATGCACACCGTGTTTTTTTTAAGTACAATCCAAAAAAGTTGTCTTATTTCGGTGCACTTTTTTATAAATTTAATAAGATAGGTATCCATGACCAATAGCCATTATAGGTCTGATTTATTTTTAGGTTGAATTAGATTACGTATGACTGTAACCTTATCCGGATCCATACGCAGTCCGTTTCGGTTAAAACAATACCTAAAACTTAATTCGATGAGTAGCACAAGACATAATTTCATCTAATTTTCCTTAGTTTTCGCAAATATTAGGACGACGTCGGTGGGAACCATTTTTTAATGCACTTCTGGTGCCGATGTCAATCCGAACGGTAATCTGTTCTACGAATACGCCCTCGGCTATATTTAGTCTATTTAACTAAGGAATCAATGCGTATTCGTGTTTTGTTTTTCTGACTTATAACTATCTTCGGAAAAGTTGCGCCATTCGTTTTTTCCAAAACGTTCATACTTATTCTTTTGATTTTAGCTCGGTTACTCGTAAAGTTAGCATAAAGCCATTTCGTTCACTTTTGTCATGGACTTGGCACTTCGCATTAATTTCACCACATATGTTGTCTTTACTAAAAAGCGACTAAATTTGTCGTTATAGCGTGTAAAATTTTGATTTTCATTTTATTGCAAATCGCCGGTAAAACGTTAAACTGAGCTCCAGAATCAAACTTAACTTTAACTGTTTGATTTGTGATCGTAATTTGCTCATACCAGCTGTCAGTGTTGAAATTTATATTAATGGTGTCAATGAAAAATTCTTCTTCACTTATATATTTTTCACTAAACACAGTTTTGCGAAATGCCGTCTGCGATGACACTGATTGCAACTTTTGTTGTTGGCCGGCCAACGGTTTTCTCCATGTAGGTACCCGCAGAATCCACACCCGCTCTCTTTTTGCTTGGTTTTTGGTTTTGTAAATGAATAGGACGAGTGGGCATATTGTGCATTTCACTGTCTTTTAAAACATTAACCTCAGCTTCTTCCTTAAGTGGCTCCTTAGCTTGCTCGGTACATCTTAATTGCATTTTCAAAAGTTGTCTCTTCTGCAGATATCAGCTTCTCTCGGACGGTGTCGATTTGGACGCCACAAACAATTTTCTCTCGCAATAGAGAATCCGTTAGCTTGCCAATTCACATATTCTGCTTCGATTTTTTATTTTGGTTCCCCAGAATTTTTAGGCATGATGTTAAAAGAGTATCGCCCAAAAGAGACGGTCACTTTACGCGCAAAATATTTATAAAATTCTTTTATTTTATAGTTGCTGACGAACTTTTTTATACTTTTTTATTGCTCCCATGCCAATATGAACCGCGTTAATTGATGGACAATTCAATACTGTTTTTATTTAAGTAATCAAAGATGTGTAAGCAAATATAACTGTATATGTAATATATGCATATTAGCGTGCGATTGTATGCGTAGATAATTATGAGATAAGGGTTGCACATAACACTATGTCGGGTTTGTCATCGTTGATTGTTGTTGCAAAACCATGGCTTGTTGGAGTGGAGTATGCAGTACATACAGGAAAGATCTGTGTGACTCACATATATGCTGGCGGCTAGTAGTTATACGGTACGTTCGATGAGTCGGCTGGTGTACTTCGGGTTATCTTTCACTTCTGCTAGGAACTGCGCAAGCTTTTTTCGCAGCTCGTCGACGACCATTTGTGACGAACTTTGGGTTCGTGCTGGTCATCCGAGCTCTCCCAAAAATTAAAAGAGTGCGTATTTCTTTTTACTTTATTCTCGCGCTAGTCCGTCTAATATTTTGCTATCGTAAAGGAGTAGGAGTAGGACCTACCCACAACCTTCCAAGAGAGGGTGCAAAGCCTGTCCGTCTCTTAATATATATCAGTAGAGGAGAAGGAGTAGTAACTACCCGTCTTCTAATGACTTTGCTGCTCTTAGGTTAGGTTAGGTTGGAGTGGCAGCCGCCTGCAGCGGCTCACTTAGGCCAGTATTAGGCGCATTGTGTTACCACAAAGAAAAGTTTTGTACCATCCCAAAAAGAAAAATTACCCCTTACTAAACCAGTTTGCCTCATTGATAAACTTCAACAGACAATTTACCTCGGTGCTTGAAACCTTACTAAGGAGATCCCAGATGCCGCATTCTGATTTTACACAGTGCAGGGCACTTACTCAGTAGATGCAAGATCCTCGTCATTCTTGCAGCTCCTACAGCATCTTCGGAAGGGTACTCCCAACCTTTCAGGATGTATACCTATCAGACAGTGCCCTGTTAGAGCCCCGATCACATTCGAAATGTTTTCCCTTCTTAGAGAGAGAACGCTGCGCTACCGTTTCCGATCCCATTTGGGCCACGTCTGCCTTGAGGTTCGACAGGCCGTATTTTGCCTCCATCTATTGTCAGCTTGTTTATATGCAAAATCTCTGAGTAGCAGTTTGCAAGTGGCAAACGGCATACCAATGTGTTCTTTATCCTGAAGAATCTGCTTGGTCGTACCTTGTATTGCAAGTTCATCTGCCATGCAGTGTCCCTCTATGTCCCGGTGACCAGGGACCCAAATGAGGTACAGTCTGTTCTGCTTAGCCATCTCCTGTAGAGATCGGCGGCAGTCCAGCGCGCTATTCGAATTAAACGTGAGAGAGCTGAGAGATTTGATTGCAGCCTAGCTGTCACTAAAAATTAAGATGTCTCTTCTTATAATCCCGGTCCCTATCTTCTTCACCGCTTCCATGATAGCTGAGACCTCAGCCTGGAAGACGCTGCAGTGATCTGGTAACCTAAAGGAAATTTGTAGGAGAGGGTTTCGTGAGAAAACGCCCCCTCCTACCTGATTATCGAGTTTCGAGCCATCTGTATAGATGACAATGCTATAAAGTGGAGTGTGAAACTCAGGTTTCCACTCTTCCCTACTTGGAATTCGTGTAGTAAAGTTACTTTCATTTACCGATGTCCAAGCACACCAGTCCGTGCTGCTCGGAATAGAGCAGAACTTGTTCAAAATACTAGAGTGCCCATGGCTTTCAGGGTGCCACTAAGATGTCTCTCTTAGTCTCAAAGCAGTCATCGCTGCCGTCTGTTGTCCGACCAAATCTAAAGGAAGGAGGTCTAAAATGGCGTTCAAAGCCTCATTTGGCGTGGTTCTGAGCGCCCCACTTATGCAGATCATACTAGATCTTTGCACCTTGGTGAGTAGCCTGAGGTTAACCTCTTTGTCTAAAGCAGGCCACCATACGATCACCCCATATAGGAGAATCGGTCTGACGACCGCTGTGAAAATCCACCGACAGATCCGGGGATTAAGACCCTAATTCCTGCCAATGGCTCTCTTACATGTGTAGAGGGCTATGGAAGCCTTTTCATGACGTTGAATTAGGTTCTTTTTTCAGTTCAACTTCCTATCTAAAACAACGCCTAGGAATTTGGCACTTGTAGAAATACTTAACCGGGTACCATATTGTACCGGTGGGGTCACCGAAGGCACTTTATACCTTCTCGTGAAAAGTACAAGTTCCACTTTACTTGAGCTGACCCTGAGCCCGCAGTGGGTGGACCACTTGGATACCTCCCGAAGCGCTCATTGCATCAGCTCGCATAGTGTCTTCGGAAAATTTCCCCTGACTGCGATCGCGACGTCATCAGCGTACGCGACAAATATTTGCGCCACCCCATACCGTATCTCGCAGTAGCGTATTAACGGTGAGGTTCCACAGAAGTGGGGATAGGACACCTCCTTGTGGCGTCCCCCTTGACACGTGCCAGCTTAGCCCTTACTATTCTGCAACTGAGTAGCTGGCCGATAAACTCAACCAGTGAGCATTCAGCTCCTAGATCCCTAACGGCGCCAGTTATGGCTTCTGGAAGCACGTTATGGAAGGCGCCTTCAATGTCCAGGAAGGCTACAAGACAGAACTTCTTGGCACTGAGAGACTTCTCAATATAGCCGACCAAGCTTGGGTTTGCAACTCAAGGGTATGTGGATTGAGTGCCACCGGTTTTAAGCTCTTCGTGGAGCGTGGTAAAGGTAAAATTAGAGCCTGTATTCTGGCTAAAGCAGATTTAAATATCTTTCTTTTACCTAATTACAGTGATGGCGACGTCACGGCAATTCTCGCGGAGATAGCGGGTATGTCGATCGTACTGGCATCGGCCTACATGGCGTACGAAGGCGAATACCCTCCTCCCTCTATTGCTCGGAACTTGGTGTCCAAGTATGAGAGCGGGCACATGTTGGTCGGCAGCGACGCAAATGCTCACCATGTCAACTGGGGGAGCACGGGCATCAATGATCGAGGTGAGTTACTTTTCAACTACCTTCTAACTACTAACCTACTTATATGCAACAAAGGTAGGGATCCCACCTTCATTACTAGGAATCGTAAAGAAGTTTTAGATATAACTTTATGTGGTGTTAGTCTATCTGAACTGATCGAGAGTTGGCGGGTTATAGACGAACACTCCTTCTCTGATCATCGTTATTGTTCATACATTCACATCGCTTGGTTTTGTTTTCTTTATATGTTTACATTCAATCATTTACGCTGACTAAAAATTTAAACTCAATCATTTACGCTGACTAAACATTTCCATCGTTTTGTTTTGTTTTCTTTATGTCTACATTTAATTATTTACGCTGACTCAAAATTTATTTATTTTCCCCAATAATAAACACAGAAAAGAACAAAATTGTAAACTTAGCAATAATTTAGTATTTAAGAAAGAAATTTGTCAATAAAAGTTTGTCAGAAAGTCACAACCCGTCACTGGCTCAACTTCTTTCCATTTCTCCGCTGCAACCAAGTTCAAGTGCTTGAGTTGCTCCAAACTTTATCTTGGTGATACTGCCTCGATAAAAAATCAAACACAAATTCATTGAAGGACAAAAGAGTCCATTCAATAAACATTTGGTGACCCCTAGTTCTTCTTATAGAACATACAAAACACGCAACCTCGCGAATTACGTCAGATCCTGCAACATTAAACAGGATCAACGTATCGATTTGCTGCAAAAATTGGATAGTTGTCCACACAGCAATCAACAATATTCATTGGGGTCCTGCAAATAATCAGGATCAACAAAGCTACCAGCAACCGCAAAGGAATTTTGGAATTTTCGCAACATATCAGGACCAACTCTTGGGGACGCAGAAACCGTAGAGGACTCAATCAACTCGCAACCGCTAATCTACAGTCAGGAAACCAATCAACGGATCATCTGTGCATTGTGCTAGCTTCAGAAGATGGCAGAAGAAAAAATCAGTATGGACGTATTGGCTCAATCCCAACGCGAAACGGGTGATGTCATACAGGGAATCATAAAAAATTATAAGAAGGACTCCCAGTCCAGGAAGACCCTAGAGTACTATAAGGAACGCCTTAGGAGGTTGAATAGCGCATGGGCGGATTTCGAGACAACTGACAACAAAATACGTTGTCTTGAAAATCCACCATTAGACCACGATTATTTTGTCAGTAATTACTACACTGACATAGCTGCGCTCGTGGAAAAATACAGGCAGGAATTGGAGTCGGCAATGATGCAAACACCGGTTAACCAGCAAAAAGGTCCAACCGCAACAAAAACGCCCAATCCAGAAGCAGAGTATCAACATCAAGAACTGGCCGCCGCTAAGTCAACTATAACAATGGCAATGACACAAGCTCATCATCAGCCTCCACAAATTCAACAGCAGGCTATGTCTTCCCCAACACCTACTCCATCCGCAAGAGCTTCGCAAATTACCTTATCCATTAGAAGACAAAACGTAATGATATCGTCTCTAAAACGGGTAATCACAACGGACCCAACAGCAACAAACATGAAATTGAAAGAGAAGCTATGGGAACAGATCCAGGAGCTACATTTCTCAATTTGGGAAAACTGTGCCAACCCACTCGAAGAAGGATATGACATGGACTCTTACACGGATCTAGAAAACATGGTGATACAAAACTTCAAACATACAACAGTGCCTACAGCACAATACAGGGCAGAGTGTGCACAAACCAACGTGCTGCCACTTCCCAAAATTACAATTCCGAAATTCGACGGGGATTATTTGAAATGGCCTGCGTTCGCTGATCTGTTTTCACAGTTGGTAGTCAACCAAAACATTCCCGTTGTGCAGAAAATATGGTATCTCAAGGCGAACGTAACCGGTGAAGCTGAAAAACTCATCAGCCATCTTTCCGCCACAGCTGATAATTATGAGACAGCTTGGAAAGCATTACAAGACCGGTACAACAACAAGCGTGTACTGGTATATACACTAATGCAGAAACTAATCGATCAGCCGTCATCTGGGACGTCAGCAGCCTCCATAAAACAGCTACATGATGTCACTCAAGAGTGTCTGCATGCCCTCAACAATATAGGGGTGGACACTTCTTCATGGAGTCCAATGCTGCTTCATCTTCTCATAAAAAAGTTAGATCGAGGTCTTCACTCGCAATATGAAAAAACAATAGAAAATCCAAAGGAATTGCAGCATGTGAGCCAATTCCTAGAATTTCTAGAGACCCGGTTTCAATCAATGGAAGCCATGGGGCAGAAGGAAAAAGGGTCAGCCAAGTCGTGCGCTTCAGCAGCTTCAACAAACCAAGGCAATGCTGCATGCACGCTATGCAACGATGGCGCTCACAAACTATTTCAGTGCCAGACCTTTTTGAAATTAAAACCCTCGGAGCGGCTTAACTACACACAAAGGCAAAAATGTTGTGTAAACTGCTTACGTACGGGACATTCAGCAAAACAATGCATTTCACGATGTTGCATGAAGTGCAATAAAAAACACAACACACTGTTGCATTTGGACAACAAGCAAGAGTCCTCAAACAAAAAGGACAATCAAAAGGTATCATCAGCCGCATCATCTAAAACAGCAGGGGGCGCAGGGCCTTCATCTTCAACGTCATCATCTCAGGCGACCAACGACATAGAAGCTACCTCATTAGCAGCATCTAATAATCAACAAGCAAGTTCGTACGTGCTACTTAGCACAGCAGTTGTGAAAATACAAGCAGATGGAACGGAGGTGGAATGCCGTGCTTTACTCGACTCCGGATCACAAGTCAATTTCATCACGGAACGTCTAGTAAAACGGCTCGGCATTTCCAGACAGATTTCGAATATAAGCATCAATGGAATCGGTTCAACAAACACAAAGACAAGGCACCGAGTAAATGTAGGACTCAAATCCCGAATTAACAAGTATTCGACGCGACTTGAGGCCTTTGTTCTGCCGCGTATATTGTCACCACAACCATCACAGTTCATCAATACTGACAAATGGCCACTACCCAAAAATGTGGCACTCGCTGATCCAGCTTTCAACCGCCCCGATAGAATCGACATTCTGCTGGGCGCAGAACACTATCACGACTTGCTAGCGATCGGGCAAATAAAATTGGCAAATCAGCTTCCAACAATGCAGAACACTGTATTCGGATGGATAATTTCTGGAAAAATACAGGAGGAACAATCCAACAATCTGACGTGCGGAATATGCACCACTGATGAATCACTTGATGCTTCCATCGCCCGACTTTGGGAACTAGAAGAGATCAAAACATCCAGTAAACCAATGTCCATCGAAGATAAACTATGCGAAAATCACTTCGAACAACACACCATAAAAGATAATCAAAATCGATTTGTGGTGCAGATTCCTTTCCATCAAGGTCCTGAGGCTTTAGGTGACTCACACGGAATCGCAATCAATCGCTTCTTTTCTCTGGAACGGCGATTGCAGAAAACTCCGGAATTAAAAGCTCAATATGCTAATTTCATGGAAGAATACGAGAAGCTGGGACACATGACAAAGATACCAGCAGAAGCGATTCGCTCTCCAAACTATTTCATCCCACATCACTGCGTGCAACGACCGGAAAGCTCAACTACAAAGCTTCGGGTCGTATTTGATGCTTCAGCAAAAACTTCATCGGGACACTCACTGAATGACCTAATGTACACAGGTCCAACTGTTCAAAGTGACTTGTTCTCCATACTACTGCGGTTCAGGTTGCCCAAATATGTGTTCACAACTGATATCGAGAAGATGTACCGACAAATACTCGTCTCGCCTAAGGATCGTCATCTTCAATTAATCATTTGGCGAAAGGAACCCTCGCAACCCATAACGTACTATCAACTAAACACAGTTACGTATGGCACCAGAGCGGCACCATACTTAGCAACAAAATGCCTGCAGCAGGTGGCCAAGGAAAACACGATGCGGTACCCGCTCGCGTCGCAGTTTCTCCAAGAGAACTTCTACGTCGATGATGGTCTGGGTGGATCCGATAGCCTGGTGACAGCGTTAACACTACAACAGCAACTCATACAAGTCATGAAGGAGAGTGGCTTTAACCTACGCAAATGGTGTGCCAATAACCCACAATTGTTGCAGAACATTTCGCAAGGAGATCAAGAAGTCAATTTAGATTTTGAAAGCTCAAAGGCGGATTCGATCAAAACGTTAGGCCTCACCTGGCTCCCAAAGGATGACACCTTCTGCGTAAAGGTCAACATTGACTCGGTTCGGCGAATCACTAAACGATCGGTCACATCCGATCTAGCAAGGCTTTTTGATCCTTTGGGGTTATTATCGCCAGTCATAGTAACAGCAAAAGTATTTATACAAGAGTTATGGAAATTAAAATTTGACTGGGATCAGTCGCTACCAGAATCGTTACACACTAAATGGGCTACCTTCAGAAACGACTTGAACGCGTTAAAAACTCTTCGGGTATCGCGGCACATTGGTAAGGGAAAGGTGCCCCAGTCGATGCAACTACACATATTCACCGATGCATCACAAAAAGCGTACGGCGCAGTGGCATACATCCAATCCACATTCAAGGATGGAACAACCATGACTCGAATTCTTTGCGCAAAATCTCGGGTCGCCCCTCTTAAACGACAAACCATACCAAGGTTGGAACTCTGCGCGGCAGTACTTGGAGCTCAGATTGCATCAAGAATCAAAACTGATCTTCAGTTAACATGTCCTGTCTGGTTCTGGACCGACTCAGAGATCGTTCTGGCCTGGATTAACTCATTATCTGCCGCCTTTCATACATTTGTGGCAAACAGACTTGCAATCATTCAAGAGTCAACCCAAGCAGATCAATGGCGTCATGTTGGCTCAAAAAGTAATCCAGCTGATGTTTTATCTCGCGGGATTTCACCTGCCGCTCTAAAAGATTGTGCACTTTGGTTCTGTGGCCCTCTGTTTCTACACGGAAACGAGTCGATGTGGCCACCCACATACAACTCACAATTGGCAATCCCAACGGAACTAGAAAAAAAAACGTAAGGCGCCTGAGGCTCTTGTCACTTCAGTAGCTTCATCTGACTTTATGTATCTAATAAGACACAACAACTCATTTGCCCGTCTACAACGCATTATAGCTTACATGCTGCGTTTCAGTAATCGATGCAGGCGCAAGGAGATCAATCAACAGACTCAGTGCGCACTTACCACAATCGAACTAGACACTGCCCTGATGTACATAGTCAGGCGGATGCAAGATTCGGACTTCAAGGAAGAGATTGACCAGCTAAAAAAATATCAAGAATTGCGCGGAACAAGCAATTTACGCAACTTATCACCATTCCTGGACAACTTCGGCTTACTACGCGTTGGAGGTCGTCTTGAAGAATCGTCGTTGCCATTCGACTCAAAACATCAATTGTTAATTCCCTATAATGACCCAATTTCAAAACTCATCTTTGAAATGGTCCATCAGGAGAATAAGCATTGTGGAGCGCAAACTCTGCTGGGAATCGTACGACAGCGCTTCTGGCCACTGAAAGGAAAAATCATGGCTCGAGCTACTGTTTACCGTTGCATAAGATGTAGCAGAGCTAAGCCAGTACTGTTCAACCAAGTCATGGGAAACCTGCCTTCAACACGGGTAACACCAGCACGACCGTTCATCAATACCGGAGTTGACTACTGTGGCCCTCTAACAGTCCACTACAAGCTGCGGGGAAAAAGGCCACATAAGGCGTACATTGCAGTCTTTTGCTGCTTCGCGACAAAGGCTGTGCACCTAGAATTAGTGAGCGACCTCACAACTGAGGCCTTCATAGGAGCCCTCAAAAGATTCATTGGACGACGAGGCCACTGCCAAAGATTATATTGTGATAACGCAACAAATTTTGTTGGAGCGAAAAATAAGCTACCAGAGCTGTCAGAGGTCATACACACCCCTGCTGCACAAGAAGCCATTACAAACGCCTGCAACAACAAGGGGATCCAGTTCAATTTCATCCCGCCAAGAGCACCACACTTTGGTGGCCTCTGGGAAGCGGCTGTCAAATCAGCCAAGCATCTTCTGGTAAGAAGCGCAGCAAATGCTTCCCTAACCTATGAGGAACTTGAAACATTAATTGTAGAAATCGAGGCAATACTGAATTCAAGGCCCATTTCTCCAATGTCAAACGATCCAAATGACATAGGCGCGCTGACCCCGGGACATTTTCTGATCGGTGAACCACTCACGGCCCAAGTTGACGCACAAGCAAAGCCAGCAGCGTCGAGCCTGGCCACTAGATGGAAACTGGTCTCCCAACTTAAGCATCAGTTCTGGACCAGATGGTCCCGAGACTATCTAAATGAATTGCAGTATCGCAACAAATGGCAAGAGCAGTCGAAAAATCTTGAACCAGGGTCCATTGTCATCATCAAAGAAGATAATGCTCCAGTAATGCAGTGGCCACTAGGGCGTGTCGCAAGGACATACAGAGGAAAAGACAACACAGTTAGAGTTGCAGATGTAAAAACAGCCTCCGGTATGCTCAAAAGAGCCATTCACTATCTAGCACCACTGCAGAGACTCAAACAAGACACCACTAGCGAGGAACAACTAACCACGTCGCAGCCATTTGACACAGATGAGGAAGAGGAACAAGCTTCGCCAACTTCACAAGACGAGCGTCCAAGCAGGAAAAAACGAAAGACAGTCACCTCCAGTGTCATGATGACCATGTTCGTTGCATTATTAGCGCTTCCACTAATCTGCAACGCGAATAAAATAGAAATAACTAAGTTTCAACCAAACATAGGCATACATTTTGAAGGCATCGGCACAACACGAATTTCACGATCAGAATGGAAAATCATAACATATTATGAATTACAACCGTACTGGCAAGAAATGCAGACCTTCACAAAGGGGACTGCATCCCTAAAGCATCTATGTACCCTCGTATCTCAAAAAACAACATGTATAAACGTTCTCCAAAGTCTCAAATTTGGCTTCTCAGATCTTAAAGATGGAAACACTTTACTCAAGAACAACAGAAATAAACGCGGTGCAATAAATATCGTGGGAAATGTTGCCAACTCATTGTTTGGGGTACTGGATTCAACCTATGCTGAACAAATGTCGAACACCATCGAACAGATCAAGGAAGATGAAACTTATCTAATGCAGCTGTTAAAAAACCAGACCTCATTCATAGATTCAACCCTCAACATCTTTAAACAAGATGAAACCCAGATCCAGAGCAAATTCGACAACCTCGACGAGCAATTAAACAGAATTGACTCCAGGTTACGCGACAACGAACAAGAAACCCATGAACTTAAGTTAATCCAAAGTTTTGTTCTACTAGCTACACAACTGTCATTGATGTCAGCAAGACTACATCGAACACAAACAGCAATAATTACGGCATTGTCTGATTCTCAACATGGCAAGATCAGCCCACTACTGCTGTCACCATTACAACTTCAAGCCGAGCTGATACAAGTGAGAAATCACTTGCCGTCAACACTACAACTACCAGTCAATCAGGACAATCTGCTTCAGCTCTATAAAATCATGAACGTGAAGGGAGGAATTGCAAACAATCACATAATTTTCCATATAACAATTCCTCTATGTGATCCAGAGACGTTGGAACTTTTTAAACTGCATCCGATACCAGCTCTTCTCCACAACACGATGACAGCTATCCAGCCATGCAGTCAAATCATCGCCATAAACGCTCATCGAGATGAATATTATGCGTTGACTGAACAGCAATGGGCATCTTGCACACCATTAACAGAAGATGAAGTCTTATGCTCAAGCATGCAGTCTAAATTCAATTCAGATGCAGCCAAATGCCTATGTGAAATTTCGTTACTGAACAATGTCACTAGTACCAACTGCACCGTAACTCCGTTTGTAGAAAACACATCACTCATTCAATTGAACCACAACAATCAATGGATGTACACCATGCCGCACTCAACCCCTATGACCGCCGTGTGCAGCCAAGAACACATTCGACTCAATCTACAGGGCACTGGACTCATAAAAATAAGCCCAGACTGCACACTCAAATACAAAGCTATGTTCATTCAGGGACACGCAGTATTCACCTCAAAAAGTACATAGATCATATAAAAAATATATCGGATATCCAACAAGAATTACACCAACAGGTACTAACTGATCTACCTCAACAACTGACTCACATAAAAAGACACCATGCAGCAGTAGCTTACGCCGCCCTTCTTCTTACAATCGGAGTCATCATTGCGACAATCTACCAGAAGCTACAAAGTAGAAGAAGAAAAATAGGTCAACAAACCTCACCAGCAGCAATTTGCCAGCATGCAGCGTCATCAGAATTTACAGTAACAGTAGCTTGAATAACAAAGAAACAAATTAAAATAAAAGAACATTATTTTTTGTTTTTCAAATACTTGTATCGTCTAGTTACGGGGTCAGGAACATTCGAGCCATTGAAAATATCAAATATCAATGCAATGTAATTTTGTCGAGCATAGCTCAACGGCGGGGAGCATGTTCATACATTCACATCGCTTGGTTTTGTTTTCTTTATATGTTTACATTCAATCATTTACGCTGACTAAAAATTTAAACTCAATCATTTACGCTGACTAAACATTTCCATCGTTTGGTTTTGTTTTCTTTATGTCTACATTTAATTATTTACGCTGACTCAAAATTTATTTATTTTCCCCAATAATAAACACAGAAAAGAACAAAATTGTAAACTTAGCAATAATTTAGTATTTAAGAAAGAAATTTGGAGTCCATTCAATAAACAGTTATATTGAAATCGTATTGAACTTTTCTTTTACCAGCCCAAAAGTGCGCAAAAACCTAAAAAAACACGGATTGGCGCTCTTATAAAAAGTTATTTGAGGAGAGGCTAACCAGCGAACCTCTTGTTGAACCTAATTGCATCGGGGATCTAGAGAACATGGTGAACGTTTTTACGATGACCTGCTCAAATGCCCCAGATCAGGCTTGCCCTGAATTTAAACAATGGGGCAAACGTAAACCCCATTGGTGGTCACGTGAGTTGGACTCACTACGTAAATCTTGTAGGAAAAATTTGAACAAAGCCAAACGACTTAATCTCGAACTGGTATGGCAGGAGTACAAAAAGTCTCTTCAGACCTATAAAAAAGCTTTAAGGGCGGCAAAGAGATCTTCGTGGAGAAACTTCTGCGGTAGCATCGAGGGTGTTTCCGAGATAGCCAGGCTAAGGAAGATTCTCTCAGGATCCTCTAACCCGATAGGTTTCTTGCAGAGGCAAGACGGTTCCTTGACCTCAACGGGAAAGGAACCCCTTGAACTGGTACTAGATACTCACTTCCCTGGGAACACAACTGCGGAGGAAAGAACTCCTCCGTTTATTTCTTCCAACCCCGTCAACATACCGGTTTCGGAAGAAAAGGTTAAATGAGCTATCCAAAGCTTTAAGCCATACAAATCTGCAAGGCCGGATGGGATAATACCTGCTCAGCTAATTAAGACACTGGAAGTGTCTGCAAAATGGCTCTCTACTATTTTCAGGGCCTGTTTCAAACTAAATCACATACCGTTGGCATGGAGAAATGTCACGGCTGTTTTTATTCCTAAAGCTGGTAAGGCCTCATACACTAATCCAAAGGATCTAAGGCCTATCAGTCTATCATCCTTTGCTCTTAAGGCACTTGAAAGGATTATTAGTAGCTACCTGTCCGATACCATCGTCAGTCGACCTAGGAGAGCACCTGAAACTGCTTTAGAATGATGGAGGTTTATTTGCAGCACCCTCATGCGAGACAGCCGCTTCCTCCCCTCCAGCTACGACGGTGACGTCAGCTTCACCCTCCCCGTCACTGAGAAGCAACTCCTCCTCCGCAAACATCCTATGCATTGTTGGTGCAAGGTTCGTCTGGGAGGAGACGCTGCCTTCAGCGTCGGAGAGTTCTGGTTCCGGCTCCAGTTCGGTTGCCTCAATGTCCACGTCCATTGCTTCACACGACCCAGAGGCACTCTGAGCGTCCCCGCGATACAATTTGATAATGACCTCATCGAGGCCATACGAAACGCGGCCTTGCCTCTTCTCTAGAAGCCCAATAGACGCCTTATTAAGGGACAATACCACTTGTCTGGAAGGGCCTTCCGCGTCCTCGACCCGGACGACCCTCCAATCACTTGTCGGGAGGGATGGGTTCATCACCTGGAGCATCTTAAGGATGCTTTCCGGTGCCGATGGTGTCACCGGAACCCATACCCTCGCCCGTGGTCTGACTGGAATGTCCTTCCAGTCCACCACCTCCAACTTAGCCCCTGGGTAGACAGGGCCCACCTTTGCAACGGCGGCCTTATACAGCGCCACCGATCTCTGGTCCTCACAGGCTACCACCTTAATATGGCCCTGGTACCAGCCAGCGTCCTTACAGGCCGGGGGGGTTCCGGGGGTTTCCAGCAAAACGTCAAAGGTGACGTTCGCCAGAGCCGCCTTCACCCACCTCCACTGGTCCTGTGGTAAGAACCCGAGCTCGTTGCCTAGGTCCAGGACCCCAATAAGGATCCTGTCCTACACAACCTCGGCAAAGCTAGGCCTGCCCACCCAGGAGTGCGGCCGGATTCTTTTCGTCGCCGGAGTTTCATCCTCCGCCGATCTCTGTCGTTTAGACGAAAGCACCCGGTTTTCCACTGAAGCCCCAGTGACCCGGAAGTTAGGCAGCAGGGTTTTCGCCCTTTCCATCACTTCCTTCGCGCCCTGTGGCAGCGTTTCCAACGGGACCCCGTCGTATCTCCATAGCGTCTTCGTGGCCTTTCGCTTGTCAGCGAATTTGAGCCGCTCCGACTCAAACTTCAGAGGGGCGTGGCTCGTAGTTTCCATCGCTGCCACGCCTTATATTATCGTGTGTAGCTGCTTGTCGCCTTAATCCGCTCGGGCCAGGCCGTGAGATCCCTGCCTTCGCAAGATTAGGCTTCGCAGCCACGCCGGTGTTTGGCGGGCCCCTAGTGCCTACCGCCACGGAACGATCTGCCATCTCCAGCACAATCCCCGCAGCTTTGGTTGTGCTAGGCCCCGCCATAACACCCATAGTCACGGGCCGGCGTGCAGCACCCACCTCCAGCCCGGAAGAGCCCCATATCGGAGCGAAGCGGCGCATTAGGCGCTTGCGCCTGCGCATTCTTCCCCCGAGATGGGGAAGACAAGTTTTTTTGTGTTTTTTTTTTTATTTGTGTTCATCTTGGTCGTACGACCACCTGCTCGACGAGGTAAGCGCAGTGGTCTGAAAAGTATAAGGGGGAAAAGGGGGGGTTCACCACGACAGCGCCCCTTGCCGCGGTAAGGCCAAACATACTTCCTGAGGTGGCCCGGTGTGAGGGAGGCGCCGTTAGAATACAGCCGGAGTTTAGACCCCCTGGCTACAAACCGACCAATGGGCACGGTGACGCTTAACACCCTGGCTTAAGGGGAGGATTGATTAGGGAGGAAGGAGAACTGGGAGATATTAGGAGGGATGCAGGGCTGTTCTTAGAGGGTAAATAATATAGAGAACAGCGCGCACCCTACATATTTACTATGTTTTCAAAAACTTCTACGACTGTCTAAGTCAGCTCACTACTCACGACTGACTTTCACTGGTTGCCTATCAGCCGCAAACGCGTCGCATAAGTCCCGTCCTCTACTTCCTTTATTTATTGCATTGTGTAGTCGCTTAACTTCTATGCGTATGTAAATTAAAGGTTTTATATGCATTTGTACTTTACTTCATTTGTACATAAAATTAAGTAAAACTAAATTTAGGAGATCCAAGCCCTCGGTTTGGAGTCATCACAATCATAAAGTCAAATTCAATCACCTATAATTTATTTACAAAACTGATAATTAGGTAAATAAAATAAAGAAATAAAAAAAATTACTTAGATTAGAATTAAAAGATGTTCTTGTTACATGCGCGCATATTTCAGTTCTATATTTTGTTAATAACAAGTGTCAAACTAAACTAAACGCGGCGCTAATTCAGAATTACTTTTCCTCCTCCTAGAAACAAATTAGTGGTGGCTTCTTAGGGCTAAGAAATACATACGTAAATAAATGTCGGATTTTTGCACAAAACACTTCCCTACAGATAAATACTTTGTGCAATGTTATGCATATGAGTTTGAAGCCATGCTGACATCGATATTTTTTATAAAAAAAAATCATTTTCTTTTCTTATTCTGCATGTTTATTAGAGGTACAATAAAAGCACGGTTCAAACTATACACAAGGTTTTTATACTTGCTCCAGAAATTATATCACGCGCTTTGCTTCCAATTGGTCAATTATCAGAGGGAATGCAGGAAGCTCGAAATAAAGATTAAAAAATATGGAGTTTTTTTGCCGCAAAATTAGTCTTACAAAAAAACGTAAACTTCTCCTAATCATTGAACCCAGTTACTTGGTTTTTACACATGGTTGCTTAAAAAATATAAATTTTTTCCGGTAAATATCACAAAAACTTACTTTTTATTACAATGGTGTTTTTTTTTTATATTTGAGTGCCATTATACATATGTATAATAATTAAATAGAAATTTTATTTGTTCGTTATACATCCTGTTTAAGTTAAAAATATTAATTAAAATGATAAAGGCTGCATTGTTAGTTGTGAAGCGAATGTGTTGGCGAAGTGAATGATCACTCAAAAATTTTGAGCATTTCTATTATGAGTGACGAAGGAAAATATTTGCTTGAACTTGCTGTTTCCTTACCCAAAAAAATGGACTTTACAAATCAGTTCTCTCAAATTTGGCAATTTTGTCATTTCAAAGCCAAATTACTGTAAACAAGAACTAAGAACAAGATACTAATACATTAAATATTCACAAATAATTATCACCCATTACACGCATTTTAGCAAACATATTTGCGTTTCGCTATTCCTACTACAGAACCACGGTGTACTGAATACTGAAGGTGACGCCTTTAGAAGTACCGCTACTTTGGTTTTGCCGGGTTTGACAATTCTCAACTTCAACTAGACAAAGCTTTTTTCACAAATTAAGAAAAAGAGACACTTTTTTTAGTATTTTGCGAATTTATTTATTAAATGTCTGCCTATAAATTCATACTTTTACACTTTAGAACAATTAGAACACGTTTTTCAATGAAATATTGGAAGTTGTTCAATTTTCTCTCTCCCGTATTCTTGTTTACTAAAGGCGAGATCTGTCATTTCACCGCGGGAAGGCGCAATCTTGTATTCTATCATTCTTGCTACAGAACAGGCAAATTTGAGTAAAGATTCATTCGCTTCGCAGCTCACTATACCGCCCTAAAAATATTCGATAAATTCTTAAAATACACATATACATTTTCTTTTATTTGATTATGTTGTCCAATTAATCAGGATTCCTGTAATTGAACAAACTTTTCAATTAAACGATTCCGATACTCAAGTGATTCCCCGGTTAGTTGAACCAAAATTTGTTCAATTTTTGAAGTTTAATAAAGCTGGGAATACTGTATTATTATTAAAATGATTTATTATTACTGCCAACACATTAAATTTAAGTAGAAGAAAATTGCCATTAAAACAATGTAAGAGCACAATCGGCTGTGAACTTATTGAAATTTCCCCTTCCGCAAAGTGATGATGATGATTATGATTAGCATAGTAATGTAGATAATGATGGAGATGGTTATGATGATTAATTTGTTATGAATGATGCTTAGAATTCTAACAATAATCGGTAATAAAATTTAATTATAAGAACAGCAACATAAAATAAAATTCAGAAATATGCAAAACCTTTATTTGAATTGATAGCACCGTCGATATAATTTAATGTTTGAATATTATTTCACGCAAGTGTTGGACGCTGCGCCTTAGTCCAATTTTGGCATACTCTGTCGCTATAGTCATGAGCTTTAAAATAGCCCCACAAAAAAATAGTCTAGAGGCATCAAATTGCACGACTTAGGCGGCCAGTTGACAGACTCCAAACGTGAAATAAACTGTTCACGGAACTCGTCTGTCAATAGGTCCATTGTTTCGCGTGTTGTGTGGCATGTGGCGCCGTCTTGTTGGAACCACATACCATGTAAGACAAGCTCTTCCATTTTGGGCAAAAAAGTGCGTAAATATTGCAGGGTAGCGCTCACCCTTCACAGTGACCTTGCGTTGCGCAGCATCTTTGGATAAATACGACCCTATGATGCCGCCAGCCCATAATTTACAGTCACTTTTGCTGACTGCATTGGTAACTCATACAATGCTTCAGGCTGCTCTCTCACTCCAAAAACGGCAGGTTTGCTAGTTCACATATCCATTCATCCAGAAATTAGCTTCGTCGCTGAGTGTAATTTAGCGGGCGATGAATATTGTTAACAGATAATAAAGTTCAATAATTTGCAAGCGTTGTTCATTTATAACACGATTCATGGTTAAATTATAGACCAAACTGAAAATGTTTGACAGTGACAAAAGACATAAAGCGTGCGTGAGCTATTAAAACCAGTGTTGACAAAAAGAAAATAGTTAAAAAATTACCTTTTATAATAGAACTGTACAAAAGTCGTGTCTGTACATTGAAAATTTCTTAAAAAAATTACCGAAGGTGATGCAGAAAATGTGATAAAATATATTTGGACTTGTTTTAGAATTTTTGACTGTCTGCTTGTCTCTTTGTCAGTTTGCATATTTGAATGCAGCTACCTCGGAAGCTACTGATGAGATTTTTATGGGACTTTAACTGATGGCATAACATAGGGTATATTTTATCAAACTATTAAAGGGTATATAAAAATATTAAATGAAAAAAAACAATGTAATATAAATTATTTAGAATCATATTCTTTTGAGTAATTTTTTCGTTGATTATTTTTAGTTGTTGATATTTTAATAATTTTTATTTTCGCCTTTAAATGAAAATTATCTCAGTTGTATAGATAAGAACAGCGAACCCGTCAATGTCATTTATGTAGGTTGATGGATAATTTATTTTATTTATTTAAATTTTTGTATGAATTGATCCACAGTTTCAGGGTCGATTACCCCCAGTGTTGTTTTGCAAGTCGGTTACAAAAAAAAAAAAAGCAGGCCTTAGTTGCGGAAAAACGTCAAACAAAATTTACAGAATATAGCTTTCATTAATTCTAAAGCACTATTACACATTGTAGATAAAGGATGTTTAACTTATTTGCAAAGTGGTTCGTTTCGAAAGGAAACGATAAAAAACCTTTGATTTGAAATTATAAATATAAGTACATACATTGAATCACTCGTAAATGGTTTATTTATCTATTTTACCTATAACAATTTTACAATAATGAAGTATAGCATAAATTAAAAAAACGGCACTAGCTACGTGGCTTTCGGTCGTCCCTTTATTGAGTTTTATTAGCCTATTATCTATTAAATCTAACTTTAAGCGTTAGTGCGAGAGAATTTATCACATTCCTGGCAACAGTATCAGCTTATTCATTTCCCGGAATTCCAGTAAGACCAGGGATCCACATTAGCTTGGTTTTGTTTCGAGCTGCAATATGCGAATTTCTAATGGACAACATTAATTTATCCGTGTTGGTGGACTGATGCGTGATTTGCTGAGAGAGCAGATGATGTATTTGTTGGCATACTCAACGGCCAGTTATTTGAACTATGTTTTCGGCAGTGAAAATTGTGCACCATGGATAGACTAGCCTAATGCATCCCTTTTTTTATTGGTTACAGCTAAAGTTGTGTAGTCTGCGGTATTGGACCCATCGGTAAATATACACCCTAATCGGGAGTTTTATTTTCACCCGAAAATTTTCCCTTTTTGTTCGCCTTATCGGCAGCTCGCGTAAAATATTTTTCATGTTCGAAAAACATTTCGCCTTATTGGCAACTCTTTATTCGGGCGAAATGGACAAGTGGAAACACACAAAATTGTTCACTTTTGATTTGACGGCGAACAAGACGGAAATAAAATGTAAGTAATTTTTTGTTTTGAATAATATATGTACTTTTAATAAAATTGACTTTTACTTTTATGTGTAAATCAATAAATAGAGCCCATTCTGAAGTTCTGCTAGACAAAATGCTGCAAACCCCCGACATTGCAAAAGGGTTTGCAAAAGAAAATCGCCACAAAGTGGTCGAGTTTTGGAAGCAGCTTACTGTGTCGTTAAATAGCGTGGGCCCACCTGTTAAAATTGAATTTGGGGGGAACAAGGTAAAATTTATGTATAGTTATGCTTGTAAAATCTGATTATAATACCAAATTATCTATTAACTAGGTATGGCCTGACCAAAAACGCTATGTACGGAAGAAGACTTCTCAAAATAAAATGTACGAAAGGGGAACAGGCGGCGAACCCAACAAAACGCATCCATTTGCAAAACCAGAAGAGGCAATATTCCAACTCTTGGATATGAAGGAATCAGTTGATGGGATTGAAACGTCGCAATGCTATGGATTGCCTGCAAAAAGAGCGAAGGTAAATTCGGATGTGGAACAGTTGGCGGATATCGTTGTATAATTGGATGAAGTTGCTGGTTGTAGTACCGATTTTCTTGAAAGTATCCAGGATAGGGAACCTTCTGTTTCTCAGAGCCAAAGCGAATGTTCACCAAAGGATAGCAGTAAGCAGCCAGTTCTGCAAAGTAGCCAAAATACCAATAGGGCAATGAAACCAAAAAACTGACAAGTACCGAGTTGATTTTAAAAGAGCTGGAGACACAAAAATAACTTTGTGTAAATTAGGCGAAATCTTGTCAGATAAAACGACCCACAATACCAAAATGCAATATTGTGCTGAAAATATATACCGCACACTAGAACGTATATGCGATCAGAATGAAAAAAAACGAAATCAAACGACTCAATTATGAGATGGAAAAGATGCGAAAAATAGAAATTGAGGACCTAATTGAAAACAATCAAAGAACTTCAGAGTTAAAGGAACTTAAATTAGAAATTTTACGAAAAGGCAAATCCAAAGATTAAAAAATGTATTTTTGTAAGACTAAAACCTGCGAGGTTCTATATACATATATTTTAATATAAGACAATAAAGTTACCTGAATATTCTTAAATAAAGATAAAAGAACGAAATGTAATTTGTTAAAGCGTGTTTGCGATTTCTGAACGAATGCGCTGGCCTGCGACCAGATACGTGCTGTTAACTTCGACTATTGGTCCATTATCTACTGTGAAGATCCGAAATCTACATTAACAGATGAGTCAGGAAAACTTACGTCACTTTTGTCATGAATGCAAATGTTATGTAAAGCTGCGCAAACGTTAATTATTTTTACTGCCTTTGCAGGAGCATAGTACAACTCTCTTGCACTTAACAGGCATCCCCATCGGTTTTTAACCCTCAAATGCACACTCTTTAACCGCCATAGATTGCGTGACCATATTTTTTTCTCTTGGTAACTACGGCTCGGGAAACACAAATCTAGTCAGATTTTTGATATATGTATGTTATGGCTTAGACACCAGATGAGGTGGAGGGTAGGAGGCCTGAGGGCTTCCTTGTGGGAATATGAAACCAAAAATTCAATTTATGAGACAGATGCAAGTTGTTCAGGTAACAGTTTTTAATTAATAGTTAATGTATAACGTACAAAAAATAAATGTAATGAAAGTACTTAAAAGCTATGGTTTACTGTGGTATGCCTCGAAGCAGTTTTTAGCAACACCACGGTGCACCGCAACATAAATGGACGTGACATTTACTACAAACGCATTGGGTTTGTGACGTTCTGCAGTACTTGCATTTTCTTTTACTATCTGTTTTGGCCAACCATGTACACCAATAATCCAATATAATGGTGAACCATTTCCGAGTTCACATGCATTTGCGTGCCGATATTTTCTGAAAGAGCTTTGGCATTTGTTTGTTCCACAATGGATTCAATTATTTTTTCGGTAAAAGAATATTTGAAGAACTCAAAGGGTGTAACAAGGCAGGCTACTTTATCAGGTACCTTATCGTTTCCTCTGAACGCTACCGCGTTTACATGATGCTGCATGCTATTTTTTCGCCAAAGAACTCGTTGGACTGCTTGTCATATCTAGTGTGGAAGAAAACATTCGTTACTATTGGAAATTTTTGATTTAAACTAATATTTATCCTAATTTGAGCTGTAAAGCCACCTTGGCCTAAACTAACAGGTGGACCTCCCTCGTCGTGCTCAGGTAACGGAGACCGTGGCCTTTTTCGATTGACTCTCGCCACTTCAATTGATGTGTTTTTTGATTGACTTTATGTCGTTGGTGTTTCGACGGTTGTTACTGTTAATGAAGAATCCTGTAGTATCGACGATACTTCAAAGAAACTATTATACAGAGAAATTCCAACATCTTGGATGAATGTCCTACTTGTTTCTGCTGAGTTCAAAGTATTCAAGCACTCATCTCATTCGTTCATCATTTTCTGGGGTTATTTCCTCTAATGTGTAATCTGGATCATTTACAGAGTTATCATCATCAAAATCACTGTGATCTGGTCCAATCACTGATTCCATCAACTCACTTATCTGTTCATCACTTATTGAGCTCAAGTAAAATTTTTTTTGTCTCTCCTCCAGAGGTCAATCTCCAATTTTCCGCCTTTTTCGCGCTTTTACGAGTCGTTTACGTCGATCAGATATAGTTCCAAGATTATCTGTTATAAATCTATAACACAGGGCCAGAATATGAAAAACTGACTTTCACTAAAAAATTAGACACTTTTTTTTATTTCTGGCTGCACAAGGCTGCCCACAGGCACGATCAGAAAACTTTACAAAATCCTCACAATACGTAACATAATCCACTATCTGATATCAAACTACCAATCTTTATACTTACGAAAACCTGCAACAAAAATTCTGATCAAGGTTAGTGTTATAAATTCACTTTTATGAGTTTAAGAAGACGAAGCAATTTACTTAACAATTTTGATTGCGTATTTGATGACTTTTAGCACTTTACTGACAATACCTAAGCAATTGAACACAAACGCTTGTTCGAATTGATCTCTTGCTGTTGGTGCACAAACACACGAAAGCAGCCAATAACAAGTAGTGGGAAAAAATTTATAATTTTTAAATTAACGAACTTTGAAAGTGAATGCCCTGAGGCACTCTTGTGCATTAGAGGGTTAAGTACACCATTTGTTCTTTCGATTATATTTCGACAACGTGTGTGTACTTCATTAAATTTGGCCTGAGCTGAACCACTTTCTGGTGTTCTGGTATGGAGTAAGTAGCCAAGGCTCAAGGGGGTTCCCAGCATCTCCTGAAAAGTTTGGAATTTTAAAAGCGGTCGTTTCATTGGTTTCAAGTTGTTACCTAGTAAACGAACTTTGTTGTGTGCTTGCAAATAATTTCGTTCCATTTCAGATCTTAAGCTGCTTAGGTTCCATATAAAGGCATCGTGACAAGCACCAGGGTGGTACCCTCAATAAAACGAATTCTCAGACGGCTGTCACATACCTGAAAACCATTTATAAATACACTTATTTTTATTTAAACTTAAAATATAAATATAACACTTACGAGCATAACATTTAAACTGCATTTGCCCTTTCTGTTGTAAAATTGATGAACGTTCTTTGAAGGAGTTATTATATTGGCATGTGTTCCATCAACACATCCTACAACTCCTGGTATTGCGTATTTCGTATAAAAATCGTATGCAGTTTGGCGTTGCTCTTCTAAGGTGGGCCAACTTATCCATTGTGGACAAAGCAATGGCTCCAAAATACAAAAAAAAAACGCAAACATGCGCTCAATTTTACAATAGGTGGAATTCCAAATTTTTGTTTCAATGGCGGCAAGGAGTTAGGAAGGATATCAAGCAAATACTTAAATGCCGGCTTGTTTAGCCTGTAATATTGCCGAAAGCTAAAAAATAAGAAACTTATTTAGTATTTAAAAGTGCCAAGAATAAATTTTTATCTCACATTGAATCACTTAACTCTAAAAGGTTAGAATTGTCCCTTAATTGCCTCCTGAGTGCTTTCACGTTCAAATTCTCCTCGCGCTCGATCAGTAATAACCTAAGTGCAATACTGTAGTATGATAGCACATACATTCTGACACACACACACACAATACACATTGCGTACAATATTACAAACTGATACACAAATATGCTAAACGGTAATACATACAGACATACAAACATACACACAATGCACCCTGCAGAAAATCGGACTAGTTCAGAACTACCTTCGAACTACACCTTTCAACGACAGTATTAGTTGCAGCTCTATACCCAAGCAATGGTTTCAACTGTCCACTTTTACACGGTGTTGTCATTGACGGTGGCAATTGTCGCCCAGTGCATTACTTTGCCACTCGCCTTTAACTGGTTCCGTCGTGGACAGTCCTAAGGTAGTTCCGTCATGCTTAGTTCTACTCCAAAAAAAGCCACAAAATCTAAATTAAAAACTCATTTTATCAATTCAAAACATGTATATATGTATCTATTTTTATTTTTGAAACATAAAAGTTAATTCTCCTCAAAGCACAAATTTAATGTTTTCTTTCCGATATATTTCTTGTTTTGAAATATATGGACACACATAAAATTAACAAAATACACACTTATAATATGGAATATTAACATAAAAATTCAGTTCTCTTTCAACTTTCATACTTTTATAATAAAAAAAAAATTGTATTGACATATAATATAAAAACTCTGTTCTTCATGTCAATTCATATCTATGTATATAGAACAATTTTTGCTAATGTTGAATTCAATGCACATATAAAGGTACATACGGGCATGTGCTGCAAATCGTTTTCGCATGAAAGTGCCACCGAAACAATACGACAAATACGTGTTTGTGTGACACTTTCATGCGAAAACGATTTGCAGCACATGCCTGATATATGTATATGTATGTATAAAATATTAAGGCAACTTATGGGTCAATTTAAGAAAGTAATAAGTTTAAAATCAAAGAAAGTAATAAAGTTTAAAATCAAAGAAAGTAATAAAATTTAAAATCAAAGAAAGTGTGAAGTGAACAAAAGGAAGAAACCAAAAAGTTAAGTAGGGGTGGTGGCTTTTGATGCAGATATGGTTTTAAAATTGCGCTTTTTCTGCATTCGGATGGCCTTGCGTAGGTTGTCCTCTGCATTTTCGACCTTCGGGAGTTGAGAAACTGAATCTATTTTACGGAAGAAACATGTATGTATGTACATAAGTATACGGTGCTTCATTATTGAAACTTACGACTTACCCAGAAGAGCAGCATATAGTTTCTCGTAGGTTTTGAGTCTTTTCTTGCCGTGCGTCCCGTCCAAATTGTGGCTGAGGACAACTGAATCGTCAAATATATTCTTCAAATTTCGGGTGGCACTTTGCTGCAGCAGTCTCTTTATGGTGGACACCTGTAAAATAAATAATAATTTTACTCCTAACTATTATATTGTGGATAGCTGTATATATGACCGGGAAATATATACGACTTTCACACTTACGAAAATCTCCCGATTCTCCGGCAATATTTTTTCCTCTATCGCTTTTAGACTTTCTTCACTTGAAAGTGGGAAAAGCTCTGCGATTGGCGCTCCCAATGACTCCTGGCGAATTAGCTTTTGCGTGACGATTTTCTGTTCCGCCAGAGCAGTCATTACAGCTTTATTATGGGCAAGTTGAGTTTCTGAAATTAATAATGATTTGTTATATAATCTTGTGGAATATAAAGCGCTTCTTACGTTCCATTTGCTCCAACTTTTTACAGACAAATGATTTTAACTTCCCGACATCCTCTAAAATGAGATATATGTACATACGTATGCTTAATGTTATTTCTTACATACTTCTGATATGTACAATGTACATTGTACATATATGTATGTAGTTATAACTACCTTTAACAGCGAGAAATTGCTCATTTACAACGCTGCAGTTACAGTTAGAGCTGGAACTTCTGGGATCACCGTCTATAATAAAAAATACAGAATGTTTGTTAATAACATAATTATTGACAGTAGTGGTATGTACTTACACTGTGGTTGAATATTTTCAGCCCATCCCTCATTAATTTTTAATTTTTTAAAAGACATTTGGTATTTTCTGAACGCGTTTAAATACATATTTTTGTGCATACATTTTTGTGCGTGTAAAATTAAAGTATTAATGTTATATTTATTTGTATTATTAAAAATTTATTATTACAAACATCCATGCAAAGTTGGAATCATGAGTAAGCGGCCTTTATGAGGTAAACCTAACAATTTGCATTCTATTTCGTCTACAGAAAACGAAATTTCTTCTTCTATTGGAGTTAAATCTACTAAACATATTCCTATAGTTGTTGAATCTAGAGGTTCAGTGAAAAAACTTTCTAAATTTATAAACTTCTTTCCTACGACTAAACCCCCATTCTCTTTTTTAAAACCCGTTATTTCTATAGGATTATACGGCTTTATTACACAATAATTGTCAGGGTGTTTCGAACTAAAAATACAGTTATTGTGATAGTACTGAAACGTTCTATTTTTAAGTAATTTTAAACCAACACATACAGGTATTGTCACCAAATTTTCGAGTGAAATTCTATTAAAAAGTTGTTGTAGCACATGCGTTGGTTTCTTTACATATTTTTTTAGGGTTTGCAAATAGTTTTCGAAAGCATATGCAGATGAGCCAGATACAAGGCCTATTGCTTTAATATTTTCTGCTAAGTGAAGCAGGTGATGAACATTGTATGTCACGCTCGTTTCTCCGAATACGACGGGGAAGTTTTGAACAAATAAATACAATAAATGTTTAGCTATATTAATATTCGCAAGGTAGGTTTTAGGGCAATGTAATATCCTACAAGCAGAGTGGATAAGCAAAAATTGATAATATAGATCATCTGGCACATAATCCTTTAAAACTGAAATTCCTGTGTAGAGAAGAAATTGGCGAAATTCAGTTGCTTTCCAATTAAATATTTCTTCGAAACCCCTAGGTTTTCTAGCAAATTCTTTGGGAATAAACGGCTTCAAGTCCTTTAAGCTCTTTGAAATAATGTCTTTATTGCATTTAGTCACCCTCATATTAGTTTTATCATTTAAAATTCTCAGTAAAAATTTGCGCATTACCCCTAAGTCAAGAAGGTGCATGCTATCTATGTTAACTTGGCTAATCATTTTTACGCCAATTGATTCCAATGGCGTTTCTTTATTCCTATATTTTGGTAAATGATGATTTCCATATACTCTGTTAGTAAAATCGTCATCCGACACTAATTCTCCGCTGTCTACGCTATAAACAAGTGTATTCTGATTTTTTCGACCCACTTGGGTACATATTGCACAGCCATTTGCCGATACGTGACCAGGAATACCGCAAATAAATGCTTTAGCTGGGGCATCGCACACAATGCAACGAATTTCAACTTTGATGCTTTGGCCTAAAATTTCTACCCCATTTGCTATTATATCCTTCATTTCCTCTACAAATGAATGTAAATAGGTTTCAAGGCAGTCTGGCTTTTTGGTACCCAAGTAAATTCCAACAGGAAAAACTGAAATGTTTTCAACATTAACTATTCTAATTAATATTGGCCACAGCTGAGTGCGGGAACTTCTGTACAAGGGTAAGCCATCAATATTAATGTCTACTAAAATAGACCTGTAGTTTACTAAAATATTTGATGCTTTCTGTAACTGTTGTCTTACACCGATGTGACAATAGGAACCCGGAGAAACATTTTTGATGATTGCACGCTGTCTATGCTTTGCAAACAATGTCTCAGCACTTCGCGGCACATCCAAGTTTTCGCTACGTAAAATTAGTAACAACTCTTCAAAACTTTCCCGTGAAGGTCTATTTTTAATAAACCATTTCGCAAGTTTTTCTTTTAAACTTGGTTCTTCATTTAATTCACTTGTTTCTTCATTTAACACACTTGTTTCAATCCTAACCTCTGATTCTGCTATTTCTACCTCGTCAAACTTTTCACCACTGAGACTGTTTATGTAAATGTCCCTTTGCTTTTTAATTAGTCTCTTTAAATTCCGCTTACTCATTATTTTGTTTATTCTCATTCACTTTTATTCACTTTAACAACAATTCGCAAATGTAGCACTTAACACGCAGCACAATTTCTTTTCATAAATAGGGATCAGGGTAAACAGCTGATTTTGCAGATGAGCGATTATCGATAATAACCTGTTGCGCCGATACATCGAACAGTCTTTTAATTGTCGTTTTCGCAACCGGTCCCAAACCTGATGCGAAATGACTAGCTCTGGAACTAAATTTTTTTGGGACTGGTTCTCAATTTTACTGCAGGGCAGATATCACAGAATGATACATACTGACACACACACGTACAATGTACACTGCACGCGCGCAAGGCACCACACGCAAAGTGTAACATAAAACCAAATGTCTGGGCGCAGAACAGCGAGCTCAATAAACAACAAGTACAAGTACTTTTGGTGATTGACCGGTTAGCAAAAATGCATAATACATTCCGGCATCAAATTGCTGACATTGCATTTCGGCTATTTGAAGGCCAATAAACATGGCAAACACTAAGTGCATTTACCCTAATTATATTTTAATTTAGTACCGTGTGAAATCAATGCATGAGAAAATATTTGTAAATTCGTATTTGATTTCTCATTGGTTAATTAAGAATTATTAATAAGTTTTCTCTGCGAGGAAATTAGTATATAAGAACAACATTTTTGAAAATAAAGTGAATAGTAATTTACAAGCTTAACCGTTTGCATTTTATTGTTCATAAGAGCGGCCTGGTGGCCTACAACATATAGCGTGTCGCGCTTTGTACGATGAATTTTTATAAAAGGGAATTTTGACCGATACCAACAACATTACATGGCGATCCTGCCAAACTGGCGACCATCAATTAAATATTGCCAAACAGGCGATATCTTAAACTAAATTGTCCTGTCAAACAGGCGATTTTTTATTGATCCTACCCAATTGGTAAAATAAAAAATTTTTAAGATAAAATTTGCAGCATTTTTAAATAATCTTTGCTTGCTATGGAGGAAACCCCTTCAATAGAAGAATATACAATTCAGTATATAGAAGATGCCCCAACATATACACCAACTCCAGTAGAGAATAAACCAAAACCCATTTCAATAGAAGAATATAGAACAAGACAACAGATACAACAAAATAACTATAGAAATTTTCACGACTCAATTACTGAAAAACCTAGAAGGAAATCAAGAGCCGGTAAAGCGGTGAGATACAGGAAAGAACTTCGCGAGGTGTATCAGCTTATACACATTACATCAGGAAAAGCAAAAAAAATAAATCTAGAAAAACTAAAGGAATTAAAAAGATGTGCGGCCCAAAGCAGACTCAACAAGCGCCCACAGAAGTCATAAATAATAACGTAAATGATAGCATAATTATAAAAGATGATAGTACCAAATATTTAGTATATTCATTAATTGTAATCATTGTTTTATATGGGTTATTTAGGTTACATCAATATTATAAAAACTATGTAAAAACCCAGATTTCTAGATCAGTAGCTAATATCTATAGGTAAGTACTTAAAATAAATAAAATAAATATTAAATGCTTAAAATAAGTACATGGACAAATTGAACAACATTTTATCCAATTTAAAAAAGAATCCAACTAGGACATACTCAGATACATATATTGAACATACAAAAAGTAAAATACAGGAGATTTGGGCAGAGGTTGTATTGCAAAATAAACAGCATCAAATTGACGAAATATATCCGTTATTTCAAAACATAACTTCCAAAATTTATTCACTTCTAAAAAACAAAATGGCAAGCTTTGACGTTTCAACTGCCTCAAAGATAATCCCCGAATTCGGAGGAGAACATTATCTTCTTACAAAATTTTTAGACACCATTGAGTTTTATGCAAATACAATAAATGATGCACAAAAGCATATGCAATTAAAATATATATTAGCAGGCGAAATTGCACAAAAAGTAAAAAATAGACTTTTAGCAGAAACAGAACCATCTACTATAAATGAGTTCAAAGATACATTACAAAAGTTGTATAAACTAAATAGAAATCCGCTAAAGTTACAAAATACGCTTAGCGCAATTAAGCAAAGCAACTTGCCATTGCAAAATTTTGCATCAAAAATTGAGAGCATAACAGCTTCACTAAACGAGATTCAAATCTCACAACAAGGCTCAACCCATAAAACGGTAATAATTAAGCTTAATGACCAGTTGGCATTAAATGCATTTAAAAATGGTGTAAATGAACCATTAAAATCAATTGTTTTCGCAGCTAGACCGCAAACTTTTTCTGAAGCACTTCAAACAGCTCAAGAAGTGGGCATACCAGCTAATAATTCGAACATGTTTAGAAACAGATCTAATATTAATAGCTACAATAATACACGTCAATCATTTAATACAAGATACAACAATGGAAACAGAAGGTATGATAACCGTAACCAAAATTCCAATAACATTAGTAGGTATACTAATAATAATATTAATAACAACAGAAATTTCAACAACCACAGAAATAATAATAATAATGCAAGTTACAATAACAACAACAGAAATTCCGACCGACGTCCACAAAGTTTTGATCAGCAAAGGACAAATACTATTAATCAAAGACAGAATTCTCAGAAAAACTAGGACGTCCCCAGATGAAAGAAGCTGGGGAATAACTAAAAAATTAAATACGTATAGCATAATACAAAAAGACACAAATTACATAATAGTTAGATCAAAGACTGTACAAAAACCGATAACATTTTTAATAGACACAGGTGCAGATATATCAATTATAAAAAAATCAGCTATAGAAAAAAGTCCAATAACAAATTGTCAACAATATAACATAAACGGACTTAGTGAAAATTTATTAACAACAAATTCAAAAACAAAACTATCACTTCAGTTTGACGAACTTAAAATTGAACATACATTTTATATTTTTGATAATATTAACATAGTTACAGATGGAATTATTGGCAGAGATTTCTTAACCAAATATAATTGTAAAATAGATTACGAAACTTTTGTAATCACAATTATACATGAAGAACAGCAAATAATCTTGCCAATGTATATGGAACTCAGCACATAACCAAGCGTTCATTTAACAGCTAGAACAGAAGTAATACAAAAAGTAGATGTTAATTTGAATGAAGACAGTTTAGTATGCGCAAATGAAATAACACCAGGTATATTCATAGCTAACACAATAATTCCAAAGAAAGGTTACAAACATATAAAGTTTATAAATACAAACGACTATGACATAACAGTTAAAGATATTCCTTTACATATTCAACCAATAAACAAATTTTCAATTTTAAAATATGACTCCAAATATAATTCAAAAGACCGAATTGATTATATTAAAATTACTATAAATTTTGAAAATTTAGATCCAGAAGCAAGAGAGTCAATAATAAATATTTGTACTAAGTATAATGAAATATTTCATCTAAAGGGGGACATACTTACAAAAAACAATTTCTATACACAGAATATTGCTGTACATGACAAAACACCAGTTTATATAAAAAACTACAGATTACCAAATGTTCATGTTGATGAAATTAACAAACAAGTTGCCAAACTAATTAAAGAGGATATTGTTGAATGTTCAACTAGTCCTTATAATTCACCTTTATTAATAGTACCAAAAAAGAGTACAAATGACGAAACTAAATGGAGACTAGTAGTTGACTACAGGCAATTAAACAACAAAATCGTGAATGACAAATTTCCATTAACAAGACTAAAAGACGTGTTAGACAAACTAGGCAAAGCCAAATATTTTTCCACCTTGGACATGACCAGCTCATTCCATCAAATACCGTTAGCTAAGCAATCTAGACCGCTTACAGCTTTTTCAACTAATAAAGGGCATTATCAGTTCAAAAGGCTACCTTTTGGTTTAAAAATAGCGACAAATAGTTTTCAACGAATGATGACGATAGCTTTGAGTGGACTCCAAGAAGCTGCATTTTTATATGTAGATGATGTTATAATATTCGGCTCAACTCCACAGGAACACAATAACAATTTAATAAATGTGTTCGAAAGATTAAAAAAATATGATTTAAAATTAAATCCAGAAAAATGTAATTTCTTAAAAACAGAAGTAGTTTACTTAGGTCACCTTATAACAGCAGAAGGTATCACGACTGATCCAAATAAGTATAACACTATAACTAACTTTCCATGTCCAAAAGATGCAGACGAGGTGCGCAGATTTGTGGCATTTTGCAACTACTATAGACGTTTTATAAAAAATTTTGCAGAAATAGCCAAACCGTTAAACGAATTATTAAAGAAAAACAAACTATTTGTATGGTCAAGCGAATGTGAAATAGCTTTCAAAACACTCAAGTCAAAACTAACGACACCACCTGTTTTGAAACATCCCGATTTCTCCAAACCTTTTATTTTGACTACAGATGCATCAAACTATGCCTTAGGAGCAGTTTTATCTCAAGGGACGCCTGGAGAAGACACTCCAATAGCATATGCAAGTAAATCTTTGAACAAGCATGAAGTAAACAAACCAATAATAGAAAAGGAGTTATTAGCCATTCATTGGGGAATAAATTATTTCAGACCTTACCTATTCGGTAGAAAATTCACGGTATACACTGACCATAGACCATTAGTAAGTTTATTTACGCACAAGAACCCGTCATCAAAGTTGACAAGAATACGAGTAGACCTTATGGATTATGATTTTGAAATAATTTTCAAACAAGGAAAGATGAACACAAATGCAGACGCGCTATCAAGAATTAAAATTACGTCAAATGAATTAAGAAAAATGATACCATCATATGATATGCTTACAATTACAAGAGCGGCCAGTAAAAGATTAGAAAGCAAAAAGCTAAAAGAAAATAAAAATGGCATAGCAAGCAAACCACTTGCAAAAAGAACAAGTGCTGCGACTCAAAAGAAGCTTGATCACCTTCACATTTGGGAAGCAACGTCATTATCCGACGTCACGCATATAAAGAAATTGCAATTTCAGTTCAAAAAGAATATTATGTATAATGAAAAGGCCAATATAGTAGCACAAAAGAAAAATATTGTTGTTGAATATAGCGATAAATCGTTATCAACTATGACGTTGATTCTGAGGAAGCTAGGATTATTCGTAGAACAACAGGAAATAGCTAAATTAGCAGTCTCTGCAGAAGACAAAATTTTCCAATATATAAGCATGCAAGAATTTAAAGAAAAATGGAATAAGCTACAAAATGAAATGAAAACTAATACAGCCATTATAGTATATACGCCGCCAAAAGAAATAAAAAATATTAAAGAAATGAAGCGTCTAATAAGCAAATATCATGATGAAGAACTAGGAGGCCATATAGGTATTTCTAGATGCATTAAAAAATTAAAACAAAGATATGTTTGGAAAGACATGAGCAAAATGGTAAAAAATTACATTAATAACTGCAAACTATGCAATGAGATAAAAGTAACTAAATACACAAAAGAGAAAATGACTATGACAGATACCCCAACCACCCACCTCATTTGAAACAATTACAGTTGACACAGTAGGTCCTTCAAATGTATACAGATACATTTTGACTTTTCAATGTGAACTCACAAAATACATCGCAGCATTTCCAATGCAAAGTAAAGATGCAGTCACTGTAGCAAGAACAATTGTAGAAGGATTTATATTAAAATATGGATGTTTTAAAACAATAAGAACTGACAAAGGCACTGAATTTACAAACGAATTTCTCACCAACATATGCAAAATATTAAACATAGACAAAAAGGTTTCAGCACCATTCCACCATGAGACATTAGGAGCATTAGAACGAAACCATAGAGTATTAAATGATTACTTACGAGCACTTCAAAAAGAAGACAATTGGGAAGACTTATTACCCTACTACGCATACTGCTACAATACAACTCCAAACTGTACTACGAACTATTCTCCACATGAGCTAGTGTTTGGAAAAATTAGCAGTCTACCATGCGAAATTCTTAAATCCAAAAACCAATTATACAATATCGATGGTTACTTAACAGAGCTCAAATTGAAACTAATACATGCTCATAATATGGCTCATCAATTTTTAATACAAAATAAGAAAGATAGAACTAATAAGCAGACAAACACTAATACAAGTAATTTCAAAAATAATGATTTGGTTTATATAATAGTAAGAAATAAGAAAAAATTTGATAAAATTTTTAAAAGCCCTTACAAAGTCATTAAACAAGAAGGAGTCAATAGCTTTATACAAATAGAAAATAAATTAGTCAAGATACATAATAACAATATAATAAAAGCTAGAAATGTATAATTAATTGTAAACTATAACATTTTAAAATACATATGTAGATTGTAACAATAGATATGCACATTTGCCTAACTTTTAAGAAACTACAGCAATTGTACATTTATCTAAAGGGGTAGGATCCCAGTTGGAAAATGAGTAATACATTACTTTTTTCGTATATGAATACATTCACGAATCCCAATGAAGGAAAACATGCATGCCAATGTAAGCGAAATGGTAATGTGCAATTGACCTCTTCGATACATGCGTTGACAGTTATTTTTCTTTTATGTCTTTTTCTCTTTGTCGCGTGTTCGGCTGATGCAATTTTGCATTTTCAGTAAAACATTTCTGCCGTGTGGACGTGAAAAATTAAAAGGTGTGAAAAACAATATAAATAAATTAGTAAATTGATAAAGGTGTTTCAAATTATGTGAAAAAATGTATTTATAAACGATAAATAAACGAGATAACGAAGTTTCAATTGATTTAGCATTGAAAGTGAAAGAATAGTGACAATGAACTCGAGACGCCATTGGCGTCGTTTGCTAAAAAAACGAAAAAGAAATATTTGTGGTGAAAAAAACTTTGGTGCAAGTGACTCCTGCTTCCAAACAGCTCAAAATGTCTTATCGAAAACGATACAAAATTACAAGTCGATAAAAATGTACAAATATAAATATATATTTCTATTCAATAAAATTCATGGATTGCAAATATTCTTAAAAAACTTATTTGGTACATTCAGCTCAACTACGGTGACTTGATAATTCGGTATTCGTTAACTGGATAAATCGTTTAACTCCCGCAAAAATTAAGATCCATTATAAACCAAAATACAAATTAAATTTTAGTTAATATCGATTTTGTAAGTGCCGCACTTGAACTGAATACCCCTATTTTTATTTGGTATGTAAAGAAGTGGAAAAAGGCATTACTTTGGAATGCTTCTTGTAATGAACACCAATTCATACATTAATTCATATACGAAAAGGTAATGTATACGGTAATGTGTCGCTTTGCCTATTAAGCGACACACTACTTTCGTAGGACACGTGCTGTGTTAGGAGTCATGAATGCTGTAATGCGTACATAGTGCACGTGGTAGATTACTTTATGCATTACCAAACATTACCATTTCCAACTGGGATGTAGTATGATAGCACATACATTCTGACACACACACACACAATACACATTGCGTACAATATTACAAACTGATACACAAATATGCTAAACGGTAATACATACAGACATACAAACATACACACAATGCAGATATCACAGAATGATACATACTGACACACACACGTACAATGTACACTGCACGCGCGCAAGGCACCACACGCAAAGTGTAACATAAAACCAAATGTCTGGGCGCAGAACAGCGAGCTCAATAAACAACAAGTACAAGTACTTTTGGTGATTGACCGCTTAGCAAAAATGCATAATACATTCCGGCATCAAATTGCTGACATTGCATTTCGGCTATTTGAAGGCCAATAAACATGGCAAACACTAAGTGCATTTACCCTAATTATATTTTAATTTAGTACCGTGTGAAATCAATGCATGAGAAAATATTTGTAAATTCGTATTTGATTTCTCATTGGTTAATTAAGAATTATTAATAAGTTTTCTCTGCGAGGAAATTAGTATATAAGAACAACATTTTTGAAAATAAAGTGAATAGTAATTTACAAGCTTAACCGTTTGCATTTTATTGTTCATAAGAGCGGCCTTGGTGGCCTACAACATATAGCGTGTCGCGCTTTGTACGATGAATTTTTATAAAAGGGAATTTTGACCGATACCAACAACATTACAATACTATTCATGTTATTATTTGCTATTTTTATTTTATTTTAAGAAAATGTATTGTTGTTTACAAAATTTACACAATAGCAAGTAAATCAGTTGTTCACAATCAATTCACAATAGAGCATCAGCTAATTCGAAGCGAAACTTTGTTCGGGCGAAATTGTCGATAGGCGAAATAATTTCGCCCGAACAAAAAAAGTGTAGGCGAAATTTTTTCCGGGTGAACTTCCCGACAAGAGTGATAAAATCCCATCCGGATGCGCTGTAAAATTCGACTACATCCGAGAATGATGTTTGATAGGCCTTGTGTGAGGTATTTTGCTTAGCACTACTAAGCTTAGTGATCGACGAAAGATGTGGAACTTATATGCCAAGGAGGGAATATTTCAAACACTCTTGAAGTTTTGCTTTAAGAAAATAAGCGATCTAGATATGGCTAATGGTGCCTTCATTTGCTTTTTTCGTAAAATTAAGTGTTGCAAAAATTTGCTGTCGCTGTGTTTGTAGAGTCAACTTATCAAGCAATAACTCGTTTTGTTGCATCAGAAATTCTACCCGATAAGCTCGGCATGCCGAATTAAGCCAGAAGAAATTTTCGTTGGTGAAGTTGGGAAAGCTTTTAGACTTCGGTGTATCGGTGCGTGATACGGAGCTGAGACTGTGCTAATTGCTCTATTAACACTGCTGAACGTAGTAGGGCGTACATAACTACGTTTGCAAAAAAGATACCTAACTACATTTAATCTAGACGTAAAAGAACTTCTAATATAATTACAATGTTATTTAAAACTTTATTTAGAGTCGTTGCATTTACGGCCCCATTTAGGCCACGTCTGCCTTGACATTCGACAGGTCGTATTTTGCCTCCATCTATTGTCAGCTTGTTTATATGTACAATCTCTGAGTAGCAGTTTGCAAGTGGCAAACGGCATACCAATGCGTTCTTTATCCTGAAGAATCTGCTTGGTCGTACTTTGTCTTGCAAGTTCGTCTGCCATGCAGTTTCCCTCTATGTCTCGATGACCACGGACCCAAATGAGGTACAGTCTGTTCTGCTTGGCCATCTCCTGTAGAGATAGGCGGCAGTCCAGCACGATGTTCGAGTTAAACGTGAAAGAGCTCAGATCTCTGATTGTAGCCTGGCTGTCACTAAAAATGAAGACATCTCTTCCCATAATCCCTGTCCCGATCTTCTCTACCGCCTCCATGAGACCTCAGCCTGGAAGACGCTGCAGTGATCTGGTAACCTAAAGAAAATTTGCAGGAGAGGGTTTCGTGCGAAAGCGGCTCCTCCTACCTGATTATCGAGTTTCGAGCCATATGTATAGACGACAATGCTAGCAGGTAGGATTCGTGTAATAAAGTTACTTTCAGAAACCGATGTCAAAGCACACCAATCCGTGCTGTTCGGAATAGAGCAGAACTTATTCAAAATAGAAGAGTGCCCTTGGCTTTCAGGGTGCCACTGGAATGTCTCTCTTAGTCGCAAAGCAGCCATCGCAGCCATCTGTTGGCCAACCAAATCTAAAAGAAGAAGGTCTAAAATGGCGTTCAAGGCCTCACTTGGAGTGGTTCTGAGCAGCCCACTTTTGTAGATCTTACTTGATTTTTGCACCTTGGTGAGTAGTCTGAGGTTAACTTCTTTTTCTAATGCAGGCCACCATACGATCACCCCATATAGGAGTATTGGTCTGACGACTGCTGTGATAATCTACCGACAGATCCGGGGACTAAAACCCTTTGGCTTTGAGCCTTTGGCTCTTACATGTATAGAGGTCTAAGGAAGCCTTCTCATGACGTTGGACTAGATTCTCTTTCCAGTTCAACTTCCTATCTAAAATTACGCCTAGAAATTTGGCACTTGTGGAAAGAATTAACCGGTTACCATTTAGTACCGGTGGATTCACCGACGGCACTTGAAATCTTCTCATGAAGAGTACAAGTTCCACTTTACTTGAGGTGACCCTGAGCCAGACCTTGGTAATACTGAGTAGTAATTGTATTTTTACGTACTTAAATACTTTATGCTTTGATTTTGAAGTAATTAGTCCGTACTAAGTACATTCAGAATTTTCAAGTACAAGAACAAGTACAAGTAATTACAAAATACTTGAACTTTTCGCAAATACTTCAAATTATTTGAAAAGAATTGAAGGTACCAGAAAAGAATTGAAAAATGTCCTTGAGTGTTTTTTGTTGAATTATTGTTAATTTATAATTTTGTTTTTTTGTTGAATTCCTGCTACTTTATGTATTTTTTTTATGTTGAATTATTGTTTATTTTTGTTGCAAATTGAATTTATTTATTTATTTGTGTTTAATTTTAATGAATTGCATTTTGTTAAATAAACATAATATGGCCTACAAGCGACATGTAAGAAATACAAAAATATCATTTATTTTTGTAATTTTTTTTAAATATTGGGTTGAAGATTGTAAGTAATTGAAAGCTCTTGAAAATAATTGAAAAATTGATTCAAGTACATTTTTCAATTCTTTTCAAGTACTTTCAATTCTTTTCAAATACTTTGAAGTATTTGCTAAAACTTAAAGTATTTTTCAATTACTTGTACTTAGGCTTGTACTTGTACTTGAACATTTTGGGAATGCCAGTACCAGTACCAGTACAATTGCTTTAAAATGTACTTGCCACAAGTCGTACTGGTACTTGATATTACCCAGGTTTGCCCTGAGCCCGCTGTGGGTGGACACTTGGATACCTCCCGGAGCGCACGTTGCATCAGCTCGCATAATGTCTGCGTTCAACCACTAGATCCCTAACGGCGCCAGTTATAGCTTCGGGAAACACGCCTTCAATGTCCAGGAAGGCTACAAGACTGAACTCTTTGATGCTGAGATGTCTCCCAATATAGCCAACCAAGCTAAGGAGTGCAGTGTCAGTAGATTTGCCTTTGCGGTAGGCATGTTGGTCATTAGACAGTAGTCGACTGTCGATGGTATCGGTCAGGTAGCTACTAACAATCCTTTCAAGTGTCTTAAGAGAAAAGGATGATAGACTGATAGGCCTAAGATCCTTTGGGTTAGTGTGTGAGGCCTTATTGGCTTTAAGAATAAAAACAGCCGTGACATTTCTCCATGTCAACGGTATGTGATTCAGTTTGAAACAGACCCTGAACATAAGAGAGCCATTTTGCAGACACCTCCAGTGTCTTAATTAGCTGGGCAGATATTAACCGTTCCGGCTCTGCAGATTTGTATGGTTTAAAGCCCATTTAACCACTTCTTCCGAAACCGGTATGTTGACGGGGTCGGAAGGAATAAACGGAGGAGTTCTTTCCTCCGCAGTTGTGTTCCCAGGGAAGTGAGTATCTAGTACCAATTCAAGGGTTTCCTTTCCCGTTGAGGTCCAGGAACCGTCTTTCTTTTGCAAGAAACCTATCGGGTTAGAAGATCCAAAGAGAACCTTCCTTAGTCTGGCTGTCTCGGAAGCATCCTCGATGCCGCCGCAGAAGTTTCTCCACGAAGATCTCTTTGCCGTCCTTAAAGCTTTTTTATAGGTCTGGAGAGACTTGTTGTGCTCTAGCCATACCAGTTCGAAATTAAGTCTTTTGGCTTTGTTGAAATTTTCTTACAAGATTTACGTAGTGAGTCCAACTTGTGCAAGCCTGATCTGGAGCACTTGAGCAGGTCAGCGTAAAAATGTTCCTCATGTTCTCTAGATCCCCGATACAATTAGGTTCAATAAGAGGTTCGCTGGTTAGCCTATCCTCAAATAAGCTTTTGTAAGAGCTCCAATCCGTATTTTTTAGGGTTTTACGTACTTTTGGGCTGGTATAAGTTCAATACGATTTCAATATAACGATGATCAGAGAAGGAGTGTTTGTCTAGAACCCGCCAACTCTCGATCAGTTCAGATAGACTAACACTACATAGAGTTATATCTAAAACTTCTTTACGATTCCTAGTAAGGAAGGTGGGATCCCTACCTTTGTTGCATATATGTAAGTAGGTTAGTAGTTAGAAGGTAGTTGAAAGTAACTCACCTCGATCATTGATGTCCGTGCTCCCCCAGTTGACATGGTGAGCATTCGCGTCGCTGCTGACCAAAATGCCGGCATAACTAAACACCAAGTTCCGCACCATAGAAGGAGGAGGGTAGTCGGTTTCGTACGGCTATCTCCATGAGAATTGCCGTGACGTCGCCATACCTGTAATTAGGTAAAAAAAAGTTATTTAAATTTGCTTTAGCCAAAATACAGACTCTAATTTTACCTTTACCGGCACTCAACCCACATACCCTTGAGTTGCAAACCCAAGGTTCCTGAATAAGTACAAACGTAACGTCGCCTTTGGTCTGGCATTGTTGGTGCAAAGTTTGTCTGGGAGGAGACGCTGCCTTCAGCGTCGGAGAGTTCCGGTTCCTGCTCCAGTTCGGGTGACTCAGTGCCCACGTCCATTGCTGCACCCGCACCAGAGGCACACTGAGCATCCCCGCGGTACACCTTAATGATGACCTCATGGAGGCCATATGAGACGCGGCCTTGCCTCTTCCCTAGAATTCCATCCTCGACCCGGACGACCCTCCAATCACTTGTTGGGAGGGCCGGGTTCATCACCTGAAGCATATTTAGGATGCTCTCCGGTGCCAATGGTGCCACCGGAACCCATGCCCTCGCCCGGGGTCTGACTGGAATGTTCTTCCAGTCCACCACCTCCAGCTTAGCCCCTGGGTAGACAAGGCCCACCATTGCAACGGCGGCCTTGTACAGCGCCGCCGATCTCAGGTCCTCACAGGCGACCACCTTAATGTGGCCCTGGTACCAACAAGCGTCCTTAGAGGAAGGGGGATTCCAGGATTCTCCAGCAGAACGTCAAAGATGACGTTCGCCAGAGCTGCCTTCATCCACATCCACTGGTCCTTTGGTATGGACCAGAGCTCGTTGCCTCAGTCCTGGACCCAATAAGGATCCTGTCCTTCGCAACCTCGGCAAAGCTAGCCCTGCCCTCCCAGGAGTGCGGCCGGATTCTTTTCGAGGCCGGAGTTTGTTCCTCCAACGATCTTTGTCGTTTAGACGGAGGCACCCGGATTTCCACCGAAGCCTCAGTGACCCGGAAGTAATGCAGCAGGGCTTCCGCCCTTTCCACCGCTTCCTTCGCTCTCTGGGGCATCGTTCCCATCGGGACCCCGTCGTATCTTTTAAGCGTATTCACGGCCTTGCGCTTATCAGCGAATTTTAGCCGCTCCTACTCCATCTTCGGAGAGGCGTGGCTCGTAGTTTCCATCGCTGCCACGCCCTCCATATTTTCGTGTGCGGCTGCTTGTCGCCTTAATCCACTCGGGCCAGGCCGTGAGACCTATGCCTTCGCGAGATAAGGCTTGGCAGTCGCGCCGGTGTTTTGCGGGCCCCTAGTGCCTACCGCCACGGAACGATGAGAAGTGGAAGATTGGGTTTTTGTGTTTTTTTTTTTTTTGTATACTCGTATTCATCTTGGGCGCACGACCACCTGCTCGACGAGGCAAGCGGAGTGGTCTGAAATTATAAGAGGGGAAAGTGGATGGTACACCACGACAGCGTCCCTTGCAGCAGTTAGGCCAAAATTACTCCCTGAGGTGGCCCGGTGTCAGGGAAGTGCCATTAAAATACAGCCGGAATTTAGACCCCCTGGCTGCAAACCGACCAATGGGCACGGTCACGCTTGACACCCTGGATTAGAGGGAGCATTAGCTATAGAGGAAAGGAGAGCTAGGAGATACTAGGAGGATGCAAGGTATGTGGAAATGAGAGATGTTGGTACGGTAATCTCCACATAAGAAGCCGTGCAAGATCGAGCCCTACATTGATTCTTATATGGAGCCTTCCTCTTAGTTCGTGGTGGCATAGAAGTCCGCGAAAGGAGCAACCATGCTAACACTTAAGCCTCATCCCCACGCCAAGGAGACCAACGATGATGAGGTGCTACGCAGTTACCTGGTATATTGCTGTGCCTGGAGATCATGATATGCACGTGTTGTGTCTGGTTGCCAGCTTCTCGACAATTTGCCTACGATTACAGTCCATCACGCAATTTCGCTACAAATGAGCGATTTATTAGTATCTTGATTATCAGACAAGATAGATATTGCTTGCAGGTTAAGTGCCGAATTTATCAGCCAATACGTAGCCCTTTTATTGTTGCAAGCTCAGCCTGATCAGACGGTCGAAAGCTGAGTTTGAGCAAGTTATCTTGGAACAAACCGCGCCCTGTGGGATCATGAAGAAAGCTCCGAACGTCAGAATTTAGTTCAACAACAATCGTGAAACCCCGCACATGCGCTTACATTGTAATATAAGTAAAGGTGTGATTGTGAAGTTTAGAAAGTACAATCGGTTTCACCTACATATTCGAAAAACTATTAATTTAAAAAAATTCATCAAATGAATTTGTTATAATTTTCCTAAGTAAGAAATAACGCCGTAAGTTAGTTCAACTATTGTGATTCTTGAGATTGTGAAGTTTATAAAGTACAATCGTATAATTGCCTGTGGCTGTACTATAATCTTTTGCGAACATCATTCGGGCGAATACTCCGAATGCGACTAAAGCTAGCCCACCAAAAATGTCGAACATAGAGACCCGATCGAAAACTGCGCCACTCAAAGCCACAAGCGCAAAGAGGGAATCCTCACTAACACTTTCAAAATCCACAGCCTTTGACCCATCCGTGCAAAAGTCTATAACGGAAAGTGAGATGCATGCAAAATTTGACGATTCGCCAATTCAAGACTACACAGAATCGTATGGTTACTGGCTACGACTTCAATGGGTTTATGATTTGGTGTTTTTAAAGCCAGATTAGAGTCTATCCAAAAACTTTAAGAGTTCAAGGGAACGCGAATATTTAATGTGACCAAAGCAAAAAAATTTCGGATCAACTTTCGCTAATTATAGCAAGCCCCTCGTAGAACACACCTTTTCAGAGGCAAGTGTTTGTCTTCAGGCCCCAGCTTGCGGCACGGAAAAATTTTATTGCGGTTACGAAGAATCGCCCGTATTTCCTGACATGTTTACAGTGGCGTACTTCAACCACCAAAGCTCTCCCGCGCTCAGAAATTGTACCACCTCCGGACCAAAACCCATAGGAAAGAAGGTTCTATTGACAACCAGTACTCGGTCAGCGATGAAAACTGCGACCTGGCTTGAGAAGCCTTACGGTCACGATACGAAAACGTATCCTGTTTGACAACTAGATACAAATTCGAATGACCTATTCTCTATTCAATAAGCAACAGTCTGTCAATACTCCACTCTCAAGTCCTTAGAACAGACAGCTGTTATCCTAATGGCAAAAAACAACACTCATTGCTGCATATGAACTCATAAACATAAGCTCGCCTCCCAAGCGTGAAAATTAGTGAAGCCTCCGTGCAACACACTATTGCCAGCTCGACAAGTGCAGCTAAGCTCCTACTCCAGAAGGCAATGACCGAAAAATCCTCCTTCCAGCTGCCATAGTGGCATTGGAATACGAGAGGGGATTATTTCAACTCAAAGAATTAATTCACCAAGACTCACAACGGACATCAAAGCCCTCAAAAGTTCAAAAACGGTTGCGACATACAATCGAACACTCCAGCTTCGAAACTTCGGGCATTGGACACGTCACATCGAAATTCCTCGATAGGATAACTTTACTTCGGGGCAAAATACGCAGCGATCTACATCCCCGTACCAGCTGACGACCAAATAAAATTCTCCTATTTCGTTGCGAAAGGCAAAGTTGCTCCTCTCAAAACGGCGATAGGCACGACTGTTCGAAAACAGCTCGACTTAGAGACATCCAACACATTCTTGTGGCCAAGGTCGGAAATTGTGTTAGCTTGGCTGGAGAAGCTACCATACACATGGAAGACGTATGCATCATACCGTCCCAAATCGGAAAGCAGCTTCCAAACGGTACATGACGCCATTTCGCTGGTGTTGACAATCCAGCGAACCTTGGCACCCCGGTTGCAAGCCGCAAGACTTGGCGACTTTCTCGCTCTGGTGGCATGGGACGGAATTTCGTTCGTGCCACATGGACGTATGACCGAAATCAAAGGCGTGCAGCGTATCTCCTCCAGATCGCGCTTGATTGCTTCCATCCGCGTAACTGCGTACATATTCCGCTTCTTCAACAATGCCCGAAAGAAGGTAGTAACCATCTCAAGCCGACATGGGACACCCGACGATCTCCATCGGGCGAAAACGCGTCTTATCGATGCAGTGAAGAAACGTTATTTTCCGAGCGAAAAGAGCGCGTTAAAAGATAAAAGGACCATCAACAAAAAGGTGCTCTTCTTGTTCTTAATCCGTTCGTGGTTAAAGCCGGACTTTTAGTTATTCGCAGATTGGCACATTCCACGTTGAGATACAACGAATGGCACTCCACTATTCTTCCCATAAAACCCAGACTCTGCCATTTATGTTGTTTTTACTGGCACTCAATTATTCTTCCCATAAAACCCAGATTCTCTCATCTATGTAGTTCTCACCCACGCTGCTCCTTCACGCATAAACGTAGCTAATGTTCCAAATTGTAAGGTAAGAGTACCACGTACCGAAACTAAAACCTCTAATTTAAAAAAGTCACTCCCTTATGCAAAATGTGTTCGTATTATAATCAACAACAGCGCAAGAGGTTTTGCAGGGTGCTAAAATCTGCGAGGGTGGATACGTTGCAGTCATTGTCTATGTATATCTGCACAAAGCAGAACATTTAGAGCTATGCTCGCATCATACCACCAAGACATTTCGAGCAGTATTTGCCGCTTCGTTGGCAGACCAGGGTTGCCCCAAAATATGATGTGTGAACAGTATTTGCGTTTAGACGTGTTTTTATCGCTCCGCATTGTTCAAGTACACTAATAGCTAATGTGAATTTATATATCGGTGATGATATCGTAATATCATATTGAGAGAGTGACTCTAAATGCCGAGTATTAAACACTAAGAAAAATTAAAAAAAAATCCAATTTTATCTAAAATGTCTCGTGCTTGCGCACATAGCGTTGATCGTTCGCAACCAAAAGTGCAGTGTTCAAAGTGCAATGAGTTTTTTCATCTAAAATGTGTTGGTATTTTGCCAGCTGGTCTCGAGTTTTTGCTTACATCATAGAAGCCTTTCTCTTGTGTTTTATCTCTTATAAACTCTCTACATGAAGACAAACTAGAGTTAAAACAAAAATCGGATGCCCTTCATGCCAATGTTCGTACAATGCAAGCTAAACTAGACAGCAAGAATGCGGGCATTTCCGTACTAACATTAGAGATAAAAAATGTACGTAGGATTGTTTGTAGCTGGAATAATCTCAACCCATCTCATACCAGTGCTGTAAGTGAGTGTGATGATGTGAATCGAGTCGCACTGCCTGCTGTATCTACTAATACAAGGTTTAATTCTGCTGCCCCCGATTCGTCGACGTCCTCTGCTTCAAGCAATACTGCTGTCTTACTAAGGCAGTAGCCGCGAAGCCAAAATTGAACATTTCCGCTGCCGCTCATGCGTTGTCGCCGCATTCTTGGCGATTTTAACTTAAGTAATATTGCTTGGACTCAGTTGCATGAAAGTGTAGCTTTGATTCCAACGAATATCAATAGTGTCTCTGAATCGTATTTAGTTGATAATTTTTTTAGTCTTAATCTTGTGCAGATTAATCACTTCTTAAACAAACTCTGTAAAATCTTTATAAGCGATAATATGAATTTTTCTCTGCGTGAGTGCCTTGATCCCTTGTCGGACCAAAGCTTACACCATGCCCCGCTTGTTTTGCAGCTGGAATTTTATGATTTTAAACCAATTTCTCCCAACGTCCAATCAATTAATTTTTGTTTTAAAAAATGTAATTTTGATTCTGTTAATGATGAAATATCTGTGATTGATTGAGATTCGGTATTTTCTGGTAAGGAAGTTGCGGATTGTTTCTATGCTTTCAAAACCATAATAAAGGACATTTGCTTGAATTTTATTCCCCTAGTTAAAAGAAGTTGCTACAAAATTCCGTGTTATACTGATGAACTAAAAATAATTAAGAATTTAAGAAACAAATTTTTCAAAAAATTTAAACTGACTAGTTCCGAATTTCATAGGAATGAATATCTGCATTACTCGAGCGAGTTTAAAGTACTCAGTAAAACTCTGCATATAAATTATGTGCGTAAATTTGAATCTGACATCAAATCCAACCCTAAGGCTTTTTGGCGTTATGTACGCTCTTTGAAATCATGCTCAAGTATTCCCTCGGAAGTGTTTTATAATGAAATCCATGCCAACTCTTCTACGGAGGTGGCTAATCTTTACGCAGATCTCTTTAGCTCAAATTTTGAACCCGATTCGATTGTAGTTAATCATTTGATCACAAATGATTGTACCGTTTCCCCAATTAATTTTGGTGCTCTATCCTTAATGCTCGATGATGTGTTAGATGGGATTCTAAAAATCAAATCCTCTTGCCAAACTGATGTTGACGGGCTTTCCTCTTATCTTTTAAAGCACTGTTCTGCATTTGCGTATCCTTTTTTAATAATTTTTAATAAGTCTCTTGAGTGTGGTGTTTTTATCAATGATTGGAAAGTTTCCTCCATCACGACTATCTTCAAGAGTGGCAATAAGAATAATGTTTCTAATTATCGATCGATCTCTAAACTGTCGACGGTTTCAAAATTGTTTGAGTTCATGTGAAACAGAAGTTATATTTTGCGGCCAAACATTTGATTTCGACTGAACAACATGGCTTCATCGCTGGTAGGTCTACTGTAACAAATCTCGCAGTGTTCTCCGAATTTTGTCTGTCCGCTTTTAAGTCGAGCCTAAGTTGAGGCAGTTTATACCGATTTTTCTAAAGCCTTCGATAAAGTCAGCCACTCAATTTTGGTGTCCAAATTAGCAAATCTGAAACCCCAGATTTTCTTTCCTGGGTAAAATCATATCTTTGATTCTAAATTTTTATTTCAAAGCCATTTAAACTCCATTATTTCCAGGTCATATTCTATGCTGGCTTTCATTCGCCGATTCAGTTAAGATTTTGTGATCCTTATACCTTGAAACTATTATTTACCTCACTTGTACGCTATAAACTAGAATACGCTGTCTTCATCTGGCGGCCATATTTTTATCGCTTATAGTGAGACTCGAAAGAATTCCAAAAAAGTTTGTCAGATTTACCCTACACTCTTTACATTTTAGTGACCCGATTCCATCTTATAGTGCTAGATGTCAGCTCATCAACTTAAAATCTCTAAACTCTAGAAGAACTATACTCTCCCTCACCTTTGTCTTTGATATTATACGTGGCTCGATTGACTGCCCTTTCTTACTAGAACGCATTCACTTTAATTTCCCTACAAGAAGTCTTCGAACCCATGATACTTTTTTCTTAGAACGAGTTAGAACTCTGTATGCCGCCAATTCTCCTATTCAAAGAACTTTAAATGAATACAATTAAATCTGGAATTCCACTGCACTTGAGTTCGATTTACCAAAAGCTAAATTTAAGGTATTATTAAATGAAATGGTTAAGTAATTATAACTGTCTTAGCTTACTCACAATAATCTGTAAGACACTTTTATATTTTCTAGATTATTATTTTGTAATAAATAAATAAATATTGTTCTCTTTGATGAATCGGTGGGAAAAGTTTAAATCGCTTCACCCCCAATTTAGTCGCCACTAGAAAGAGGACTACCTCAAGGATCTACAAAAGCGGTATAAATGGAAGGATTCACAACGCGATCCGCAACCAGTCAACCTCGTCGTGATTAAAACAGATTTCTTCCCATCCACAGAGTGACGATTGGGATGAGTCAAAGACTTGCGCCACGAGTCTGATAATCACATACGTGAAGTGGAGGTTCGCTCACAGAATGGGATATCACTCGCCCTCTCATCAATCCTTTTGAAACAAACTAAGTCCAATGCAGAGTAAAAAGTTATATACGTTCCCCTGCGTATTAAGGGGTTAACCTCCCGTTTTAAATGTTATACCTAAAGACTTCTCGTTTCCCGGTTTTTTTCTACTTATAGATTGATACCTTTTATGGCTGCGTGGACAGCATGCCCATTAGCGCCAATGGCGGGACCGACAATTGCCTCCACAGGAAGTTGCTACAGAAAGCGGCTCACACCACAGCACACATGGGGGCTTCTTCGGCTCACCATACCACGCACGTCTGCTCAGAGGGCGCCCAGCTTGTGCTCTGGCACAAAAAGCGCGCGCGGCGAATAGCCAGCAGGGGCGAAAGAAGTCAAGCAGACGCCGCTGCCGATGCGATGGGTAATATTATCTGCGCCCCTCATGAACTGCAGGATGCGCTCAAGGCCCTCTCCCAGCAGGAGGGAAGATGTTTAATCCGCCGACTAACGACATTCCACGGCCTTGCACACATCCTTTTGGGCCGTGGAGACTACTCCGAACTGCAATAATGAGAGCGCACGGCCGCCCAGGAGCCATATTAAAAAGAGTTAGATGAACTACAAACATAAAACCCCGCGAAATCTTTTCATCATATTAGAAAAGAAATGTAGAACTAACAATCGGTACCATGTAGTTGAAAAAAATATTTATAAAATAAAACTAATTAAACACAATTGTACTAATATCCCAAAGAAAACTAAAGTGATTTAATTTTGAGCAAGACCAAAAAAAGTGAGGGCGAAGAGACCGGTGGATTTATTCATGGAGATAACAGCCATTATCTTTGCTGAATTGACATTAGGCGAGTATGCTTTCTACCAGGTTTCCACAATTTCCAGTGCTTTGTGAAGTAATTAGCCCCTGAGGGTGCTTGCCCACTGTCAGCGGGGCTAGGTCGTCCGCGTCAGGTATGGATTGACAGCCTGTGTGCTGAAGGCGTAAGAACAGAATGAAACATAACAGAGTAGGAGATGTATAAATTCTACCAATTCTAGTTCGAGTACAGCCCGTAGGAAAAATTTTTCTATCAACTCTAGAAAAATGTTAAAGAAGGCCCCTCCGATATCGAGGAAAGCCCATTAGGCGAATTGCTGAATGATTAAGAGAAGAAAGTGTTCAAGTTATAGATTGACCCTTTGTATACCGCATTGGAACCAGCAATTTCCAATTTACCGTAAAGATATTTTTACTTTGCTAGAAGTTGAGAAGATCCCTGTTGTTTTTATGTGTACCCAGTACACTTTGGGGATTTGCACCTCAGCAATTTCTAATTTACCGTAAAGATATTTTTACTTTGCTAGAATTTGAGAATATTCCTGTGGTTTTAAGTGTACCCAGTACACTTTAGGAATTTGCACCTTTGCCGTTTTTCTGCCCACATCGGCACCTGCGAACTGGAAGAAGGGCGACCGTGCGACCAGAATTTATAGGAATGCCCATCCTGATAGATAATAAATTGACAGCTGCATTGTCTTTCCTTCATCTACGGCCGTAACATTTTCTTCACCTAACCCCCGGGTATCCCTTTTTATCTCCGACCTTTTGTCTGGAAGTTTATAGTTTCGTAGTCGAAACAATGAATGTGTCAAGATGTAAAGAAGAGGAAAAATTTATCAAACTCCGTTTGGAAATGAATTGGCCACTGTATTACCAGCTTCCCCTAAATATGGTTCACTGGAATGAGGTATATTTTGATAGATGCTGCCAGCATAGATTTCAAACATACGAGCATATCCTTGAATACCACAAATAATGTAAAAATTAAACATCCACTTCTTGTTGCAAGGTGCATGTAGACTGTTATTGAGGTGTATTCAAAAGTTGTGTTATCAATTTTAAATTCTTGCAACTTATAATTGTCTCCCATTCTGATTAGTTTTGAGTAGTAGAAAGGCCGGTACGATTACTTGACATATGCATAAGCGTGTGGAGAACTTTGAGCGAACCTTTTGCCTTCAATTCATTTCGCAAAGTTTTAAGAAATTAAATAAAAAAGGAAAATATATAGGGTCTTGCAATAGGGACGCACAAAAGTAGACCGATAGTGACAGCAAACGATGCCATATTTTTCCCCGCTCTTTTGACATTTCTCTTCCGTGAGGTTTGCCATTTCATCATAGAAAGATATACGATCTAACAACGAGTCGAAATTACTAAAATTTACTACCGAAATTCGGAGTCAATGGCCACAACTTTAAGAGCGCTACGTCCAATTTATGGTCGTCGTCATTTCTGGCTGAAAGGCCATGAGTCAACATTGCATCCCGAAAAAATTACGGTACGGTGCGGTTTATGGGCCGGCGGCGTCATTGGGCCGTACTTCATCCGTGATGATCAAGACCGGCACGTTACTGTGAATGAAAATCGCTACCGCTCAATGATAACCGAATATTTTTGGCCCGAATTGGATGATATGGACTTGGACAATATGTGGTTCCAACAGGACGGCGTCACAAGCCACACAGCGAATGTCACAATCGATTTATTGAAAACCAAATTTGGTGAACGTGTTATCTCACGAAATGGCCCAGTCAATTGGCTGCCTCCGTCGTGCGATTTGACGCCGTTAGACTATTTCCTGTGGGGCTACGTCAAGTCTATGGTCTATGCCAACAAGCCAGCGACGTTTGATGAACTTCGTACGAATATCGAACGTGAAATTGCAGCAAGCGTGCTCGTGGTTCCCATGCAAAAGAAATCGAGTTCCACACATAATGGCATCGAATGTTGTTAAGGGCGGGGATAATTAGGGTCCAGAATTCCTCTTGAATTCTGGAAACGGGGATCTTAAAAATGGGGGCCGATCCTTTAAGGCAAATAATTACCTGTACTTTTTCAATTCCTTTTTGTGTACAAATACACAGAAAAATAACTAGAACAGAAATTCTGTTTTATATATATATATATATATATGTATATCGCCGTTTATTGCTGAAAAAGAACCTGGTTTTGGATTACCCAATGGAGGAGTGTCACTCACCTGAAGTCGCTGTCGCTGTGATGGAAATCGAAAGATTAAGAGCGATTACTGGTTGCCAGTCGCTTTTATAGCCCCTCTATCTGGCAACGGGTTCAGCTAACAGGACTCGTGCAAAGGCAAACCAAGTAACGAGTCCTGTCAGCGAGTAGCTTACAGCGAGTAGCTTACAGCGACATCTCCTGGTGACAGTTTTCCATTGTGAATATTTTGCAGACCTTAACATGCCGCCCGCCTTGCAGTATCACTGCAATATTACATATTACAATTGGATTATAAATATATGATTGTGTGTTATTATTTACATCTTTTCATTTTTGGTCTTATTTCTAACAATTTTTAAAAATTCATTTTACAAAAATGCGAAAAAAAAATGCTTAACTACTGCAGCGTTCTGTGGTCTGCTACTTCACCTTCAATATGGGGTCTCCCCGGAGATGACCCACCCAAATATCGTGTTTTGCGCGGCTGGTCTAGTGGGGGTTGCGGGCATCAGTCCCGGTGGCATTATGGCCCCATACACTTCTGCTCCCAAGATTAGCGACACCGTACTCGTGCGGTAGAACGTTGGGTCTGCCAATCGCAAATTGTCAAACTCGTTGGCCACGCGAGCATCGATGGTGCGTTCTGGTGCGTTCCGCATGAGGCTGGCTAGCACCGTCGCTCTGACTTCCAGTCGTTCGTGCCACCCTTTCAGTACGAGGGAGCACTTCTCTCCGCTTCGTGGCACGGCGTGTAGTCGTCGGGCAAGGGCTCTGGATATGGTCGTTGTGCTCTGACCAGGATCCAGGATAGCGCGTACTGTATGGATTCTTCCGGCAGTCATTACCTTCACCAATATGGTCGGAGTGAGGACAGATTGCCCTAGAGCTCTTCGGCCAGGTCCCTTGATTAGCTCGCGGGCGTCTCTCACTCGTCTACGGGGTTTGTCTACATCTGATCGTCGCGAATTAGATCTTCGGCTCTCTGGCCGAGATGGGGGGCGTTGAATTGCCGACCGGATACCCGACAGAGGAGGTCTGAATATCCGGAGCGCATCTTCAAGCGCCTGCGGGATGTCGTCATCGCTCGCGTCGATCTCCAGCACCTCTTCGATCGGCACAGTTGCTGCTGCGGCTGATGGTTCGTGCCCTTTGTCTACCGCCCTTTGTCCTTCCGACACGTCTTCCTCGCTTCTGGGAGTTTCCCCCAGGTGTAGGAGACTGTGGTGTCGTTCCTGACACTGGTCGCAGTTTCGCGGTGACGGACACTCATTGGTTGTATGCCGCGGTGACATACAATTCGAGCAGTGGCCGTGTAGGAGGACAGAACGCAGTCTCTCCTCTGGCTCCATACGGCGCATCTGCCGGCAAAAAAGTAAGTTGTGGTTGTGCTTGCACACTGGGCATCTGTTATGCTCTCGGGCCACACGGATCATTTTGGAATATGTTTTCTGAAAATAAAGAAAGCGTTAATTTGGTTTGACTAGAGGCAATAGCACTAGTTTGACGATTGGGCGTGTAATTATGCCTCTTGCCGTACGAATGTCTACGACTCGTACGCGACTATCTTTTCCTGAAAAAACCTTAACAACTCTGCCAAGTCGCCACTCGTTCGGGGGTAAGTTGTCCTCTTTGACAACCACGAAATCATCCACCTCGATGTATCGTTGGGGGTAATGCCACTTGACACGCTTGTGTAGTTCCTTCAGATATTCCTCTTTCCACCGTTGGCAGAATCCTTGATGAATTGCCTTTATCTTCTGCCATCGGTTTATGATCGTCATCGGGTTTCCTCTATTCTCAGGTTCCGCCATCGCGAGTAGCGGACTGCCGATCAAAAAATGTCCTGGCGTGAGGGGTTCTGTTGACTCGGGGTTTTCTGAAAGCGGACTAATTGGTCGCGAATTCAGATAAGCTTCTATCTTGGCCAACAACGTCGAGAGCTCTTCCATCGTGAATCGCATAGTATTGGCTACCTTGCGGAAGTGGGTTTTGAAGCCCCTTACACCTGCTTCCCAAAGCCCTCCCATGTGAGGAGCTCCCGGAAGGATGAACTGCCAAGTTATTTCTTGATGTGCATATGATTGTGTGTTTAGACGCGAGGCTTCGGCAAGAAAGTTTCGGAAATCTTGCCTTAATGATTTGTTAGCTAATACAAGGTTTGCCCCATTGTCGGAGTACATGCTACGGGGACAGCCTCGCCTAGCTACAAAACGAGAAAATGCCGCCAGAAACGTAGAAGTCGATAAGTCACTGGTTGCCTCCAAATGTATTGCTTTCGTAGCAAAACAAACAAAAACGCATACATAACCCTTTGTTATTAGACACGCCCTGCCGGTGAAATTCTTTATCTCGAACGGGCCAGTAAAATCCACGCCTGTGTTGGCGAAGGGGCGAGATAAGTCCGATCGTTCAGGGGCAATGATGGCATCAGTTGCTCTCGTGTCTTTTTTCTGTGGATTAAACAAATTTTACAATTATGAATAATGTTTTTATCAAATTTTTCATCCGTACGATCCAATATTTGGATCTCAAGAGTCTCAACATGAGTTGATTTCCCCCATGCAGAGAAATCAGATGTGAGAATCTGACGAGAAGTCGGGAAAATTGGCAATCGTACGGTAAAATTACAGGGTATCGTTCGTTGTAGGGTAGCCCAGCTAACGCAAGCCTCCCTCCAACTCTCATGATTCCGTTCCCATCGAGGAAGGGATTGAGAGTGCGGATGGAGCTTTTTGCGCTTACTGGCTTTGACGCCACAAGTGCTTGATACTCATTGGAGAAGCACTGTTTTTGAGTTAACATGATAAGGCACATTTTTGCCTTTCGAATCTCTACCGCTGTTAATTCTGACGTTTCCTGTCGTGGGGTTGATTTATGTACCGGGTGTGTCTTATAATAAAATTGAAAAATTCGTGCAATTACTCTTAGGGCACGAGAGAAGTCGGAGAATCGTTCTAAAATATCTGTCCCTTGCAAAATCTGACCTGCATGGACTCGAACGACCTTCTGCTCCAGCCCTGTCTCCACCGTCACCTCATCAGTTTTTTGAGGCCAGCCAGACGGTTTCTCCTTTAGCCAACTAGGACCCTGCCACCACAGAGTGCTCTTCTCCAATTCTTGGGGCGATAAGCCACGGCTACCTAAATCTGCCGGGTTATCGCTTGAATCCACATGATTCCATCCTTTCACTCCGACGAGCTCCTCTATTTTGGCAACTCGATTTGCCACGAACGTAGTCCAGTAACAGGGGGGCTTCCTTAGCCATGAGAGCACAATGGTGGAGTCAGTCCATTTGTAGATCACTGGCTGGCCAACGTCGAACTGTGGAAGTAAAGCATTAATTAATTCTGCTAATAGCAGTGCTCCGCACAATTCTAATCGAGGTAGAGAGACTGTTTTCACCGGTGCTACTTTCGTCTTACCTACAAGTAAATTTATGTATGGGGCCCTGTCTGAGTTTCGATCGCGAACTCTCACATACAGAGCAGCTGCATATGCCTTTTCAGAGGCATCACAAAATCCGTGAAATTCAATTTCATTCCACGGGGTGAAATGGATCCACCTTGGGATTTTGATATTTGAAATAAACGTGTAATTTTTAAGAAAATTTTCCCATCGCAAATACAAAACTCGAGGTAAAGTGTCATCCCAATCTATCTTGGCTAACCAGATGTCCTGCATTAAAATTTTTGCCTCTACAACAGTAGGGCCCAACCACCCGGCTGGGTCGAACAACTTGGCAACACACGATAAGACCTCTCGTTTTGTATAGCTTGGTCGAATGGGGATTTCTCGGACGCTAAAATAAAACATATCGCGAGCGGCATTCCACCGAATGCCCAACATTCTAGCTTCACTCAGATCATCTATCTTTAAAAAATCTTCCTGTAATAAATGAGCCTTTGGCAAGGCTGCGAGGATGTCCTTGCAGTTCGACGTCCACTTTCGGAGGGGGAACCCGGCTTCCTTGAGTACTTCGATGAGTTCGTCGCGGGTGCGACTGGCGGTCTCGCAATCATGAGCTCCTGCCAGTACATCGTCAACGTACATATGTTGGGTTAAGACCTTAGAAGCCAACGGAAATTTAAGGCGAACGTCTTCCGCCAATTGCAGAAGAGTTCTTATTGCTAAATAGGGGGCGCAGTTCACCCCAAACGTCACAGTTTGGAGTTCATAGTCTACGAGCTCTTCTGCTTGTGATTCTCGAAAGAGAATTCTATGATACCGCGTATCATCAGGGTGCAGAAGAATCTGCCTATACATTTTCTCAATGTCTGCATTGAAAACGTATTTGAAAAACCGCCATTTCAATAGCAGTGCGATAAGGTCAGCTTGAAGGACTGGCCCAGGGTAGAGTGCATCATTCAAACTTACTCCATTTTAAGTTGGACTTGATGCGTTAAATACCACTCGAACCTTTGTGGTGGTACTGTCCGGTTTTATGACTGCATGGTGGGGTAGGTAGTATATGTCTGCTTGTGGTTTACTATCGGCGCTGGTCACTGGCTTCATATGACCGAGTGTGATGTATTCCCGAAGTACTCGATGATATTCTGCCTTCAGCTCCGGTCTTCTCATCATTGTAGCTTCATTTCGGACGAATTGGTGCGCGGCGATGGTTCGTGAATCTCCAAGACTGATGTTTTCGGGAAATTCGTTCCGAAATGGTAATGCCACCACATACTGCCCTTGGTCATTCCTCGTAGTTGTCTTCGTATAATGTTGCTCGCAAAACGCATCCTCCGGACTGAGCTGCTTTTTTGTCGGGACTTGCTCAAGCTCCCAAAAACGAGTTAGCTGAGAACTTGAAATTTCCGCAAGTAGAGAAACACATGAGTCTGGCTTCTTTGCCGCAGACTGGGGGCTGGGCCTATCAAGACCCAGCCAAATACTGTCTCCTGTGCCAGGAGCGAGCCTAAAATATTTCGCTTTATGTTTCCCTTCATTATGTCTGGGTACAAGTCCGCACCAATAATAACATCGACCTGCTGACTTCTGTGGAAATTAACGTCGGCTAAGTTCATTGGGGGCAGTAGATCAAGATGTGCTTGATCTACCGAAAACTGGGGTAGGTCTCCTGTCAGTTTGGGTAGAATCAGACCTCTTGCCTCAATTCTAATCTGGGGGTTGACAGGAGAACCTATAACAAAGTGTGCGACTTTTCGCACCTTAGCCGAAGCTGTCGCATTTATTCCACAGACTTGTGTGTCAGCTGGTCGAGTCGGAAGCTTGATGCGTCTCTGCAACCGCTCCGTGATAAAAGTCCCTTCTGAACCTGAATCTAGAAGGGCTCTGGCCTCATAGTCTACTCCTAAGTAACTAATATGTATCATGGCCGTACCCAAGACAACGTTCTTGGCACTTGCGGCGAACAAAGCATTTACATTTCCGGTTGGGGCTGGGGTGTGAGGCATTCGAGCCTTTCCGTCTTTTGTAGGCGGACGTTGATTGCTATTAGGAGTGCGATGCAACAAAGAGTGGTGCCTTTGATGGCAGCTCAAACAGCTAAAAGTGCTCTTACAACTTTTCGCTAGATGGGAATGCGCTAGACAGTTCATACACAAATTGTATTTCCTAACTACCTTAAACCGATCATCTACCTTCATCGCTAAAAACTTTGAACAAGCTATCAAAGAATGCGACTGTTCCGGGCACAACCTACAAGCTGATTGCGTCATTTGACTGTGATGGGCCGATATTTTTCTGTCGTGTATCCCGGCTGATGCACGACTTGGTCCTGCCCTAACTACTCGTGAACTTTGGATATCGGATACCGTTTCCAAAGTCTGGAACCTGCTCGAGAGGTAGTTGTCTAAATCTTCCCACCTCGGAATCTCAGCCTTGTGAACGATTCCCTGTTCCCATAAAGCTAATGTCGTATCCGGCAATTTGCTCGAAACCAAAAAGACAAAAATTGCATCCCAGTTTTCGATTTCAATTCCATACATTTGCAGAACTGAGATGCAATTATTTACTGAACGCTGGAGATGTTTTATCTCGGTGCCGCGTTCAACTGTCACCGTAGGCAAGTTGAACAAGATCTTCAACTGACTGTTCACCATGACTCGTTTGTTTTCATATCTATCCGATAGATTTTGCCACGCAATAGCAAAACCGTCATTGGTCAAGGGACATTTCTTCACAATGTCCCTGGCTTCCCCACGGGTCTTTTGATTGAGGTGGTATAATTTCTCCACCGGACTTAGACGCGAATTATTTACGTAGATGGCTGTAAATAAATCCCGAAACGAGGGCCATGCCATATAATCCCCATAAAAAATTTCCGTATCGCACGGAGGAAGATTTACGTTTGAGCGCAGTGGTGGCTCAGAATCGCGGTTTGAGGGGATTACCGTTGATGAGCTTTGCTGAACAAAGGTCAGATTATGAATGGTTTCACCCATCAACGCAGCGCACGTCAGGTATGCTGTATAGCAATCCTGATACCTACATTTTGCTAAACTCATGGCAGCGTTATTTGATTCGTCTTCAGACAAATCCCTAGAGTGGCTATCAAAAGATTCTTTGACCTTTGTCCATAATGCTTTGAGTTCCTCTTTTTGAATCTCAAGCGAAAATATGGAATGACTTGTCCCTGGAGTTGTATTGTATCTCTCTTCAAACTCCAACAGGGCACTACAGGCGCGTGAAAAATCGTTTGCGTGAGCCATTGTTAACCAACTTTTTTTTTTTATTTCTTTAAAGTCCAGTTACAAAATAACAACTTTAAAAAATTTACAATAAATAAGAAAAAAACAATTTTTTTTTGTTTTGGTTGATTTTCCTCTGGCTGGGGTGAAAATCCGTCTTACTGGGGGTCCGGGTGAGTATGCTGATGACGAACTCCTTCAAGCCTTTGCCTGGCTTTGCCACCTGGTGTACTCCTCCTCTTGGTGATCCCGGTTTCTTGTTTCTTGGGTTTCTTCTTTTATTTTTATTTATTTTTTTTTTTTTTGTAATTATGACTTAGATGTGAGACTGGTATTTTCGTCGTTCTATGAGTCCCACGAAACGTTTTGCTTCGCGCCCGAATACGCAAATATACGTTGTGGATTTCAAAGGCTTACCTTTTATGCAGCTTTTACTATCGGGGTTATTGTTTGGTGCTGCCAAAAGTTCAGCGTACCTCGTACCTCCTTATGGCAGTTTGTTAGGGCGTTGGTAAGGCCCTTGCAGCACTTCACGTTGACGATGACTGGGCAATTTACTTCAACTGCCTTTATTTGATGTATTGTTTTGTTTATATAAATTTTTGTAATAGCGCGTTGTATTTGTTGGCCCTCGTGACCTGCGCTCACTGCCCTACCTTTAGGGACTTTCACACAAATTATAGTTGCTACCCTGCTAATCAGGGCCTTTCACTGCCAGTATGGCTGTTTTATAGAATTTTATGATTTAACGCGTTTTATTTGATGACCCTCGTGGCCTGCGCTCACTGCCCTACCTTTAGGGACTTTCACACAAATTAAAAGTTGCTGCCCTGCTATTCAGGGCCTTTCACTGCCAGTATGGCCGTTTTATAAAATTTTATAATTTCAGCGCGTTTTATTCGCACACTGCGCACACTGCACTTGCACCCAAATAAATTTGCAGCCCTACTATTTAGTGGCTTTCACACAAATTAATTTGATTTTTATTGCCTTTTCGCCTTTTTTACAATATTTGCGCGATTTATCTGATGGCCCTCGTGGCCTGCGCACACTTCACTTTCACCCAAATTAATTTGCAGCCCAACTATTTCGTGGCTTTCACACAAATTAATTTGATTTTTATTGCCTTTTCGGCTTTTTTACACTTTTAGCGCTTTTTATTCGTTTCTGGCACTTTTCTTTGCCGGCGCTTATTACCCTCTTTATAGGGTTTTTCACTTTTTTTTTTTTTTTTTTTATCACACACTGGCACCTTTTGCCAACGCGCACTGCCCTACTTGTAGGTTTTTCGTTTCGGTTTTTTTTTCACTTTTTCACTTTTTTTGTTGCCCGAGGTGGTATACTCCTTCCTCGTGTCCACCGGAGTGCCTGCTTCTGGTAGCGGTTTATCACCGTTAGCTAGCGGTCCGCTAGGTCTTCCCGTTTCTAGACTGGATCAATGCAGGTCGCCTCCGCTGAAAGATTTTGAAAATTTCGGGTTATCAGTTAGAATACTCACCAGGTTTTTCCTTTTGTGGTTTCTGCTACTGCTGCTACTGCTGGAACTACGCCTTCCTCCTGGTAGTCTGCTAGCCGCCGGGATTGGTGTTTTTTTTTTCTTTCTTTTGGTGAGATCGCTCACCACCACCAATTAATTGCAGCCAATTATTGCAAGCAAAAACATAATACAAAAGCACGTAGAAAAACGTCAAAGCGCTGCTTCTTGTGCATGCGCTCGTTCACGATAGGCTTTTGCTTTTAAATCTAGCAAGTGGGACTTGGCGAGAGTTGATAGAATTTTAAAAAGAAATTGAAAAAGATTAATTATTGCCTTAAGGATCCGGCTCGAAGGACCATGTTAAGGGCGGGGATAATTAGGGTCCAGAATTCCTCTTGAATTCTGGAAACGGGGATCTTAAAAATGGGGGCCGATCCTTTAAGGCAAATAATTACCTGTACTTTTTCAATTCCTTTTTGTGTACAAATACACAGAAAAATAACTAGAACAGAAATTCTGTTTTATATATATATATATATATATATATATCGCCGTTTATTGCTGAAAAAGAACCTGGTTTTGGATTACCCAATGGAGGAGTGTCACTCACCTGAAGTCGCTGTCGCTGTGATGGAAATCAAAAGATTAAGAGCGATTACTGGTTGCCAGTCGCTTTTATAGCCCCTCTATCTGGCAACGGGTTCAGCTAACAGGACTCGTGCAAAGGCAAACCAAGTAACGAGTCCTGTCAGCGAGTAGCTTACAGCGAGTAGCTTACAGCGACATCTCCTGGTGACAGTTTTCCATTATGAATATTTTGCAGACCTTAACAAATGTACTTTCACAGGAATAAAGAATTTATTTCATATCCCAAACCGTTTTTGTTTTATTTAAAAAAAACTTTTGTAGAGTTCTTATTGAAAAACCTGTTAGAAGAAAATTGCGTACGTTAGATTAAACAAAATTTTGCAATTGCTTTTGTTCTCTGCGGTAGTACATGTTGTTGTTTTTTTGTTATTTGCGTGTGGCGCTCTATTGTTGTCGCTATCCTAGAGTCTTTTTGGTGTGCCAATATAGGACAATATATACCTCAGTGAATGATTCGCCAAACGCGTTTGGAAAATCATGTTAAATAAAAGCTCGTAATGCAAATCTATTAAAATTTTGCCAGTGTCCCCAAGAACTTCATTGATTGCCTTACTTGCTTCGTCTTGCGGATCTTGTTTCAATGTTCTCGATAATGCTTGACTCAAAGGACTTAATGCCGCACCAAGCTGGTTTTGAAGCACTAACTGAAAACCGTTTTTTGAGACCAAGCGCTCCTAACGTTAATTGTATCTTTGGGTTTAAAACTGGGCCACCCAAATCGGACCAGTTCTCCTTGATTGGATATTATTTTTGATCGCGTTAAACGTGACGCTCGTCTCGCGATGCGCTCACCGTCATGCTGCTCAGAAGTTTGTATGAGTCTCTGCAGCTTGTCGCTACAAGACGAGGGCGAATGGCGTCTAGACATACACCCCTGACATCTACGCTGCGAACTTCCCGTTGAATAATGCAAAGTATAACGGCTGATACTACGCCGTTCTGTCTCTTTCTCCAATTTCGCAATTCTACGCATAGCGTCAGCCAGAAGTGATTGCGAGGTATCCATTTTGATTCATATAAACTGCCGATGAAAAATGTTTGGTGCAGATACCGCATTCTGTTATTTTCCCGATAACTAATCAAAACACGGGCAACTAAATCAGTACAATAAAACGTAATGAATTAATAAAAAATTTCCTCAGACCAAGGGTTGCCACCTTAGCTGAGATTGCAAAAAATTACTATAGTATGGTGAAATGATGTGACTAGATCTAGCAACTGGTTTACTAAAAATTATTGATCTCGAGGACGAGACAGTGTAGTATAATTACAAAATATAATTCTAGAAAGAATAAGAATACATATTGACATATATACAAGTGGACCACAAAGTTTACATACTACTTACTTAATTGGCGCTATAACCACTTAAACGATTTTGGCCGAACTTCTCGTGCTGTGCGATGTTGTAACACAAATTGAGGGGCCTACAGTTTTACGCCGACTCCGAATGGTGAAAGTTTTTTGTGGCAGGAATATATTCGGGGATTTGGCATTGCCTGCCGAGGGGTGACTGCTATTGAAGAAAAAAAGGCATATAATTTTTGATGCTACTCGCCGAATGAAGCGCGCATACCCTACACACGCGGCTACGGCGGTTGGGCCAATATGCCCACATACAAATGGCAAATTGAGCAACGCAATACCCGTCGACGCTTACAGACATATTTACAACATACGAAAACAATACACTCTATCACAGCAGAATCTTACAGTAAAGTATGCATAGTAAACTGCTACATTTTTTTGTTTTGAATCATTTTATTCTGTTTTGCTTGGACTGTTAGTTTGAATTTATCATTGGATTCAAGGATTCATGGTCAATTTTATTTTGCGCATTATTCTCATTTACTCTTGCTTTTTTTCCTTTCCTGCCTGTTATCAATAAAATAGATGGTGTGGTGTGCGTAAATTTGAGTAAATCCCACAATATTTGCCCAATTGTTTGCAGGGCTGTGTTGAGTGTGTTGCCTACGAGCGGATAAGTCTCCAGTGGGAGAGACCAACTAAAACGCCACCGTAACAGTAAGGATAGGGAGAACAAAAAAGAGCGATGAGAGCAATGTTCCATTTTTGTTGCCCGGCCTATGACGGCAGTGGCAAATTCCACGGTTTTTGTTTGTGTGTTACATTAATGCCGTTCGTGAAGGTGCCTCAATTCGATTGAAAATTAACGGGCCAGCAAAATAATGATAGACACTAACATCACCAGCGCTGGCGACCTACAGGCTAGCGAGCAGCTTGTGGTCCGGCTTCCAAGTGCGTGCCGGAATAGATTCGTTTTAGCTGTGGAAACACCCTTTTCAAGCAGGCTACTGGAAAAGATTTTGTGGTAGAAATTACGGTTCTTAAATTGGAGGTCATACCTGTGGAGCACCCCGTGGTCGGAGCAAGCCGCGACCTAAGCCGATAAGTAGCTTCTTGTGTTGTCATCTTGTTGGGCATATTTTAGTGCTGCCGATAGATCTCGCTATTTGTTGTCGTTGTTCCGTCCTCTTAGCGTCCTGCACCTTCAGCATAGTCATTTGGCGAGTCAAAATTGCTCCCGGCAGCTTGGGAGGTGTTGCGAGTAGGTTCGTAACCGTTTGATTGGACGTAACCTCGGGTGTTTTTCTTTTTGAGCATTGTGTCGTGGTATTTGTATGTGGAATTATCCTTTGTACATTTGGGTCAGTTTTATTAGTTTTGTTGTTGATCTTGCACTGAGTCAACCGATTGATTAGCTTGTATATCTTCTCCGCTTTGTGTTATATTTGTGTACTAGTCAAGCTCAAGAATGATGGAATGCAAGAGTGCGCCTTCCCGCGGCGAAGTGATAGATTCCATCATTAGTAAACATTAATACGGAAGAAAGAAGAACCAATAACTTTCAATATTTCAGTGAGAAACGTGTTTTAATTGTGACGGTAATCCATTGTTGTAGCTGTGTTAGGCTATTTTTGATGTGCTAATATAGAAAACTAGATAACCCAGTGAAACAGATCGATAGTGAGATTTTTTTGGAAGGACTTTTTTTTAATTCTTAACATTTTTTTCGGGTTTTATTTTCGTTCAGATTCACTTCTCGGAATTTTGTGTTTGGGGTTTTAATCTAATCTTGGTTTCGTTGTCTTTATTGAAATATTAATTTAATTTTTAATTTTTTTGTTTTCAATGATATTATTTTTTTTTGCTGGGAATGTTGGTTTTAGTTAATTTTGGATTTCTAGTTTCTTGGACAATTTTGGTTTTTGCGTTTAATTTTCATTTACTTTTGTTTCTTTTCTTGAGTTGTTTTCATTTCCTTAGCTTGAGTTGAGTGGTGTCTGTCGCTTATAGATCAGGCGAGACAGGGTAAGGACGACGAGATGCTAGCGAAGATAACTCTGAAGAGCATGTTGATCTCCGTATGGTCGCATGGTGGTCGAAGGCACGAACGAGGAAGACGAGTCGGATGAACGGGAGTGTGGTACAACAGCGGAACCAGTAGCACCAGCAGACTGAAGGTGTAAATGAACCCACAAGCTTCTATAATCTTTTTCGCAAAATACGATACCCAGTATTATTAGATCGAATATGCTACCGTTCTACCAAACGCCGCTTGGACTATTTTCTCCGGGATCAGTCACGGAACTAGTTTTCTTAGGTCGTAATATGAGGCTTTTGTTGCTTCTCCGTGTCATAAGGTCACGAGTTTGTTGGATCTGTTAAGGCTGTGGTCGGCTTGGTACCATTCAACAGGACTGCCCTTTGTCGAACATAAGATTGGGGTTAAGACAGGAGTCGAGCCTGCCAAGCAGTAATATTGCCCGGTTTCCCTTGTCATACAGTAGCGTATGGACATGGAGCTAAAAGACATACTCGACAAGTTGAAAAATCACATAGGCCTTTGACGTCCCCAGTAGTAATAATCAGAAAACATGGTTTCTGCAGGTTTTGTATAGACTATAGAGTTTTAAATAGGTGCACTGATAAGAATATCTGGATATTAAATCCCCTTATTGGCGAATTCCTTTAACGGTACCGTTCGGGGTTATTTTTTAGTTCAAACGTATGCCTTATGGGTTGCATAATGCATCAGCGACGTGCTAGCGCTTTGCAAATTTCGTTATAGGCCCAGAATTATAACCCTATTCTTCGTCTATTTTGATGACATCATTAGCGTGACTAATAATTTTTAGATTAGCAAACGACTTAGATTAAATGGTGTTAAGTGTAATTTCTGCAAATCGGAATTAAACTATTTGAGCTACTTGGTAGACATACATGGTCTACATATAGACCTCAAAATAGTAGAGGCAATGTCAAGCAGGTTAGGTCGTTCATAGGTATAGTGTCCTGGTACCATAGATTTATCAAAAATATTGCGGAATTAGTTAGGCCTCTAACCGAATTGACCACGAAAAGTCGGAGGTTCGTATGGAGCGAAAATTGCGAAAAGAGTTTTAGAACGGCGAAGGAGCGCTTGCCTTTATTGAGCTGTTAAGATTTTGATGGATCCAGACAGATTGGTTTAATTTCAGTATAGATGCAGTTTTGAATCAGCTGTAGGTAAGGAAATCATAACACATCCGAGTAGGTCGTACAGTGTCTCGCGGTCCTGTGGTCGGTTAAGAAGTTATGCCCATGAGTTGAGGGCGACCGGTTTCTGGAGGGGACGGACCACTATTCGCTAGTCTGGTTGATCGATCGTCTTGGCGTGCCATAAGGTGTTGTAAGATATGTCAGCAGGTTAAGCCTGATAACAGCCAGCTTTTGTATGGTAGAAAAGTATAAGTTAGTCGAGTTTTCGGAAATGTTTTATGTCGATTTGGTAGAATCTTTGGTGAAATCGTCTCAGTGCTACCAATACCTTATTACGGCCGTCGATGACATTTCTAACTTTGGTCTCGGGGAGATTAGGTTGAGCGTGACGATTAGAACCGCAGGCGTATAGATAGGCAGTATTTGCCAGGAGAATTAATATGGAGGAAGAATGGCAAAGCTAACGGCGACGTAGGCAATCCTTTTATAATTAAGAGAAGAGTGTCGCCATGAACGTTGGTTGATGAATCAGGTACAGATACGAGATCGTGGAATGTGAAATAGTTGAGACCATATAGAAATTCAGGATATTGGCTTAGTGAAAAATAAAGCAAACTTTCTGTTTTTTGGAGGAAAGGGTGAGCTGTCGCGGATTGGCCGAAACAATCTATTTCATGTATTTTCTTACTCTGTTTACCCTGTTTTTACTTTTTCTCCAACGACTGTATCGAGATGCCCAAGGCTGGTGATCGATGTGCGTTGACAACCACAAGCCCGGTTAAGTCCCCAATGGAAGAGTCCATCCAAAACACGACCGCAAGAGTCGTAGTCTTAGGATAGAGAGAACTTAAAAATGCGCGATGAGAACTGAAAAGGGATGTCGCCAATTCCCGCTCTTGCGGCAACAGTTTGTGTTTGTGTGTACCGTTGGTGGGTTTTGTAAAAGTGCCCCAATTCGGTTGAGAATTTACGGACCGGCACCATAATGAAAGCACCAACAACACCAGAGCTGGCAATCTACAGGCGGGCGCGTAACTTGCATGTGTATGCCTGAAGGAATTCATTTGAAAGTAGAAATAGCCTTCTTCAGCAGCGGATCAGTAAATGCCATTTTTGAGCTGCAGATGTAGCAGTGGTACCAGACGCTGGAAGTTGCGGTCTTGGAATTGGATCTTCTTGTGTTGTTCTATTGTTGGGGCGGTTTTAGTGCTTTCGATAGATCTCGCTATTTGCTGTTCTTGTTCCGTCCTTTTAACGTCCCGCACCTTCAGTATAGTCATTTGGCAAGTCAAAGGTACCCCCGGCAGCTTGGGATGTATTGCGAGTAGGTTCGTAACCGTTTGATTGGACGTCACCTCGGGCGCACCTCTAAAGTATTTGCTTGTTTGGTTATTTTGGCATCATAGTTTTATGTGGAATTGCCCTTTGCACATTTTGGACAGTTATATCACTTTTGTTGTTGATCTGATTGAATATTATTCTTGCTTTCATAAAACATACAACTTAGCACGTCTTCACGGAGTCATTTGGTCGCTTCACGATGCAGAGAAAAGAAGGTGACGACAAAAGCACTTCCGTTACTTCGTACTTGCCTCTTTTGGAGGATTGATGCCACAAATGGCTTTTAAAAAGTTGATTTTTCTCAGTTCAATTTGACTTTTACAAAAACCCAAACAAAGAATAATAAAAGAAAAGTGCCGGGCTTTGTATTGTAGCAGTTGCAACGCAAATGAAATGCCCAATCGCAGTCATCAACTTTCTTTTCTTCTAGTTATTCCTGTTACGCGTACGCTGCCGGCGTTGTCGTAATCTGGTTTTCTTTCGTTCTAGCGGTTGCTGAGTGTTTTTGTCATCTCCGTTTTGGGTTGTATGCGTTTACTAGCCCATCTAGTAAATGTAGTGTTTTAGCACATTAGGCGTGTGGCAGATGGATCTCAATTTTTCAAATCTTGTTTTTTTAAGAACTCAAGTCCATATTTGTAACTCTAGAATAATTTAAAATTAGGAAACTTTATAACTGAAGTTTAAATCAAAATACCTAAGAAATTGGTGAAACTATTTTCAGACATTGATGTGTCCGATTTAAAAACAAAATAAAAACTCGAAAGGAGTTCTCGTTTTGAACAAATCCTACGAAAGTCCGGTCGGCCCTCAATTGACCTCCCACGCGTTCCAGATATTCCAGCCTTTCTATGAGTCGGTTATCCTTCGGGTGTATTACCGGGAGAGCCATTACTAATTCCTACTTCTTGGTGGATGTAAGGGTCCTCATCAGCCTTTCGCTGTGTGTTTCATCTTGACTTCTTCATCTTCAAAATCGGAGTCTGACTGCTTGAACCCATCTTCTCTATCAGTTAAGTGCGACATTTAAAAAATACATATATAATGCCATCGTCTTGCATGTCGTATCGTCCGATGCGCAGTGTTGTTTTTTACAAGACCGAAAAATAGTAATAAAAATAAAATACCACAAAATATATGATTTTCTTCAGAATTATCAGTGCTGTTTTCAATTAGAAGTGATTTACAATAAAATTAATATTTTTTCACGAACTTAGCTGCAAAAATTAAGAGGCTAACTAAGGTTTTATTTCATTGTATACATAGGTATGTAAGTAGAGTCTTCAACTAGCGTTTTGTATTTGCGATTTTTGTGAATTTCTTAACGAATAAAGTGACGCAGAAATTATTAAAATCAATACGTAAACGTGGAAACGGGAACTTTCGACTAAAACAGACTAACAGACTAGGACAAATAAAACCCTCCGCTCTTATGGAGGAGATTCAAGCCGTCGAGATACAACCTCGTATTACTTGTGACGAGTCATAACATTGGCGAAAACTATTCCTGAATTTAACGGAAAGTAAGAGCGATACGTGTCCTGGAGTTAGGCAGCGCTTATGGCGGGAAGCGCAAAGCACTGTCAAGCCGTGGGCTTAGTCCGAAATAAAATAGTGGGGCTGTTGTTGTTGTTGTTGTAGCGGTTACTCAGACCCTGCAAGATCGGTTCAACCATGGTCATTATCATCAAACTCATCTAGGGGGAGGCCCAAGAAACGCGCGGTTTGGACAGGGCCGGGACGAAGGGAAAGGGGGGTTAGATGAGTTAGTTTAACAGGGCATGTGAAAAGGTGAGCGGTATCGCGCGGAGAGTTATCACATGCCGGACACATATTGAGTATGTCTGGGTTAATTCTGGATAGGTAGGAGTTTAACCTGCTGCAATATCCGGAACGTAGTTGGGCCAGATTGACGCGGAATTCACGAGGCAGCTGAAGCTCCTTCTCTTGGCCCCGAGGACGGCATTCACAGGGCGAGAGTTGACGAAGGAGATGATTCAGGACTACCCGGTAGGCAGCAGGGTCCAGTCTATTGGTGGTGTGCGACTGTATCTCGGCGGTGCCCCCTGACGTGTCTCGGAGACGGATCCTCAGCAAGCAGGTACTCGTGGCCACTGCGATGGCAATCCACGAGGAACTGCCTGGTGAGCATAAAGTTGTGCTTCCTAACTGGGAGCATTGAAGCCTCAAGGTGTAGGTGTTCGACGGGAGACATCAGAAAGCATCCCGTTGCCGTCCGGAGTGCTGCGTTCTGGGTAGCCTGTAATTTCCTTCATTGGGTCCTACTTGTCCCAGGCGACCAAATTGGACCGGCGTAGTTTAAAACCGACCGGCCAATCGCCTTGTATGTTGCCAACGACGTTTCTTTGTCTTTGCCGCAAGTACTGCCGGCTAGCGACTTGAGGACTTTGTTGCGGCTCTGTACTTTATTGACGACTGTGCTGCTGTGTGCGTAGAGAAAGAGGCCAGGCGGTCAAACGTAACACCCAAGATTTTTGAGTGGTTTACTGTCGGTACAGGTGTTCCATCCACATGTATATTTAATTGCATCTTGACCTCCTTCGTCCAGGTAGTAAATAAGGTTGCCGAGGACTTAGCAGGGGATAGGACTAAGTTCCGACCAGCGAAGAAACGAGCAAGGTCTGAGATGTAACCACTCACTTTTGAGCACATGTCATCAATTGCATTGCCGGATGCCATAATCGAACGGTCGTCGGCATACGATACTATTGAAACCCCCTCGGGTGGTTGAATAAGCTTCGAGATGTAATGATTAAATAGAATCGAAAAAATAACGCTACCCCCGAGGTACCCCTTGTTTAATTCTTCTCGGTTTAGATGTTGAGTCTGTAAAATACACCGACGCCTGTCGACCACCCAGGTAGTTTGCGGTCCACCGCTTCAGACCCTGTGGGAGAGTAGATGTCTCAACGTCTTCAAGTAGCGTTGAGTGACTGACCGTATCAAAGGCCTTTGATAGGTCCAACGTCACTAAGACGGTTCTCTCACAGGGACGGTAATGGTTGAGGCCACGAATTACCACGGTGTTTATGACGTTTAGTGCTGTTGTTGTGCAGTGCACCTTCCGCAGGCCGTGTTAATGCTTAGCAGAGCACAGGGGGTGTGTGAAATAGGGAGGCAGCATAGCCTTGAGTGTCTTTACTACTGGTGAAAGAAGGAAAATCGGTCGATAAGATTTAGTATAAACTGTCGGCTAAAGTAACTCGCATCACGTTTCGCCGGGTTGGACAGGCACCTCACGGTGGTCCAAAGCTTGCCCAGACCGGCCGCCAAGTTGCAGGTCTTCAGGTGCTCCTTCCACTTGTTCCGCTTATGTTCGTCTACCAGAGTCCGAATCTCCGCGTTTAAATCCCTAATGCGGGGATTTTGTTGATCGGACTGGCGAAGCTGGTCATGTTCATTGGCTAGTGTTGCCGCTTCCGCTGAGAAATTCGGCCAAAATTTCGGTAATCGTCCAGCGAGAACGAAGCGGGCCGTAGCGGTCGTGACAACCCTGCGGAATTTTGGTTCACCAGTGCGAACATCTGTGGTGTGGGTAGGGCACCGAAGGCACCCTCGGTGAACTCCGCGAATACAGACCAATCAGCTTTTTGAAAGTTGATAACAACCTTTCGATCCGCGGAGACAAAGTCGACAGGTCTGTCAATCATGATGACTATAAATAGGTGGTCTGATGAAAGCGATAGCATAGGTCGCCACGTTATGCTATTTATCAGACCTGCATTAGCTATTGCTAGTTCAGGAGAGCTTTTGCCACTATCCCTAATCCTGGTTAGAAGTCGTCATTAATTGTGCAGAATTTCGAATCGACTATCTGCTCAGCCAGTTCATTTCCACTACGATCTGGTGGCAGGCTTGGATGCCATAGATCGTGGTACGCATTAAAGTCACCTACTGCCAAACGGGTTTCACCGCAGTTCGCTCCTCGCTCCTATGTCAGGGTGATATACAGCCGGGCAGCAGGTAACAGGGATATATATATAATGAATATTTCGAGCTCGACATTGCCTGATCGGATAGCTATGCCCTGACATTCAAGGGTAGTATCCCGCGGCCAATGTTTTTTTCGATAAGACGATATTGCACTGTGTGGTGTGTGAGAAATGCAGCTTCGTCTCTTGGATCAGCAGGCCGTGTCTTCTCATAAAGTCAGTTATTTCTTCGATCTTGCTCTGGAGTCCGTTGCATTTTATCTGTAGGAGGTTAATCTGCCCAGGAAGAGTCGACGCGTTGGGGAGATTGGGGGCAGCGCCGGAGGAGGCGTATACGGCTGCAGAGCTCTGCAACATGGGGCAAAGTACGTGTGATGCGCAGACCAGAACACGTTCGAAAGTGCCTTGGCACAAATTGCACCTAATTGATGCCACATTCCGGCGCATTCTGGCCTAACACACGGAACAGACAGTGTGGAGCACCAAGAGCTGGTAAGTAGCCCTAACACTTGGGTGGGAGCGGGATGAGGATGGATGGGTTGGGAGAGATGGGGAGTGTGCGTGTTGCCGATTGCTCCTTGGAGCACTGGCGCAATTGGCGCGATGTTTTGGGCCGTAAAGGCCGTCGGCGCTTGAGAGATGGCTCCATCCATCGCACGTATTACATCTTACCGAGTTGGAATTTGGATGGAGCCTTCTCTGGCATGGGCCAGGGTTGGATTCAACACTAGCCTTGAGCAAATGTGGGTGGAGCAACCCTGCTGCAAGACATTGCTCCAGAGATGATACACGACAAATGGTATGCGCCGATCTAAACAGGGTTAGATCGCCGAAGCAACAGCCCTTGACCGGGTGAAACCCGGGTCATTCCGGTACGTAGAACCGGCTGTCTTGGGATTGTGGAGTCTTCAGATATGTTGGTGTCATCTTTCAATACCGTTTTGAATTTATATGCCATAATTTCTAGGTTAGATTTCACTTGCAGAGCTGTCAGTGCTAAATCAAGAAGCTCTGTCGGTAGTGAAGTTCTACAATGGAATACAGTGGAAACTCAGGCTTATAATAAAACAAAACTACAATGACTCATGGCAATGACATTTATAGAGTAATTTAGTAAGAAATTTCGTTAAGGCGCTTTGTGCGTCTTCATTTCTGAATCCAATCGTCCATTGTGTGACATTCTTTTCTCATCTTGTGTGCTTTGGCATTAGCACAGGAGTTAAAAGCTAACCAGGCGAGGATGGCAAAGATGGACCTAATGAAGTTGATCGGAAATCCTAATACCAGCTTTTAAAGTCCGAGAACTAGTCCAGCATGATTGCAGGACATTAGATAAAATTCGTATCACCGCCGGGCTGATCTATCAAATACCAAGAGCTTGGATAATGACTTTAGATAACAGGAAAAATCCTCAAAAATCGGCAATATGAAAGTGGTCGACACTCAGCGCAAAAAATAGAGCGGGTGATCCACTTAGCACATGGGAGCGACGGTCAAGACAGTGACCATTATGACGATACCAATTTCAGTGAATACGATAATTACAGTTATGATCAACAGTGTGAAGGCAACAAGGATATATTGGCCGATCCTAGTGATGACATTAATATTTTAGGACTGTTTGTGTTTATCCCGGCGTTTTTTTTTGTACAAGAACCATTTCGTTTTCGTACGGGACGTTCATTTCTGACTTATTGTAATAATATGCACCTTTTAATATTTTTATCCGATCAGTTCGTAATTAATTCAATTTTGTCTTGATAAGCTAGCCTGATCTAAAGTATTTGGGCGAATAAAACCACTTTTTAACCCAACGTCTCGGTAAAACTTTTATAGCATCTTCTGCGGTACTGTTTTATTTTTCTGTCACAAACAATGAAAAACATAAGTCACATTATAATCAGAAATACTAAGTCAAACATACAAACATATATGTACATATGTATACACATGTATACAATTGTAAGAAAATTTGCCTAAACATTTACTATTTGGGTTCAATTGTCCGTGTCGTCGTTGTTTTGAAAGTCTTTACCTTAATATTGTTTCGTCATCGCTCTTGTTTTAACTGCAAGTATTTGTTTTGTTAATTCCTAATTTCGTCAATGTTAATGCGGGAAAGTGCGTCTGCACCGACGATTGTTTTACTATTAATATACTCGATAGTGAAATTGTATTCGGCGAGTTCAAGCCTTACCCTTGCAAGTTTTGAACCTGGGTCTTTCATATTAAAAAGATAGACTAATAGTGTATGGTCTTGTTTACAATGAAGTGAGTTCCGTAAACGTATGGTCGAAATTGTTTGATTGCTGAATAAATAACTAAAAAATCTAACTCTATAATAGGGGGTTTCTGTTCGCCTTTATTAAATGCTTTCGAAGCAAAACAAATTGGCAAATCACAACCCTGTTGTTCCTGCCTCAGTATATCACCGCACCAGATTTTTGAAGCATCGACTACAATAATAAATTGTTTCTTTAAATCTGGATAATGCAGCAATTTCGCAGAAGCGCTGATTTTAATGATTTAAAAGCGGTCTCACACGCACTGCCCCGAACAAATTCAACTTTTTCCCTGCCTAAACGAACAATGGTGACGGCAAAGATGCAAAAGTTGGTATAAACCGTCTGTAATAAGTTATAGCAAATGTGACGAAACGTCATATTGCGTGTTTGTCTGCCGGGTTTGCGTACCTTTTAACTGCGTTTATTTTGATATCATCTGCTAACAAACCTTTATCAGAACATACTTCTACTCTTGTACTAAACTATCGTCTACTATAGTTTCTTGTTTTTTGGAGCTACAATTAAAGGGCTGTTATAAATAACTTTCTTCTGTTAAGTCGTTTTCTAATAACATTTAACTTGACGATTTATTTGCCCACCCTAGGAATACAGTAAACGGTAATTTTTATGTAAAGTAAGTAAGTTTTTTGACGGTCTAAGGTTTTGTTCGTAAAAGTTGTTTTATGTCATTTTGCCATTGGGAAGTGGAAATATATTGCTTTTCATATGTCGGGCAATCGGTATCTTTTAAACCATTAATCAATTCTTTGTCACATTGTAATTAGAAAGTTTTTCAGTCCGAATGTTACTGTTCTTTACATATTTTATATCATTTGTGGTGTTTATGGCTTTGAAGATTGGGTTACTGGTATTAACTATGCCTCTTGCTGTGAATACACGTTCGATTCCACGCAAAGTGCATCCTGTGATCAACAAAAAAACGAAAAACTTCGCATCTGGGCGGTATATCAGTTCCGTGAAGAATCCGATTGACGACTTTTTCATTACCTACTATTGTTCGCATAGCTAATGTTGCATTTGTTTGCTTTTAACAAGTCTTTAGCTAGTATACCATCTGATGGAATGTTCAAGTCGTCATAACCATATGTAAAGTATGTTTTATAAGAAAGTCCGAAAAAGCCAAGTTTGTCGAAATTTGTTCCGAAAGTAGAAATAGTATTAGAAATGACGCCCGTAATACAACTAATATTATTTCTACCGATTGAACAATTTTGGTTAATACTTGAAATTTTATTCAAGGAAATGCCGGCTTGCGTGTGACCAAAAACGAACAAAATTTGTTAGATCCACAAATTTGTAACTATATGCAATCAGCATATTTTAAATTTCAACAATAAATTCCTTTTGTTTTAGAAAAACTATTTAATTGTCCGTTTCTTGCTCTAGCACTGTTCTCTCCTGAGGGTTGTAAGCGTATAAAACATGGACGTTTACATTTCTGTCCTTATTATTTGAAAATCGATTATTAATACTGTTATTATTATTAGCGGGTCGATAACGCTAATTCCCATAATTGTCTGATTGCCAGAAGATAACCTAGTCCCTAAAACGAGTAAAATTGCGAATTGGGTAGTAAAACTTAATTGTTTCCATGAAAACTGCGCTACTTTTTAACTAGCATACTACCTAACTACTAAAAATTGTTGTTTGTACCTCGTATACGACTATCAGATTTGCTACTACATACGGCTTTGAAGGGGGAAAATTTTGTTGAAGGGGGAAAATTTTGTTGAAGCGGCACACATTAATAGTTTGATCGACTGCCATTGCATGAGCCTTTTCTTGCGTCATACCTTCTATAATCAACGAATGTCCAAGTGACTCGGATAGTCTCTCAACGCGTTTGGTAAAGTCAGAATAATTATTGTTGTTAACGTGTAACGCCGCAATATTTTCTGCTACAAGTTTTTAGTCATCTGGTTTATTCCTACTAAGTGGATCAATTTGGATGTCATTAACTGCTAACTAACAATGCTTCGCGAGCTTTCCTTGTAGTTTCGATTTTAAAAATGATATTAATGCACTGGTTTGGTTTTCTTCAGCAAGGTCTCCTATCAAACTTATTTCGTCAAGAAGGAATCGCGCGCTAACGGATATTTCCATAATAATTGATGAACATAAACTAATAAATTACTTCTTCTCTTTAGTGATGGCCGTTTTGAAAACCTTTGTATAAAAACGGTGATTTTTTGGGAGCTGGTAGCTACTGGTGGAGTGTTTACCACTACTAGTGAATCTTTTAAGTCTGGAATGGACATACATATCTACTTCTCCTAATGCTACGCTCGTTTGACATATAAGAGATAATACATAATTTAGAATTGGGATCTGATAATTTAAATTATCAATACACTTCACCAGTAGCTCCCTGCAATTTGATAGTTTTACTTGGATTTCTTTGAGGTTATGTGTTGAATTGTTTTCGATCACGTGCATTAAAATTTTGTTGTGATATGTTATTAGCGACTCTTCGTATTCGTTAAATTTAAATAAGTTCATCAAAAGTGGATGATTTCGCGGAACTCGCTTAGTTATTTTATAAAAATTAGTGTGTTTTTCTTTGAATGCTAAAATAAAATATGTGATTATATGATTATATGTTTATGTATTTAATTGTGATAAAAAATGATATTTTTTGGTTTCGCAATGATTGAGTCACTCAAGTCAGGGCAGACAATAGCATTGCATTATATAATGTACTAGCTGACCTGGCGAACTTCGTACCGCCATATTTTATTTCTCTAATCGCAACTAAGGAAATAAAACCCTACCAGTAAAATCGAATAAGCTAGATTGAAAATTACTATAATTATTTTCTAACCTTTTAAATGTTGAAAGAGTGCTGTTTCTCTTCTTTAAAAATTTTCTTGTATAAAAACCTTGTCCTGACAATGAGGAACACAAAAAAAAGAATCATCCAATTTGGTGCGTCATTCTGAAGTTATGCGCGAACATACATTTCGGTGGTTAATTTTTATTTATGTATATAGATAGACAGCAGACCCGGCCATGCATTGCTGTGGTTTACTTGTATTGCGTTGAATTATTTGGTACTATTTTAATTATTAAGGAAATTATTGTTAAAGAATTATGATAAGTGCAAATTAAGTTTCAACGGATTGTAAATTTTTAATTTTTATTGATTTAATTAATGAGTTAGATAGTACAGATTTTCAAAGCTGAAAATTATTATTATCTTAGAATTATTTTACCTAATTTAATTTCTAATAATCATTACTTTCAATTAACAAAGAACTAAACGATGAACAATATTTTTAGTTAATCTGTCTTTCGTGAAAATAAATAAATGTGATGGTTTTCCAACACGTGAGCATGCAACATATAGCTGTCCAAGGGAGAAACACGGATTCTCCAAGTCCAATCCACAAATAGCCATTGTCTGCCCTTGCGACTTATTTATTGTCATCGCAAAAGCCAAACGTATCGGAAATTGTAGCCTTTTGAAAGGAATTGTAGATTCTGATGGCATCCTAGGTATTCGAGGTAACAGGACGACTTCGCCTTTAAACTTTCCAGTCAATATCGTAGCTTCAAGTACGTTTCCGGTAATTCTTATGATGACTAATCGTGTACCGTTGCATAATTTTGGTGGATTTAAATTACGCAACAGAATGACCGGTGAACCAATTTTCAGGCGAAGATTGTGTGGCGGCATTCCTGGTAAATCCAAAGAATTTAAAAATTCAATGGGAAAATTGACGATCTGGTGTTCATCAACAATGGTGTCAATTGACTTAAAAGTCATTAGATCGCCTGGCAATAAATTTTGTATTTGATAGTTAATTTCATCGACATCAACATTTTTTGCAGCCTAAATTGCACGATTACTCAGCCAATGATGGTCTAAGTGATTATTAAGAATATTTGGAAATACACTCTCAATTAGTTCATTTTTTGAATGAACAATAGTGCAAAAGTTGTCTGGCAATTGGATATATTGCGTATTTTGATGTAGTCTGATTGTACCGTTTCCAATATCCAGTAATTGATTTGAAAATATTTGTGCCAATGGATCATTATGTAAATGTACTCGCATATTTACAGTCAATCGAAGTGTTTCAACGTTTTTCCATAAAAATGATTGTTCTAAACATGCGTTAATCTCATTAGCAAAAGTGGAGCGAGGAATGGCAGGTAATGTTTGCCGGAAATCACCAGATAGTAGTAAAACAGCACCACCGAAGAGTCGATTATTGCCGTTTATATCTTGCATAGTTCTGTGAAAAGCTTCAAGAGAATGTTTATGACTCATAGTACACTCATCCCAGACAATAATTGAACTTTTTTGTAACACTGCTGCCATTCCGCTGTTTTTTTTTATATTACACATTGCGTTTGGTTTACTGTGAATGTCTAATGGCAGCTTCAAAGCTGAATGCGCCGTTCGTCCACCATCTAACAAAGTGGCAGCAATGCCTGACGATGCAATTGCCAATGCAATCTTTTGTTGTAGCCGTATCTTTGCAAGGATTAATGACACTAAAAATGTCTTACCGGTACCACCAGGTGCGTCTAAGAAAAAAAATCCACCCTGTTTTGCATCAACAGTCAACATGATTCGATTGTATATAATTCTTTGTTCAGCTGTCAATAATGGCTCATTATTTGCAATGAGTGTAGCTAAGTCAACGTCGTCATATTGTTTTTCTCGTTGTATATCAGTGTCCATTAAATCAGTTGCTGGACGATCAGGCGAAAGCATGCCATAGTGGTTGAGTGAAAAGTTTGAAATCAAAATACATAAATCTTCGAGTAGTAGTAACGCTTCATTGTAAATCTGTGGTGTGAAATCTTTATTCGGACACCGTTCTGTTTGTCTCACTCGGTTCAAAATATCTTCAGTCATGTAATTTTTATATTTTTCCCACAATGCTAATGACTGTGTTGGATAACATGTCGTCAGAATAATTGCAAATAGTTGACGAATATTATTTGGCCTAGATGTTAAAGCTGCATCAGCAAGTGCCAAATCCCAATGGTTGTCATCCTCGAGCAGTTGCAGCTCCCGACATGCGTTTTGATAGGTATCAAATACTCGACCATTAACTGTTCGCAAAAACTCAAAAGATGTTGGTCCAGGAACATTTACTAACAACAAACGCAAAAAGAAGCACTCACGTTGTTTTGGATGCACTGTGTAGAGTCGTCCCAATGTTTTAGATTTGAATATGCCTGCGGTTGACGGATGTGGTACTCCACGTTTACGTGAGTCCCATCTTTTACCCGATTTGTTCCATGTAAAGTAGCGTGGAACATCGTTATATGGCAAATTGGCCGAAAACGTCAAGCTTTTGGCATAAGGCAAAAAATTCAGTCAGTGTAGTATTCGGTGGTTGTAATGCTCTTTGGATAACATTCTCTTCAGTGAAATACACACGCTGACCATTTTCAAGATGCACTGAAAGATGCTGTACAGGTGGATCTCTTTCGTGGATTGAAAAACTAAAAATACGCCAGATAGCTTCGTTGCTGCTGATGTATCTGCCCATTTGATATTTTGTTATTTCATCATTTTTATTAATATCTCGCACTTCAAACATAGCCAAATCACTGCCTTTATTTACGTATTTACATATATATTTAATGGATTTCACGGAATTGCAAAATTCAACATTAATATGGGCCTTATACGTTTTTGAAAGCAATGGCGAATATGGAACCACCCACTGATTATCAATTTCTAGTTGATTAAAATTTGACGTTCGCATTGTGAACACATTGCCACCATTCTCGGCGTTTCTACGGCGATACAGTGGATAACCGTCAATATCCGTAATTGTATAATTGATACATTCTTTCGGAAAACGTTTCTTACATTTGCCATTTTCCATGCATGGTGATGTCATGTTAAAGCTACCACATGGTCCATGGATCATGTGACTGGTAACAATTTCAAACAACTCTGGGTCGACTGATGGATCCGGAATTTCAGCGGAAATGATTAGATCAATTTCTTCCGGGCGAATTTTAGTTTCGAGCCAAATCAAAATGTGAGCATGCGGTAAGCCCCTTTTTTGCCACTCAACCGAATACAACCAAAAAATTGCCGAAAACTTCACTATAAATTCAATCAAGGACTTTAATTTTCGCTTAAACACACGTGCAACGATATCATGACGATGTATTGATTGTTGGCCTGGTAACAGCAAGGTTTGTATTTCCTCCCAATTTGGATTACATGTAAATGTAATAAATAAATCGGGACGGCCATAATGACGTACGTAGGTCATCGCATCTTGTATGTACTCTTGCATGTTTCGTGGACTGCCAATGTAGCTGGAGGGTAAAATAAATGCATTGCCAATGTTGTTGATGTTTAAATTTCCATCGTTGTTGCCTATAATGGCATCCCGTAAGTGAATATAATCCTCTGAGCGTAGCTTAACTTGGTTGAATCGAAGGTATCGCAAACGTTCGCTCTCTATCTTAGCCTACATACATGTCTACAACATATTGATGGTAGAGCTGACGGTATCGAAGAATATAATTGTCCTGATTATTTCTTATCATAAACCGGTACGCGTAGTAACACATTGAGCTGACCTTTTTATTTGTTTCATTGCCTGCAAAATAAGAAATAAATTTAAATTAAGATTTTTTTATGTTGAAAAAGTAACACTAATAAATTAAAAAATTTAATCCCTACCAGTTTCCGGATTAACCTGATTAATGTTAATGTGATATCCATCTTGACCCTGCCAGAATATCAGTGGATATTGCAGTGCATCGTACGAACGATGTAAGTCTGATATCACATGAACAGTGCTGTCACGACGTGTGATTTTGATAGCTCTGTTATCAACTGGATCACCGACCATGATTATAGCAACTTCTTCTACAGTTGGCGCGTTGAACCTGCCAGCGTGTTCTCCTGATGGTGTTTTGTCAGCTCTGATGACAATTTGTAAGTTGTCATTTCGTAATTGTGGTGACAGTCTTTTAAATAATTGAATAAGTTGGTTATGATTTTCTAAAAAATTTTCCAATAACTCTACAATAGCTCTTTGTACTGCTTGTTCGATAAAATTATACAGACATCGAGTTGTCACACGTTCTTCAGAACTGCCCACAAAATAAATTTGAAGAAATTTTGGCTCTTCGTTAGGTATTGGCATCAACGACCCGATCTTATGGTACACCTGACCTTGTATTTTAAATGTACTTTCAAAATGATGTCATTTGAAAGCAAGCATTGAATTTGCGTGTCATACGTAAGAATAATTTTGAATCATCTGATTCACCAGCGAGAAGTGACTGTAGGGGCTCCGGTGGACTAAAAAGAGGTAACAAAACCACTTTTCCTGATGAACAACACATGCCCGGTGGTTCATTGCGGAATTTCAAAGCCTGACAGTATCGGCATATTTGATCCATTGAACCGATGGCGATCTTTGAATGCGCAGAATAATTGATATCTGGAGAATACTCGAACGCAAGACGAAGAAAAGACGTACGTGTTAATGCGCGACTGATTTGCTGTCTCTCTTGATCCTGTGCTCGATATAGGGATACATGTTGCTGACGCGCCCTTCTTGACCTTTCTCTTTGTAGCCGCAGACGCTCATCACGATGTTCGCTTGACTCTCGGATGCGACTTTCTGCTGCTCTATGCCTTTCAGTAGAGTTTGTTGTCGTTGTTTGATTTGTTGACATGTGGGCTCTCTCTGTACGTTTTTGTCGTACTGCACGGCTACCGGCATTGTGGAGGTTAGATTTTTTTGGTGGCATATCACTCAAAATGATAATTAAAATCATACAATGCAATTAAAATAAAATCGGGATATAATTATCATTGAGAAAAATTCTAGGATTTATATGTCAAAACAACGTTTGACGGATCAGCTTAATATAATTTCTATGTTATAGGATAATACTTACATATATTTATTTTGATAAGAGAGTTCTAAACAATAAAGCACCAAAAATTTAAAAAAGTAAGAATAATTTCAAAGAATTGTATTTTCTATAATAACAATTGAACTTAAACTTTGGACTCAGCAACAGGTGGTCGGTTATCCTATTAAATTTTAGCTTTCTTTGTTGCTGTAATTTTCGCAAAATTCACCCCCGCATAGACTTGGTGCTGCCACAGCATTAAATTAAATTCCCGAAAACAATAAAGTATGCTTAATGATCAGCTAAAACTTTATAAACACTAATCTCTTTAGGTTTTACCAGTTGCAGACGGAAATTCAAAATAAATCATATTTTTTCTGTTCTTGATCTTAAAAGTGACATCGCTATTAGCGATCTAAAACGCAGTTTTATTTGATATAACTTTCCTTTTACATATAAATTTGCTTCCCAATAATTTATTTAAATAATTACGTATCTTTTGAAGCAATCACATTTTCATTTTAACAGAATTTTTTTTAAATATCTTTTATTGGTAATTTCATAAGATTTCATAAGCAACCCTGTATTGTGAAAATGGTGTGGTGAAGAACTTGTGCATCAAACCCCATGAAGGACTTTCACCACTGGTTTTCTACTGGTAATACTGTGGATAGCGCCATCTACTTACTCAATCCAGTCAACTGACAACCACAAATAGGGGCAATAATCTTCTCTATATAGCGCCATCTAGTGGCATATAGCGCAAGTACTCAACCACGCGTGGTGTTAGCGCCATCTACTATTGAATAGTTCTTTGCCAATAATAAACACATAATTTGCAATTAAAAAATAATGCGACTATAACTTGAATTATAGACTATGCTATATTTTAAGTTGAATCAAACTGCAAACAGTGTTAAAAATTTCATTAAAATCGGTTCAGTAGTTAAGGATTCTATAGCCGACAAACATCGTGACACTGGAATTATATATATTAAGATTACTATAAAAATGGAATTAGAAAAATGTAGTTCATTGTGGCATTGCAATTTTGATGAGGAGAAACTTGTTACTTAAAACCAAGTTGAATCACTCACGTCACTAAAAACTAGGTTGGGGCACTTAAATCTAATGTATCGTTAATATCAAAAATTAATGCTGGTGAAAAATGTTGAATCAATCACGTCAGAGAAAAGAACTTTTGTAAAACTTCACTTGATTAAAAAGTGTACCAATAAAGCTTACAATTTTTTTTATCAGTATTAATGCGTTTTTTTTTTAAATATGTGTTTCTTATAAATATTATTTATATTGGTTTCAATATGTCCCACGCTGCAGCCTGTATTTCCCGGTGTTGTTACTATGCACCAAAGTGGCGCAAGGTCTGTTATGTTGTAACGGTTGTGTTTAGTGGGGCCATTATATAATGGAAGCAAGGACGGTGTATGGGTGTACGGTGGTGTGTGGTCTCGTGATGATATAGCGGTGGTCGGCTGTACGTCGGCGTAATACTTTCGAGTGGCGTGGCTTGCATGCTGTTAAGTATCGGCTTTGTTGTCGACTGTACCATGCACGCGGTACTCGGTGTCAAAAAAAAAGGATGGTTAGAGTATAGTTGTGCAGTTGACCGATCTTGGAACTCGACTTGGATACTCTGCCAACTAATTTTGCCCAAAGTGATTTAACAACTATGTGCTGCGATGCCACTATTCACTCGCCACTATTTTTGCTTCCATATGCTTGCCAGGTGCGACGCATTCAATTTTCCAAGGTCTTCTTCGCACACAAAACCCACACAAGCTCATCCGGTACGACACGTTAGTTGATGTTGCTGTTGTTCCCGTTCGGGCACTAATTGACCGCTTATACTGCAGGCGCTAATTGGTTATCTCCAATAACTGATACTTCTGTAATCATGTCATATATGTCTCAACAATTGATTTAAATTCGGGCTTTCTTCAAATCGAATTTGCCGAAAGATGCCGCGAAATATACCAGCTTCTGCCAATAATAGGAGGTACGAACTTTGCAAGATTGCTTTTGGTCTAAAAAATGCACCCATCATTTCCCAAAGGGCTACTTATGACATCTTAAGAGCAGCAATTGGAAGGTCATGCTATGTTCATACGGACGCTCTTATTATATTCTCTTGGGCAGCGGAAGAACATAGCAGATATATTGACTGGATTTTTAAGAAACTCTTAAAAAATCAGAAAGCGTCATCGCAACCCTTACTCAAACTACTTCAACGGTAACAAATTCCTTAACCCTAGAATTGGGAGACAGTTTTATCCCATGTTATTCGTAATGTAATGTAAGTAAATTTTATGTACTTTACCGTTTAGGTATGCTGTTTTAAATAAATATTCAATAAAAACTTATTTGTCTCCTGTATTGATTTTCTTGAATGAAAATATAAAGTTTTTTTGCTTCTTAAACTAAATTATTGAATATCGGGCATTCTCCGTACACATTTTAATTTCACGCTCACCAGTAAGTAGTCGTCATCTGTTTTTTGGATAAATCCGCTTTTTGTAGTAACGATCAAAGCAAACCGCGCACTGCCAATCAATTAATTATTCACTTATGTATGCAACAATCAAATGAAGAAAGCACTACCGAGTGCACACAGCGGAAGAGCATAATGGTAAATGTAACCGGAACTTTTATGCGGCGTACACGTAATTTACGTATATTACGAATGCAGAGTTATTTCTTTATCATCGGAATAAAGTCCTATATAAGGTTAGAATGGAAAGAGCTCAGCGCCTAATTAGCAGCTAAGTGCCGTCTGATACCATTGAACCTCGGTTTATTTCTTGAAGACCAGCTAGAATCATGTTGAGGCTATGTTCTGGCGATACTTATACTCAAAGAGCCCCAGAATGGCTATATGTTTCCTCATTAGAGCCGCACATCTGCACATGAGCTCATCTGTGTCTTGTTTATTTTCATTCCTGCACCGCCTGCAATCGTCATTGTTCGAGAACTTCCATGACTGTCGCGACGCCCTGAAACCGTAATTACCTCCAGAGAGCTACGATGATTCCTAGAGAACCAAAAACGAGACTGAAGATGGCACAACGTCGAAACCGGTTTGTCTCCAAACCAAACTTGACAACGGATACCGAAAAATCGTTCAAATATACATCAACGAATCCCAGATACTTTGGCCGTAAGTAACATCAGGACTGTTTTGTCTGCCTCCCAATAATTATCTCTTCGTCAGCTTCCGCAACTGTCTTCAATCCCCCTTGGTTAAGTTCGAGAAGCGCTTGGATGATTGTGATAAGCTCCTTGTTAGATCCCCCTTCCAACGTTTCTCGTTACAGCGCAGTTTCCCAATTCTGACTGAATTGTCTTACACCGTAGCATTGTAATTAACTCGGAGCTAATATATTTTTCGACGTCTATTTCAGCCAACGATTCAAGAATAACTTCTGTGCGTACATTGTTGAAAGCTCCCTCTATGTCAAGGAAGGACGCCAATGTGAATTGCAAGAGTTCCACTGATTTTTCAATCGTTCTGACTTCCTCATCAAGAGCCTATGAGAATCCTTTCAGGCCATTTGTAAGGCGAATATGGTCTAACCTCTTTTCGGAGTCGGGTTACTGTTAAACTCAGAGTTACATGGAAAGTGAGTATCAACAAGCAACTTAAGCGAGTTCTCTTCACACTCAGTGAACACCGCATCGCCTCTACAAAAGAGCAATGGATAGTGGCGTTCTTCAGGTAACAACTAACTTTGGATCGCCGCATTTTACTTGTATAAATATTTAAAATTCCTTGGTATGGTTTCCACACTTTGGACTCAAAACGAGAGTTGAAAGCCTTCCTCGTTTCTTTCCTGAGTTGAGATAATAGAGTGTGGAAGACCGACGTAAAGGTAAGGCGAAATAGAACGCCGAAAAGAGCGGCGCCCATCAACCCTAATAAAGCCACCATTTCTACCCGATTTTGCCGGTGTCGGGTCGGAAAATTAGGCTCACAGGGGGCACGAACCATATAACACCTTGGGTTAGACAGCAGGGGAAATAAAGAAGGGATGAAGGAGGGGCGAGAGTGGTCGTCGGTAAGGAGCTCTCTACATAAGAGACTGTGCTGATTCAACTCGAACCTAATATAGGTTCCTATGCGACGCCATATAATTTGCAGTAGCCTAGATGTACTGCGAAGTACATAAAGCAATGCATTTATACAATTGTTGCTAATGGCGTACTCTGCGACTTACCTACACTCGCTAATTATGATCCTTTCGTATATGCTGGGGGCAAGAAATTCTGTAAACAAGCCATACTGTGCTGGTTCAGCTCGAATCTAATATGGATTCCCATGTGCCGCCATATAAGTGCAAGTAAATAAAACAAGATTAATTTATTATAATAATCTTTTATTTCCCTTGCTATGCAAGGGCAGCCGTTGATGCCGAGCGAGTTACTATGACTAAATATTGCGGTGACTGCACCTGAATGCCTAATTCCCTAATATGCTGATGGCAAGAAATTCTGTAAACAAGCCATACTGTGCTGATTCAGCTCGATTTTAATATAGGTTCCCATGTGAGGCCATATAATTTGCAGTAGCCTACATGTACTGCTAAGGGCAAGTAAATAAAACAAGATTAATTTATTGTAATAATCTTTTATTTCCCTTGCTATGCAAGGGCAGCCGTTGATGCCGAGCGAGTTACTATGACTAAATATTGCGGTGACTGCACCTGAATGCCTAATTCCCTAACTGCCAACACCTCACGTGGACTGCCGTGTGACTCTTAATTGCTAACCTGGCGATTTCTACGATTTTGGGCTGCTACTGTTGCTTGTTGCTGGCAAGCGCTTCCGTTGTTATGTCTGCGTTAAATATAATATTTCTATTCTGTCGCTGCGCTAAATATTCTGCCGTTATTGTACGCTGCGATTGCAAATTTTTGTTTTTCTACTGTCATCACCTTTACCATTATTGTTGGAGTAAGGACAGATTGCCCTAGAGCTCTTCGGCCAGATCCCTTGATGAGCTCTCGGGCGTCTCTTACTCGCCTAAGGGGTTTACGGACATCGGACTGGCTCAGTTGATGCAAGCGCATCTTCAACCCCCTGCTGGATGTCATCGTCACTCGCATCGATTTCCAGCACTTCTTCGTTCGGTACAGTTGCTGCTTTCGCTAGTTGGTCGTGCCCTTCGTCTACCCCGACTCGACTTTCCCGCTTCTGGGAGTTTCCCAAAAGTGGAGGAGACTGTGGTGTCGTCCCTGACATTGGTCGCAGTTCCGCCACTCGGGCCACTCGGATCATTTTCGGATATTTTCTGAAAATAGAGAAATCGTTTGTTTGGTTTGACTAGAGGTAATAGCACTAGTTTCACGATTGGGCGTGTAATTACGCCTCTTGCCGTACGTATGTATATGACCCGTACGCGGCTATCTTTTCCTGAAAACCCCTTAACAACTCTGCCAAGTCGCCACTCGTTCGGGGGTAAGTTATCCTCTTTGATAACCACGAAATCATCCACTTCGATGTTTCGTTGGGGGTATTGCTACTTGACTCACTTGTGTAGTTTTTTCAGATATTCTTCTTTCCACCGCTGGCAGAATCCTTGATGGATTGCCTTTATCTTTTGCCATCGGTTTATGATCGTCATCGGGGTTCCTCTAATCTCAGGTTCCGCAATCGCGAGTAGCGGACTGCCGATAAAAAAATGCCCTGGCGTGAGGGGTTGACTCGGGGATTTCCGAAAGCGAACTAATAGGTCGCGAATTCAGATAAGCTTCTATCTTGGCCAACAACGTCGAGAGCTCTTCCATCGTGAATCGCATAGTATTGGCTACCTTGCGGAAGTGGGTTTTGAAGCCCCTTACACCTGCTTCCCAAAGCCCTCCCATGTGAGGAGCTCCCGGAAGGATGAACTGCCAAGTTATTTCTTGATGTGCATATGATTGTGTGTTTAGACGCGAGGCTTCGGCAAGAAAGTTTCGGAAATCTTGCCTTAATGATTTGTTAGCTAATACAAGGTTTGTCCCATTGTCGGAGTACATGCTACGGGGACAGCCTCGTCTTGCTAAAAAACGGGAAAATGCCGCCAGAAACGTGGAAGTCGATAAGTCGCTGGGTGCCTCCAAATGTATTGCTTTCGTAGCAAAAACAAACAAAAACGCAGACATAACCTTCTGTTATTAGACACGCCCTGCCGGTGAAATTCTTAATCTCGAACGGGCCAGTAAACTCTACGCCTGTATTGGTGAAAGATGGAGATAAGTCCGATCGTTCAGGGAGAAATGATGCCATCAGTTGCTCTCGTGTCTTTTTCTGTGAATGAGACAAACTTTGCAATTATAAATTATGTTTTTTATCAAATTTTTCATTCGTACGATCCAATATTCGGATCTCAAGAGTCTCAACATGAGTTGATTTCCCCCATGCAGAGAAATCAGATGTGAGAATCTGACGAGAAGTCGGGAAAAATGGCAATCGTACGGTAAAATTACGGGGTATCGTTCGTTGTAGGGTAGCCCAGCTAACGCAAGCCTCCCTCCAACTCTCATGATTCCGTTCCCATCGAGGAAGGGATTGAGAGTGCGGATGGAGCTTTTTGCGCTCACTGGCTTTGACGTCACTAGTGCTTGATACTCATTGGAGAACCACTGTTGTTGAGTTAACATAATAAGACACATTTTTGCCTTTCGAATTTCGCTGTTATTTCCAACGTTTCCTGTCGTGGGGTTGGTTTGTGTACCGGACGTGTCTTGTAGTAAAATTTAAAAATCCGTGCAATTACTCTTAGGGCACGAGAGAAGTCGGAGAATCGTTCTAAAATGTCCGTCCCTTGCAAAATACGACCTGTATGGACTCGAACGACCTTCTTCTCTAGCCCTGTCCCCACCGTCACCTCATCAGTTTTTTGTGGCCATCTCTCAGGATTCCGTTGGGGCCGGCCAGACTGTTTCTCTTTTAACCACCTAAGGCTCTGCCACCACAGAGTGCTCGTCCCCAATTTTTGGGGCGATAAGCCACGGCTACCTAAATCTGCTGGGTTATCGCTTGAATCCACATGGTTCCTTCCTTACACTCCGACGAGCTCCTCTATTTTGGCAACTTGATTCGCCACGAACATGGTTCAGTAACAGGGGGGCTTCCTTAGCCAAGAGAGTACAATGGTGGAGTCAGTCTATTTGTAGATCACTGGCTGACCAACGTCGAACTGTCGAAGTAAAGCATTAATTAATTCTGCTAATAGGAGCGCTCCGCACAATTCTAATCGAGGTAGAGAGACTGTTTTCACTGGTGTTACTTTCATTTTGCCTACAAGTAAATGTATGTATGAAGCCCTGTCTGAGTTTCGATCGCGAACTCTCACATACAGTACAACTGCATATGCCTTCTCGGAGGCATCACAAAATCCATGAAATTCAATTTCATTCCAAAGGGTGAAATGGATCCACCTTGGGATCTTGATGTTCGAAATATACGTTTAATCTTTAAGAAAATTTTCACATTGCAAATACAAATTTCGAGGTAGAGTGTCATCTCAATCTATCTTGGCTAACCAGATGTCCTGCATTTAAATTTTTGACTCCACGACTATGGGGCCCAACCACCCGGCTGGGTCGAGCAACTTGGCAACACACGATAAAGGGGGTATCCTGGTGTGATGCTCAAAAAAAGGTGATATTGCAAGATTTTTTTTTGTGACAAGGGTATTACATAGATTGTTTATTCAAAAGGTATGTTTGAGACAACTTTTAAACAATATTTCCAAAAAAGAAAAACTCGAAAAAGTTAGAAAATGGCGGAGTAATCAATTGTGCAGTGCAGCGTGTCGCTGATGAATTGGTCCCATTGTGTACACGATAGCGTCCGTAATTCTCAACTGAAACAGAAATAATTTATATGTCGTTAATTGTAATACTTTTTTACTCCATATGAACTTCAAAAAACCGTTAAACCCCCAATTTTCTTGTTTTGAATCTAAAAATTAAATTTTTACTCAAAATTTTTGAATTTTTTTTTGTTTACATTTTGAAAAGTAATTAAACTTGCACGGAACTGTGGTTCATATAGATCAGTTTCAAATACTCTACAAAATGCAAGTTGAGTCAGGGCGATAGGTCAAATAGTTTTCCCGTAATCGTGTACACAAATTCCAAAAATGTGATTTCGAGAAAAAACGCTTTAAAGTTTTGCAACATTGAAAATTTTTAAATATGTGACTTACAGCAACCCAATTCTAATCCGCTACTCCAGCTCCATAATGCAACCTCCCAGCTTCCTCAAAGAACTCGTCCTTTTGTATTCTCTCAGCTCTACGAGCGGTGCGGGCCTCTTTCGTGCTGCTACTAGCTCGTACTTCTGCGCGCGCGATCCGCGTCTCGTCAGCGTTCTCAGCAAAAATCTTGCATTGCTGGCCGACGGTCAAATTGAGCAAATCCATCATCATTATAATTGCGGAATAGCCTTCGTTGAACATGCCTGCTGCTAAATACGCAGCAATTTGAACATTTTTTTTACCCGAATTCAAATGTTTTGGGTTGATTTTCCAAATTGTAGGGTTGAAGGACTCGTTAGCATTCTGTGTGTGCCCGCCTAGGCACCTGAGTAGTAGATAGTAATTTGGAACTTCTTTGTATATTGCACGAATATGCGTTTCCATATCGGGTTGTCCCAAGAGACCTTTTCATCGCTGAAAGAATGCGAGATTTGTGACCCCACCCCCAAGGTCGATCTCACCAAAGTTCGACACGTGCAAACATTACTGACAATATCTTAAAAAATACGTGGAATTCAGGGCTGTAATTTTAAGGGGATGTTAAAAGATAGTTATAGAACCGATTAAGCAAAAAGAAATCGATTTTTTTTTCGAATCACACCAGGAGACCCCCTAAAACCTCTCGTTTGGTATAGCTTGGTCGAATGGGGATTTCTTGGCCGCTGAAATGGAACATATCGCTCGAGTTACGTCACCCGGTCATTCCACTCAGAAAGACAATTGAATAGAGCCCAACATTCTAGCTTCGCTCAGATCATCAAAAAATCTTCCTGTAACAACTGAGCTTTTGGCAAGGCTGCGAGGATGCCCTTGCAGTTCGACGTCCATTTTCGGAGGGGAACCCGGCTTCCTTTAGTTCTTCGATGAGTTCGACCGGCGGTCTCACAATCATGAGCTCCTGCCAGTATATCGTCAACGTACATATGTTGGGTTAAGACCCTAGAAGCCAACGGAAATTTCAGGCGAACGTCTTCCGCCAATTGCAGAAGAGTTCTTATTGCTAAATAAGGGGTGTAGTTCGCCCCAAACGTCACAGTTTGGAGTTCGTAGTCTACAAGCTCTTCTGCTTGTGATTCTCGAAAGAGAATTCTATGGTTCCGGGTATCATCGGGGTGCAGAAACCTTATTTGAAAACCAGTCGTTTTAATAGCAGTGCTATAAGGTCAGCTTGAAGGACGGGCCCATTCAAACTAATTCCATTCGAAGTTGGACTTGATGCGTTAAATACCATTCGAACCTTTGTGGTGGTACTGTCCGGTTTTACGGCTGCATGGTGGAGCAGGTTTTATGTGTCTGACTGTGGTTTACTATCGGCGCTGCTCATTGGCTTCATATGACCGAGTGTGATCGATGATATTCTGCCTTCAGCTCCGGTCTTTTCATCATTGTCGCTTTGTTTCGCACGAATTAATGCGCTACGATGGTTCGTGAATCCCCAAGACTTATGTTTTCGGGAAATTCGTGCCGAAATGGTTATGCCACCACATACTGCCCTTGGTCATTCCTCGTAGTTGTCTTCGTATAATGTTGCTCGCAGAACGCATCCTCCGGACTGAGCTGCTTCTTAGTCGGACTTGCTCAAGCTCCCAAAACGAAGTTAGCTGAGAACATGAAATTTCCGCAAGTCTGGCCTCTTTGCTGCAGACTGAGGGGCTGAGCCTATCAAGATCCAGCGAAATACTGCCTCATGTGCCAGGAGAGAGCCCAAAATGTTTCGTTTTATGTTTCTCTTCATTATGTCTGGGTTCAAGTCCGCTCCAATAATAACATCGACCTGCTGGCTTCTGTGGAAAGTAGCGTCGGCTAAATTCATTGGGGGCAGAAAATTAAGATGTGCTTGATCTACCGAAAACTGGGATAGGTCTCCGGTCAGTTGGACAGTTGACAGGAGAACCTATAACAAAGTGGCCAACTTTTCGCACCTGAGCTAGTGTTTTTGCAATTATTCCACATATTTGTGTGTCAGCTGGTCCAGTTGGGAGATTGATGCATCTCCGCAACCGCTCCTTGATAAAAGTTCCTTCTGAACCTGAATCAAGAAGGGCTCTGGCCTCATAGTCTACTTCTAAGTAACTAATATGTATCATGGCCATACCCAAAACAACGTTTTTGGCACTTGCGGCGAACAGAACATTCACATTTCCGGTTTGGGCTGGGGGGCGAGGCATTCGAGCCTCTCCGTCTTTTGTAGACGGACGTTGGTTGCTACTAGGAGAGCGATGCAAGAAAGAAATGGTGCCGTTGATGGCAGCTCAAACAACTAAAAGTGCTCTTACAACTTTTTGCTAGATGGGAATGCGCTAGACAGTTCATACACAAATTGTATTTCCTAATTACCTTAAACCGATCAGCTACCTTCATCGCTAAACACTTTGAAAATGCTCTCAACGCACGCGAATGTTCTCGGCACAACCAGCAAGCTGATTGCGTCATTTGACTGTGATGGGCCGACATTTTTCTTTCGTGTATCCCGGCTGATGCACGACTTGGTCCTGCCCTGGCTACTCGTGAACTTTGGATAGCAGATACCGTTTTCAAAGTCTGGAACCTGCTCGAGAGGTAGCTATCTAAATCTTCCCACCTCGGAATCTCAGCCTTGTGAACGATTCCCTGTTCCCACAACGCTAATGTAGTATCCGGCAATTTGCTCGAGGCCAAAAAGACAAAAATTGCATCCCAATTTTCAATTTCAATGCCATACATTTGCAGAACTTAGATGCAATTATTTACTGAACGCTGTAAATGTTTTATCTCGATGCCGCGTACGACTGTCACCGTAGGAAGTTGAACAGGATCTTCAACTGACTATTCACCATGACTCGTTTGTTTTCGTATCTACCAGACAGATTTTGCCACGCAATAGCAAAACCGTCATTGATCAAGGGCAATTCTTCACGATTTCACTGGCTTTCCCACGAGTCTTTTGATTGAGGTGGTATAATTTTTCCACCGGACTTATACCCGAATTATTTACGTAGATGGCTGTAAATAAATCACGAAAAAAGGGCCATGCCATATAATCCCCATACAAAATTTTCCGTATCGCACGGAGGAAGATTAACGGTTGAGCGCATGTTTCGCTTAGGATGGCGGTTTGCAGGGATTACCGTTGAAGAACTTTGCTGAACAAAGGTCAGATTACGGATGGTTTCACCCATCAACGCAGCGCACGTCAGGTATGCTGTATAGCAATCCTGATACCTACACTTTGCTATACTCATAGCCGCGTTATTCGACTCGTCTTCAGACAAATCCCGAGAGTGTCTGTCAAAAAATTCTTTTACTTTTGTCCATAAAGCTTTGAGTTCCTCTTTTTGAATTTTAAGAGAAAATATGGGCTTTTTTAATTATTCTCCTCTGAGTAGGGTGAAATTACGTCTTACTGGGGGTCCCCGTGAGTGTACCGATGGCGAACTCCTTCAAGCCTTTGCCTTGCTTTGTCACCTGGTGTATTCTACCTCTTTTTCCGGTGATCCCGGTTTCTCGTTTGTTTTTTTGTTTTTGTTTTACCACTTAGATGTGAGACTGGCATTTTTGTCATTCAACCAGTCCCACGAAATGTTTTGCATCGCGCCCGAATACGCGAATAAAAGTGGTGAATTTCAAAGGCTTAACTTTTGTGCAGCTTATCGTATTGGGGGTATTGTCTTTATTTGATTTTTATTTTATTTATTGTAAGTATATTTTTTTTTGTAATGGCGCGTTTTATTTGTTGGCCCTCGTGGCCTGCGCTTACTGCCCTACCTTTAGGGACTTTCACACAAATTAATTTGTTGCACTGCCTTTTCGGCCTTTTTACTATTTTAGCACGATTTATTAGTTGGCCCTCGTGGCCTGCGCTCACTGCCCTACCTTTAGGGACTTTCACACAAATTAATTTGGTGCCCTGCTATTCAGGAACTTTCACTGCCAGTTTGGCTTTTTTATAAAATTTTATAAATTTTAACGCGTTTTATTTGTTGGTCTTCGTGGCCTGCGCTCACTGCCCTACGTTTAGGGACTTTCACACAAATTAATTTGTTGCCCTGCTATTCAGGGATTTTCACTGCCTATTTGGCTTTTTTATAAGATTTTATAAATTTTAGCGCGTTTTATTTGTTGGCCCTCGTGGCCTGCGCTCACTGCCCTACCTTTAGGGACTTTCACACAAATTAATTTGTTTCACTGCTTTTAGGCTTTTTTGTTTTTGCAGCACTTCGCGTTGGCGCTCGCTACCATAGTTGTACGAATTTTCAAACAAATCACTTTGCTTTTTTTTTTTTTGCGCCTTGTATTCCGTGGCACGTTGTGCCGGCGCTTACTATCCTACCTGTAGGGTTTTTCACTTTTTTGCTTCACTTTAAAAAAGCGCCTTGTATTTCGAGGCACTTTTGCCGGGGCTCACTACCCTAGTTATACGGTCTTTCACTTTTTCACTTTTTTTTCTCACACTGGGACTTACACTCCCTCCTGGTGTCCACCGGAGTGCCTGCTTCTATAGCGGTTTATCACTGCTAGCTAGCGGCCCGCTAGGTCTTCCCGTTGTGCTAATGAAAAAAATGCTAAGCGCCTCCGTTGAGACTTATTTAGGGGTTATCAATAATGCTACTCACCAGGTTTCCGTTCTTTGTTGCTTCTGCTGCTGCTGCTGCTGGAAGGGCGCCTTCCTTGTGGATTTTCCTGCTAGCCTTGGGTGCTTCGCTAGCCTAGGGGATTCGCCTATTTAATTTTTGGTGAGATCGCTCAACACCGCGAATATCTTGCAGCCAAAAAATTGTAATAAACAGAATGCGCAAAAGCACGTAGAAAAACGTCAAAAGCGCTTCTTCCAGTACACGTGCTCGTTCACAATAAGCTTTTGGTTCTGGCAAGTGGGACTTGGCGAGAGTTTATGGAATAATAAAAAATTTAAAAAGAATAATTATTGTCTTAAGGATCCGGCTCGAAGGACCATGTTAAGGGCGGGGTTGAATAGGGTCCAGAATTCCTCTTGAATTCTGGAAACGGGGATCTTAAAATGAGGGCCGATCCTTTAAGACAGATAATTACCTGATCTTTTTAAATTCCACTGTGTGCACACACACAGATAAAAAATAACAGAAATTCTGTTTAGTATTTAAAAGCGCCGTTTATTATCTGAGTTGTCGCTGTGATGAAAGTAAGCAAAGTAAGAGCGTTTTACTGGTTTCCGGTCGCTTTTATAGCACCACTATCTGGCAATGGGTTCAGCTAACAGAACTCGTGCAAAAGCAAACCAAATAACAAGTCCTGTCAGCGAGTAGCTTACAGCGACATCTCATTGTGACAGTTTTCTATTGTGAATGTTTGCAGACCTTAACACGTCCACTCACCCAAAGTTCCTCCCCACGTAGCCCCACGTGTGCTGAGTGTTCTGTCAAGGATGCAGCTTCATTGAATATTTCAAAAATATTTCATAAACCAGCCTGAAATTTTCATACTGTATTATCTTCTAACATTTCACAGCCTTCAGAACGAAGAAATTTCATGTTTCTATGATTTACCCAATATGTAAGTTAGACATCATCGACTTCCATGGGAGGGGGGCGGTTGATATATCCCCTTAATCCCCCCCGGCCCCCATAGTTATCAATGATACGTTGTATAAATCGATAAACTATATCTCTATTGATATCCGGTATTTTATTGGCAATTATGATATCTTTTGAAACAATAACAATGCGAAATCCTTACAAATATACGCACTCACACACTTCTCTTAATCAAACGATCCCTTTAAAAAATTTGCATTAATTTCATATTTTAATGTTAACTTTAGTTCGAAAGAAGTTCAATGCACACAAACATGAGTTTGTTATTTTTTTATTGTTTGTCTTCTAAGAAAATATACGATAAACGAAACGGAGGATAAAATATACCGTATTAGTGCATTATTTGGCTTCGATAAAATCCCATTTCAGCTAAGCTAAGTCGAATATATGTATACGCACCTGCTTAACTACCTAACGTATCAATATCAACATCAGGAAATAATTATCCTTGGGCACACCGTTTGCAGAAACGGTGAATTCTATGTGACAAAACCCTCTTCTAAATCTTTGTTTTCCGACTCAGCAATACATCAGGGTTTAGCAAGGCATAGGAAAAACGGTAGCAGGATACATACACCTAGGAACCCATATCATAGCACCAAATCATACGCGATGGAAAGTATTTCTCTTTTCACCTGCCCCATCCCGCAGTTATAAAAATTTATAAAAACCCCCATAAAAGCCAGCTGGCGACTATACATACATGTATTCAATAACGATATAGAATATATGCATCGACCTACACACGTTCGCAAAGAGGATCACAAATTCCAGCGAATTCTCTTTCGAAGATATCCAAAATCATCAATTCAAGTCTTTAAACTTAAAGCGGTCAAATTCAAAGATAATTCCGCATCGTACTTGGCAATTCAAACACTTCTTCAATTTTCCGAAGATGCAAGTACGAGTATTATCGGCGGTAGTGAAACTCTTTGATCCGGCAGGCTGGCTATCGTTCTTAGACAAGATACTTATTTAGTAGCTTTAGATGGAGGCAAAATACAGGAATGAGCAAGTAAAGCCATTTGCGCTTAAAAATCGAATGTTTTTGGTGAACATCTTTCATTTAAAAGCAAGGTCAATGTCCCTCGTTATGTTCAAATTTGCCTCCAAAAAACATTATTTGAATGTGTTTTCTATCTAGAGGCATTAAATCGAACGGTCTTGTTAGTCAGTCGACTCGCATATTTCGTGGAATAACGTGTTCACCAAATGTTTCCTCAAAAAAGCCGATAGACGCTACGGTTAGCAAGGGGTTGGCCCTCTTGTTGGAGAAACGTGTGTTTAGTCAGCATCCAATTCAATTGTGGCACCATATAATCTGCAAGCATGGCTCTATACGCTCGCCGCTGATGGCAACTTTCGTAGTTAATCTAATGGAAAATGCAATAAGGAAAAAGGCCTTTTTTTGAACAAAAGTAGCAAAAAAAAGCGCTCACACTCGGATAAAATGCCATTCTCGTTGGAAGAGCAACGATAAATATACATATTTGATTTATAGGTACATATATATGTAAAGAATTGAATTGTACAATTACTTGAAAAAATCAATAACAATAAATTATCCTCGTTGCATAAACGATTGAAAACTAGTTTCGCAAATAAATGGTTGGTAGCCTAGTAGCTTGTACTCCCTTTGTCTTCGATCGCTGCACTTCTCTCATCAGTGTTGAGCGGAACATCGGAAAAAGAAGGAACAGCAGACCACATACTCAAAAGTTCTGAACCATATGGAGCCCGTATCATTGCAAGAAATCTTTCGCGATTGGAACTATGTATTTCTCTTTCTATTTATACCATCACGTTGTTATAAAGCATTATAGAAAAACTTCTACTCATAACTGCCTTATTCCTGGCATCTCCCTAAGTGAAATTCTATGCAGCCTTGTTCACAAAAATGACTTCATGTTCATCCGAAATATAAAGCTCCGTATTCCATGGCTATATAGAAAAGATATATTGCCAAAAATACGGCCAAAAAAGATCACAAGTTTAGCCGAATTATAGTTTGAAGGTCCCCAAATTCTCCGATTGCAAATTTCAAAGATACATGAGTCTACACATACGTTGTGGCGCTTCGCACAGACCGAGTGGCATTACCGTGAAATGATTTAAGGGTCTGCCGGGAACTGTGAAAGCAGTTTTTTCTCCAGATTTTTTTTTCAGCGGGATTTGCCAAAGCATATTTTAAATCTATCACGGATATATATTGGATACTCTGCAATCGGCTCAAAATAGCATCTTTATTAGGCAGCGGATACTCGTTCTTAACTGTTCGCGCATTAACTTTTCTGGCAGCTAAGCATAAGCGGTTCTTAAACTGTTTCATTTTGATTTTCTGTTTTACCGATATACAGTGGCTGACAGCCTAAGTGATGCAACCGTATAAGAAATATTAAAGCAGGTATTACCTGAAAACTAAACACATCTTCACAAAAATGTAAATACCACTTAACAGCAGCAGACATACACATTTAATTTATGCTTTAAAAATTCAGATTGTATAGTTATTTTATTTAATTAACAACAAAAGCAAACTTCAGTATTAAATTGCACCTCACAGCGCAAATGATGCAGTAACAACAAAAAAATAATACATTGCAATTTTTTAGGGACACAACTAAAATTTTAGGTCGATTAATACTTTGAGGGATACTCAATTCTTTGTTGGATTCACCAATTTCTTTGTATGGTTAGGAGCAAATTTATTCCATTCTGCTTGCAGAGCGTTTTTCAAGTCGGTTTTATGTCGAATCTCGTATTTTCGAATCTCTCGTTACAAAACTGACCACAGATTCTCGATTACATTTAAACCTGGAGACTGTGCTGGTGTTTGCACTATGTGCGAACAGTTCCAAATAAGCCAACTTTGCACAACTCCGGATTTTTGTTTCGGATCATTATCTTGATAGGACCGAAAGTTGTCGGAAATATTTAATTTCGCGGCTCTTTGTAGCGAATTTCCTTTAAAAATACCCTGATACACACTCTTGTCCATAGTACAATCGATGAATTCCAAATTTCCGACTCCAGAAGACGACATGCATCCCCACACTATTATATCCCTCCACATGTTTTACAGTGCTACGTAGATTATGCGGTTGTAGCTCAGCATTTCCTTTTCTCCATACATAGCTCTTTCCATCCGATCTAAACAGGTTGAATTTACTCGTTAAATATTTTATTATTAGCCGATTTCTTTTTATTTGCGATGCGTCTTTCGCAAAGGTAACGTTCAATGATATATATGAATAGTTCCTTGACGCAGTTTCACCATTGCGGCGATTTTGCGTTGACTTTTGCCGTCTTTATAATGCTTTAGTTTTAATTCGCGCACTGAATGACACTACTAAAATGTCAAAACTATCAAATACTATTCCAGGATTGCTTACATTTATAACAGTATTTACTTTGCATTCGAAAATCGACGCCAAGCTGTCGCCGCTAACAGTAAACATTTGTGCATCATTTTGGCAGTGAGCTTGCATTTCGGTATGCGAACATGTTTTTACTTTATGTTTGTAAAAAAGGAATAATTTTGGCGTTCTTTTTATTTACAAGATCTAACATATATGTACAATGTTAACAAATCAGTACAATTTTTTTATTTTGCAATATACACATGATTTTTAACTAAGCGCTTTTTCATTTCGCTGCTGCATCATTTTGGCTGTGAACCACTGTATGTATGTATACTGGAGCGATTTTTCGTCATCCCTCCAGCAACTCAAAAAAGCAGCACTAAGGCAACAAGTACATACATAGACTGGAACGAACACCTCCAACACAGGAAGCATATAAGAAAGAATTATACCCAAAATTTAAAATTCTGCATGTATCGGGTGTTTTTTTTAGGGGTATAGAACTTCGAATTGAAATAAAACACAAGAAAATCGTTTTAAGGTCCATCAATTTGGCTTTATTGGAAGGATAATTTTATGCCATTAATGTTTAAATATGATTTCGGGCATGTGGCCGACGCGGCTGGCTCGAATAAAGCCAATTCTACAGGTCCAATTTTCAACCACTTTTTCGAGCATATGGGGCCGTATGTCGGCAATAACGCCACGAATGTTGGCTTCCAATTCCCCTAACGTTTCTGGGTTGTTGGCGTAGACGAGCGACTTCACATATCCCCAAAGAAAATAATCCAATGGTGTCAAATCACACGATCTTGGTGGCCAATTTACAGCTCCATTCCGCGAAATTATGCGCTCATCGAATGTTTCCTTCAATAAATCGATTGTGACGTGCGCTGTGTGGCATGTAGCGCCGTCTTGTTGGAACCACAACTCATCCACATTTATGCCATCCAATTCGGGAACAAAATAGTCGGTTATCATGGCTCTATACCGGTCTCCATTAACGGTAACTGCCTCTCCAGCATTATTGCGGAAGAAGTATGGCCCAATGACTCCACCAGCCCATAGAGCACACCAAACAGTCAGTTTTTGTGGATGTAATGGCGTCTCATGTGGATTCTCTTCACTCCAAATGCGGCAATTTTGCTTGTTGACGTAGCCATTCAACCAAAAATGAGCCTCATCACTGAACAAAATTTTGCGATGAAAATCAGCATCGAGATCAATCTCATTTTCGGCCCATACACCAAAATCACGACGCATTGCATGGTCTCGCGGCTTTAATTCTTGCACAAGCTGGATCTTGTAAGGTCGCAAGCCAAGGTCTTTGCGCAAAATCTTCCATAAAGTTGATGGACAAAGCTCCAATTGCTGTGCACGGTGGCGAATCGATTCATTCGGGTCCTCTTCAACACTTTGCTCTACAGCGGCAATTGTTTCTTCGGTGCGCACTGTTCGACGTCTCTGCGGATGCGTATTATCACATAGAGTAAACGTAGTGCGAAAACGATCCATGGTTAACCGAATTAATTGCTCTGATGACGATTATGTCGACCATAAAATTGACGGAGCTCGCGGTAAACTTCGCGAACTGAACCATTATTTTCGAAATAAATTTGCACGATTTGCAAGCGTTGTTCTTTTGTCAACCTGTTCATGATGAAATGGCAAACCAAACTGAACATAAATGACATTAGAGTTGCCAGATTTGACCACAAAATGCCAGTTTTATCTCTATTCGAAAAACAAACCTGTAAAAAAAACACCCGATACAATAGAAAGGGCGCCGCTTGAACGAATTTGAGAATATGGAAATATTTACTACCAGAAAATGAACCACCAAATATAATGAGTTGCAGTGGATCCTAAGTGTCTATAGCTCGGAGTTCTTTTCCAATGTAACAGTACTGGAGAAAGAGGAGACAATGTAACAATGCAACCCCTAGCTAGGGCTATTGGCCGAACTTGTTCCTGGGCGCTTCTTTTATTTATAAAATGGAAGAAGTTCTTCAAAGAAAACTATTATACTATGGATGTGAATAAATATGTATTTACATAATTCATATATAGGATTAAGTTAAAATGACAAAAGTTCGAAAGAATTATTCATTTAGCAAATTACTGCGTCTGGGCAAAAAAAAAGTGGACCGAAACTGTGTTTTCTTCAACTTTTACGTATCGATGAATTTTAGTTGCAATCCGTTTAATCGATTTTCACTCATAGTAGTCCAGAGATAATTTTTCAGTTGAAGCTGTGTTGAAAAAGAGCGTTAGTTCGTTGATGTCGCTACTAGTAGAGCAGCCATTATAAGCTAGATTTAATGAACATTAGCGAAAATATTTCTTTGCAAACATCCAGTGCTTTAATTAGAATTGTGGATATTTTTATACAAAATTCGTCTTCGCCAAAGTTTTACTTCATCGACAAATACTACAGCACAGTCGTTAGGAAAAACCGAAGAGTGTTTTTTAACTACTTGCTTGCAGGCTTCTTCATCTAGGGTTGGAGTTTTCGTTGGAAAAATACATACGAAATTCGAAAGTATTTTGCGTCGCTTTAAAAAACGTTCTTCAAGATGAGTTACGAATAAATCCAGGTATGGTAATAGTAATCCGACAATTATCTTTATTCTCGCTAGTCTCCACATTGCACCGATGAATCTTCCCAAATGTGGTCGACTTTTTAGAAAATCTTGCTGACATATTTTTCTGCATTTCTCTTCTGAATACTAAATATTTTTTTGCTGCAAATGAATACTTTATTTGACAAAGGAATACTTTATTTGAGGTATAGTTAGAGGATCTCCACGACCGATGGAAATCAATGCGACTTTCTTACGTGGAGGTATGTACGGCTGAAGAAAGCATGAATTCTAAAGCACCAGTTAAAAATAATGCTTCCAAATCATTCAAAAGCAATACCCTAGTTGCGTACCAATTATACCAAATCTGAATTAAAATTTTCAAGACTTCTTACTGTAAATCAAAATACCAAACCTCTCCAAAATGTAATTACCTCATATCATATGGGATTTTCCGTTTCTATATTAGATATCTCATCTTAAAATGTACAGAACTTCATCTTAATTGGCGCTATAACCGCCTAAGCGATGTTGGCCGATTTCAATATAGCGCGCCAGTTGCTCCTCTACTTTGTTATCTTGTACCAGCAAGAGCCACCAAGTGAATCCAAGTCCTCCTCCACCTGGTCCTTCAGACGCAGAGAAAACCTTCTTCTTCCTCTGCCACCACCAGCGGGTATCGCGTTAAATACCGTCAGGGCTGCATCATTTTCTTCCATACGTAAAACATGACCTAGCCAACATAGCCACTGAATCTCTATTCGCTGTACTATGTAACTGTCATTATAAAGCTTATATACCTCATCATTCCATCGTCCGCCGTACACCTCATCATTCCATACGGGCCATCTCATCTGATGTTGATAGCGTTCATGATTCTGCGCCATACAATAGCATGGGCATAATAAGGGACTTATATTGAGAGGTTTTGGTACTTCGAGAGAGGGATTTACTACACAGTTGTCTTCTCAGCCCAAAGTAGCACTTAAGTCTTAAGCACTTGTTGGCAAGAGAGATTCTTCAGTTTATTTGATGACTGGAGGTGAATGAGGGCACAACGAATCTGTCATTTTCTCCACCAACTGGAGCTGTCATCTCCAATTCTTCTACCCCCACGGGAAAAGGTTACACACTACTCAATTTCGATAAAGTCCTCCTTTACTTGGCTAGCTGTAACGCCAATATCCAATTAAATAATTATCTTCATCAAATCTAACTATTGATTTGACGGAAGGCGTTGTCCTTTCCGAAGAACCTCCGTTTTCCTAAGCTGGCAGTAACTCCAGTAACAAAGCAAATTTCTCTTACAGCATGAAGAACCCTTCATTTCGTCCTCCCCAATTACGCTTCAAGTATTTCGGTCAAGTCGATCACCAAGCTCCGCATGCTTTAAACTATAATCCACCCCTTTGTGGAAGATAAGGAAAAATATGACCTCCAAGAAACTGATTTGAATATTGTAAGAGGTCTTGCAAATTGCGGTTAAGTAAAAAGAACTTTATAAACATGTAAAACACGTGCGCTAATTTTCTTTGTTTTTTTAATTTTGACAATGTCTAACTTTAGCAGTTAACCGCTAGGAACCACCGTTGAACTGCTTTTACCAGTTTCCACAAATCCATTAATGGAGCAAAACAATACCAGTTCAGACTTAATTTAATTTTTGCCCAAGTTTAAAGGCGAATCTTCCACGTACAGAGCTTGACAAAGTGCCGCAGTTGAACCGTGACGTCTGCAGAATACTAAACAAAATTAATATTTATTACTCTTTTTTTGTGAAGTGAATTTGGCTAAAAAAAAGCATAACACTCTTTACAAGCATTTAATGAAATAAAAGTTTTGCGAAAAAGTCTGTAAACGATCTTTTAATGTTTTATTTCGCTATTGTCGTTGATAGTCCTCATTTTTTTCCTTTGCGTTATATTTAATTAATTTATCGAGTTAATAGAAATCAAAGATGGTACATATAAATGACAGTTCTCGCGCATGTGATACACTGCTTGAGTTTGAATGAAGTTACCATAACTCGCCAAATGCTAATCACTCGATTTTTTCTCTCAAGGTCTGAAAGGAAGAACTCAGGGCGTTATGGGGCAGGGTTAAAAAGGCTTTCGATAATTACTGAAAGAGTGTGTCGAGGGACGAGGATGGTCAAACCGCACTTCGGCCGGCAAAATGTAGATATCAGGACCGCTGATACTTAACATTGATTATATGTCGTGGCAGTCATTTCGGGATTTATTTACGGTCAGGTTGAAAAATTATACCATTTGAACCAAAAGACTCGTGGTGAGTGGCAAAATTTATCTGAACGATATGAAAATAAGAGAACTATGGTTAAAAGCCAATTGAAAACGCTATTTAGCTTGCCATCTCTAACCGGCGAACGAGGATCGGAAACAATTGCATATCAGTTTTGTAAACGTATGATATACAAATAGGAAATTGCATGCCATATTTAAGTTTCTGGTATCAAGACGTTTGTCGGATGCCACTTTAGCGTTATGGGAACAGGGAATTGTAAGGAAGGCATAAATCCCAAAGAGGGAGATTCCAGATGCTATTCGGAGTGCTAGAGCCCCGAAACCAATTTCCATTCCTAGTCGACCTTACTTTTCGGCATATGACAGGAAAATATCGATACACCACGGCCAGTTTTCGCAGCCTACTTACAGGTTATGCCCGGAACACACCCATCTGTTAAGAGATTGCCCCAAATTTTTGGCAATGAAGGTTGATGAGCGTTTCAACGTTGTCAGAAATCACAACTTGTGTATGAAGTGCCTAGTGCATTCATAAGTATATCGCGATGGACTGCAAAAGTCTGTTTAGTTGTTGGAGTTGTCAGCACAGGCATCATCCGCCGTTACATCGGGTTCCAGCGGCACAGAAGCCCAACTCGTCTCAACGTCGACCCCCTCCCAAGAACAAGGACTCACCAACTGTGCAATCCCGGCTGGCACAACCATCGTTAAAGCGCTGCTTGCCGCGGGCAATCAGAACATTCTTTTAGCTACTGCTTTGGTGAATATCTGTCACTTAGGAGTTCGCTACAAGGCTAGAGCCCTATTGGGTTCTGGATCAGTGGTAACTTATATCACCCGTTTTAGAATCGAGGAAAGTGGTCTGGTTCTCCCCCAATTAATAGGGAACCTTCCGAAGTTTTCAGTGGATCACGTGTGTCTTGATTCATTTCCCCCCTCAAAACTTGCCGACCTCAACTTTTACAAAAGTCAACAAGTGGTCATAATCCTAGAAGCCAATGTTTACCCAGCGCTGATATAGGATAACATTAAGCGGAATATGTTGGGCACTCTTCTAGCACAGGAAAGGGTATTTGGATGGATTCTAACAGCAGCAGTACCACCATCGACTGCAAGACGCTTCACTGCTTCTGTGTCCTGTCGCGCAAAAGAGAAAATCCCTCAGCTGACTCGATTTTGAGAACCGGAATTAGGGAATAATGAACAAGCACGGTATGTAGTGACGCTGCCTTTTCGGAAAGAATTCCTGGAAGAAATCAACATTTGTTACTCGCGTGATGCGCAGCGATACCAGTTACATCAAGAGACCAGAGTTGAAGATGGAATACGACCGGGTTCTGAAGGAGTACATCGAGCTCAACCATATGTGCTCCGTGAGAAAAACAGCTCATCACTCAAATCATGGACCCTACTATTTACCACACCACGCCGTCGTTAAGCAAGAGTAACCAAAGTCCGAATAGTGTTTAATTCGGCCCCACGTCGAATGGAGTTAGCTTTAATGATGTACCATACCTCGAGCTTATTCTGCAAGCAAATTCGGGTTGCCTACTTTTAAAGTAGTCTTTATTCAAATATGATATTAGCGTTGGCTTGTTTGCCGTACAACAAACGACACCCGATCATTATTCCATACGAGTGCCAGTTTGCGAAACTCTTGGTGAATTCGCTCATGCGGTTTCTCTTCACGAGAAAACCAACTTATATTTCCGACGCGGCTGTCCTCAGAATGTGCTTTTCCGTGTACACCAGTATTATAGGAGCGAGTAAGACACTGTTCCTTTCCGCAGCCGCCACCAAACATGTTGAACATACGCTCACCAGAACATCACGTGACAATATACACCCCGATGGGCACCTCATATGGGGAACTCCATGCGTTTTACCATTGAGGTGTTCTCTACGTTGCTGGCAAGAAGAAGGTCTTATCAGCCCTAACAGAGACTCTAGCCCCAGGCACATCATAACTTACTATTGCAGAGCCCGAAGTGACGGAAAGAAACACATGATCGGGGAAAACGTGCCAATCCATCAGCAAGGTGTCCGTACCTGGGCTGAGTCGAGCGACGAAGTGGAGTTGCTGGAGGTCGACGCAAACGAGGATGATCTGCACCCCGTAACGAACGACGAGCCCTACTCCAACGAGCTCCCACTTCTGAGACCTCCTCTGTCGAGTGTTCGGCCGGCGGTGAAAAGGGCAACTACATCAACGTCGCAGTGCCCGAACATAAGAATGATACTGCGACACTCCCATCCAGAACCCCATCGCCGAGGCGTGAGAGACGTCCGAGAACGGATTACGGGAACCTCCCGTAGCGCTTCAGAACTATCCGTTCTCATGCCAACGGTGGCGGTTAAAGTGATCTCCCGGGGAAGGTTTCACGTGGTATGCGCAATCGTCGACCCACGGCAGCCTAGGTCTACGATATCTCGGCAGCTGGTGCGTCGACTACAAAGATTACACCGAGATCGTGCAGAGGTGTGCAGGTTCACCCTGAAGAGATGGAACGAGCGGCTGGAGATCTGTGCCATCGTCATATCAGACCTCTCCCGCATCACCCCCGTTATATACTCGAATTTTAACAGAATTCGACAATTTCCATTGGCAGACCCGATCTTTCATCGGCCAAGGTGTAGAGATGTACGCGATGGGTCTACGGCTAGGACTTATGGCAGCCCCCCCGATCGACCAGCCGACCAGAACACGCTGCTCGGTTGGATGATCTCCGGCGCCACCAACTATTAAACATTTAATTTACATGAATTTTAATAAAAACTATAACATGAATTGTTAAATATTTATATTGAAAACTAAATGAATTGTTGACATAGTTGAAATTTAAAAATGAGTTAAGTCTGTTGCAGCGATACTCCAAGTCAGGCGGCATGTTTAAGTCAGCAACCGTGTGGCTGAATTACCGAGAAAATGCAACTTGCAGATGTCGCTAATGCACATATGGTAACAGTAACTCGTTACCTTGTCCCCTCTTTCTTGAGTCCTGTTAGCCGCCTCATATGGGGGTTTCACCTTCTGCGATCACCCAGCTCTCGGCCACTTTGGTAGAGAACTCCGAGCAATACACGCGCAATGTCCCCTGTAGCGCACTATATACATATATATATATATATTTATTTCTTTCAGCTAGTAAATAGCTTGCCGACGTGCAAGAGAAACTTAAGTAAAGAAGCAATTTGGTGGCATCTTTTCTGGTTGGATAAATCTCAACGATCGGCGCATTCACGCTAACCGTTTTCCGCGGAATTCAAGAGGAATTCCCGGCCCTCATTTTTCATCCTGTCCTGAACAATATGTTTGTGTTTTTAACACCTGGCTTGTCTGGGGTCATTTTTGTGGTATATATTTTGCCAATTCGTGTAGCGATCGAAGGGGCACAGTTGACGCCAAATGTTAATGTTTGACGATTTGTCTATACATTTTTTCGACGTCTCCATTGAATACGTACTTGGACATACGCCAATTAAGAATGAGGAGCATTAAGTCGGGGTGGGGTGTAGGGTGGATATCGTATAGAGAACATCGTTTAGGAAATTTCCCCAACTTGTACATTTCGAGGTATTGAAGACTACTCTAATTTTTGTTGTCTTTTTCTCTGGCTTAACTACAGCGTGATGTGATAAGTAAAACGAGTGGTATTTTCCTTTAGCTATTTTTTCATATGGGTATACTTCTTCAATATGGTCTAAATTGAGGTATTCTTCCAGGACACGCTGGAGTGAGTTCGCCTCTTTAAGTAGGTTTTTTTCCATATTTAAAAACTGTTGAAGAGCAGAGGTTCGGAGCGACTTAAGGCAGGTGTGTCATTAATGATAACCGCTCAACGTATCGTTTCGAGATGTTCTTGCTTTATAGTACTCTTCACAACCTTCTGAAGTGCTGATTTGTATAAGGAGAGTTCTTTCAACCCGCAAAATTTTCTTAATGGTGAATTGAGGTATTCATTTAAAATTTCTTCAACTTGAGTTGTGAAGGTAAAAATTTTGTCTGTTATTTGACCACTTAGAATTTATCCAAAGATGGTATTTTGAGGTAACATGGATTTAGATATTTTCCCACTTCCTAATAGTAAATCAATCTGAGCAGGGGTATGGCAATTTGTATCCGCCAATTTGAAGCAGGCATATTTTTCCTATCGTTGCTATTTATTTTGTAAGTTGCGGAAGAACTATAGCTTGTGGAGGTTGTATATTTGCTGCTTTTGAACAGCATGGTTGTTCTTGTTCATCTGCGGGATTTCGTATCTCGTGATTTTCGGGTCGGGCTGTTGCAACTAAACACCTGGTTCATGTAGCATTCGAGCTATTTTCGGGCGGGCGTAAGAAATTCGTAAAGTGAAACAGCGAGTGATGTCTTTTGTGGTAATAAATGTGGGAGTATGAAAATCAATTTGTACACAACCCTTTGTTTTTTATTAAGTTACAGCGATTTATAGTTTGCAGTTAGGCGTGCTCGTCCGTATTCGCAATTATCATATTGTTATCGAAGCCAAATTTTTTTACAGCTGTGGAGATCTCCGAAATAAAAGCTGTCACTTTTACCACTTTGAAATATTGTTGCTTTCGCATATTATTCCATAACCAAAACTGGCCGCGAGCTCAATAAAATTGCAAAAAAACGTTCTGTATATAATTTATTTTTTTTCAGAATTTACTTGAACAGTACATTATTTATGTGCAAATATGTAAGTATTCACATGTTTTCCGATATTTGGGTCACCGTTAAAATTATTTCTTTGAGATATTTATATGTACTTTGTTTTTGTTGGCAATTTTTTCAGCAAAAAATAGGTACAAATTTGAAAGCGATACAACATACTCTGAATATAGGGGAATAAGGGATTATCGTATGGGTTTCTTGGGTTACGCCTTAGCGCTAAAGGTGTTCCTTCCTCCCCAGTTGAATATTTCCTTGTTGTCCTGTGGCTCCTTTTTGGGTTTCTTGTTATTGTTTTTCGTGTTTTAATTGTTGTGCGTCCTGTTTGTATTATTAAATGTTGGTTTTGTGTATAATTTATGATTTGGTTTAGTAGGCGTCGCACCCGATAATTCATTTGTCGGTTTTGATCTATAGTTTTTGTATACTGTTGAATAAACATTAATAGCAAAAATAGAAAGAAAAACTAGCACACCAGATTTGTTCAGCTTCAATGTCTTTCTTCCAACACTAATCCAGCGAAACTTACTTCATTGCTATTTACAGTTCACCAGAAAAAAAGTAAAATTCACAATAGTATGTTATGACATAAAGGTAAAAGAACAAAAGTAAATAGCAAATTGAACAATACCGAACATTCTCCCCCACTGAGAACGACGGTTATTAACTCTAGTATCGCTGTTGTCGTGCACATCAGGTTGTTCCTGGTCTGGAGATGTAGGTTCCATTATTGGCAACAAGCAGACTTTCAAAATAGGACGCTTCAAAAGTTTACCGTTACATAAAAGAGTAACCACTCTTACTAATCCGTCTGCCCCGGTGTTAACTTGATAAATTCGCGCTAATGGCCAATACCCTGGCGAACTTCGATCATGCTGCAGCAAAACAAGATTTGATTGAGGTTGATACCATTTTGAGCGAGCCTGAAGAGTATGAATATATTCTCCAGTCCATCGTTGCCCGAAATGTTGTTTAAGTCGTTCAATTAACTTCAATCGACTGAGAGCGTCAACATTGTGAGATAGCAGGCCCTCTTCAGAAAGGCATGTTGTTGGTTCGCCGACAAGAAAGAGTGCAGGAGTTAAAGTTTGGTTGTCGTGAGAGTGGTTCAGTAAGGGGCGCAATGGTCGCGATTTCAAACAGCTTTCAATTTGAGCTAGTAGTGTGCTAAGTTCCTCAAAGGTAAGAATGCGATCTCGCATTATTCGCCGAAGATGATGCTTAACCGATTTTGCACCGGGTTCCACAAACCTCCAAAGTGAGGTGAATCGGGAGGAATAAAGTGCCATGTAGTTCCTTCATTGGCTAGTCCGGCTGCTAAATATTCACGAAACTCAATCTTTTGACGTTCGAAGCAAAGTTTAGGTTCATTGTCTTTGCTTTAATAGCAGAAGATTTTCGTAGTGTAGACTACTTTATTAACATTGGTCCAGCATAGTCAAGTCCACTGTGTTTGAATGGCCTGGCAGGCTGAAGTCAAACGACCACTAAGTTGCCTATTTTTTGTTCTTGCGTTTTGGCGGTGTACTTAGAACTCACAAGGCATCTTCGGAGAACTGATCTTGCCAGGCTTCGGGAGGATATAATCCAAAAGGGCCGCATGATGTATGCCATCATTAATTGCACCCCACCGTGGAGAGTTTGGTGATGATCATCTGTAAATATAAGTAACGATAGTGGGTTGTGCTTAGTTAGTAATTTCGGATTTTTGGTTTCAAAGGTGGTATCAACCTTCGAAATTCGGCCTCCGACTCTAAGTAAGTTATTTTCAACAAGAAAGGGTGCAAATTGAAAAATTCGATTATTTTTGCTTAGCGTGTTTTTTTTCGATAAACAGTTTATTTTATTTAGGAAGTCTACACGTTGAACTACCTGAACAACTGTAATAAGTGCGATATTTAATTCATAAGATTTTAAAAAACCTGTCTCGTGGTCTTTGTTCCCTTCGTTCGTGTGATTGAGTACAGCTGATTGGTCGTTATAGCAGTGTTGTGCAAACTGACGTCCGATCTTCTTTGCTCAAAATGTATCTCAAAATTTTGGTTGAGTTTGGGGCAATTCGATTGTGTTGCTTTCAACCGGGACGGCCCATTCCACCACAGAGCATGTGTACGAAGTTTAAAAGGTGTTAAGCCTCGAGTTAAACATTCGGCCGGATTTTGACCAGTGGGAACGTATTTCCATTGAGATATACTTGATAACCGTTGAATCTCGGCCACTCTATTGGCTACGTAGACTACCCACGAATCCAACTCAAAACGGTCGTGCTTTCTGTCCAGTAGTAAATATTTTGAATGCTCGATTCGAAATAAGTTTTGTCCTTTGCCATTAATTTCACCAATAAGTAAAGGAATCTTGCCAGTCTAATCCTCCAACCTAATGGATCAAAGAGTTTGGTCGCATCTGAAAGAGGGCTGCTTTTCGTTATCGTGGTAGCAAAACTAAAATCGATTTTGAAGTTAAATTGGTGTTCTCTTGTATCCCAATACAGTCCTAACGCCTTAACGAAATTCTCTGAAGTCAATTGAAATGAGTTGAGCTGTATTCCGCTGGAATCATTCCCATCAACTCTCGTTAGAATTCCATTTCCATTTCCTTGAATTGAAGCCCCCTATCCTGCAAAGCATAGTAAGTTGTTTGTTTGATTTTATCGCCTTTGAATTGAATCACCAACAGAAAGTATATCATCTACGTAGCTGTCATTTAAGAGAATTTCACTTGCAAGAGGAAAATAATTTGCGAGTTGGTGTAGCATACGTATAGCTAAATAAGGCGCTGAAGTTGTACCATAAGTAACGGTGCAAAACTTGTAGATTTTTATGTTTTTGGTAGAGTTTTTTCTCCTTAGAACGCATTTAAAATTTTGGTGTTCATTACATACGTTCATTTGCCGAAACAGCTGTAAAGGCTATTCTATGATGACTCCATCGAGATAGAATAAGTGGTGAATGATTTTGTAGTGCAGGTCCATCAGCGAGCTCAGCGTAGAGCGAGGTTTGCTCTGGATTACGATTCCCACCATCAAACACGACTCTTAGTTTAGTAGTGCTGCTGCTTTCTTTAAGACGCCATGATGACAGAGAAAATATGAATTTACTGGAAGGTTTTTCGGATACTCACCTATTTCCTTCATGAGTTACATACTCATCCATGAATCTCTTGTAAAGCATTGCAAACTCCGGATGCAATTCAAATCGTTTTTCAAGCCTGCTAGTCTTCGAAGTGCGTTGAAATAAGTATGACTAAATGACGGGAGTTCTGTTTGTACAAGCAAACGTTTAAATGGTAAATGTACGGTATATCGCCCGGTTGCGTCGCGTGAATGAGTTTCTAAAAAATGATTCTCAACTGCAGTTTCCTCAGTTGACATTGGGCGCCCTTCTGATTGAAGGTCTTCCTGCCGCCAAAACAAACGTAGCCGGTCATCGACAGCAACTAAATTTACAGAAAAAATGCTGTAATTAATATTTGATTTTATTGGTCCCGAAATCATCCACGCAAAATATGTTTCTTGTAATAATAATCCATTGTCGTATTTGATCATTCCGGAAAGCAAAATGTCGCTGTATAAATTAGCACCCAAAACAAAATCAATTTTAGCTGGAGATCGGCGAGAGAGACGCTGGGTCAGTTTTTCAGACAACTTGCTTCAAGGCATATCAGGTCAAACAGGTAGTTGTGATGTGAACGCAAATTAAGTTTAACAGCTTTTCTAGCAATAAAGGATTGTGATCCTCCGATGCCAGATACATTTGCATTTATGTTGCGAGTTTTTAATCTTAGCAACTGAGCTGCATCTTCCGATATAAAAGAAGTTTGAGCTCCTTGATCAATAAGAGCTTTAAAATAAAATTTCCTACTGGGGGTATCTACTATTATACGAACGGTAGCTAGGAGTACCTGTGTACTCACGTGAGTAAATAAAGAGTGCAGTTTAGACGTCGGTGTGGTAACTGCTCCGATATTGGTAAGGGAGGTAGCTGGAGTGTTCTTATTTGGAATTGAGTTTCCAATAAAGAAATCAGAAGAACTAACAGTTATTGAAGGCAATGACGTTTTCATTCATGGACGTTTTTCGATTTGGAGACAAGAACATGTGTCTTGGTGAATCTTCTTGTAGTGGAATATGGTACTAAAAACTGTCATGTTTCGGACCACGGCAAAGTCAGTCGATATCAGTCTATTAGCGGAGATTTCGTCGTGGAGACTGAATTTTCCCAAAGTGTGACCAGGAACGATTTTGATATCGTGACGGGGTTGCCCTCTTAAGTGTGCTCTAGGCGCTCGTAGTAGTGACCTTGCTTTGCCAACAGTCTCTCTCCCACTACAAATCCAACACCGTTTATGTATGGTGGGTATTTGAGTTCTTACTTACCTTTCCGATTTAGGGTTCGGACATTCTAGATGTATGCTCGCAAATTTTAGTCGTTAATACGTTGGCTGTCGTCCTCCTCAAATAAGGGAGAAAGGGAGATATAAGATTCTTGTTTAAATTTGTTTTTAGTTAACATTTTTTGCGTGGCGAGTTGTTTTGTTTTAAGTGCACAGACGCCCGCTCTCAGCCGCTTCTACCGGTGAGCAGATGCTGCAAGTCCAAACTGTTGTTCGGGAGCTACCAGAGGAAGTCATGAGCTGCTGGTACGGCATGCAGACTAATCCTTCTGGCCACTCCCAGGTGAATGACAATCAATGACTTTGCCTACTTGCGTGATCTTCTACACACGCAACTATCCTCTAAGTCATGGTGTAGAAAGAAAGAACCGCTACGGAAAACCAGATGGAATTTTTGAAACTATCGTTATGTAACCCTTTGGCGGCTGCTGTGGCCGAGTGTGTAGCATATGCGCGCTTCATTCGGTGGGCCCCAGGTTCGAATCCAGCTCGGGGCAAGCAGCATCCAAAAATTATAGGAAAAGTTTTTTCTAATAGCTTTCGCCCCTCGGCAAACCTCAATTTGTGTTACAACATCAAGACGCACACCACAAATTGCAGGAGAAGTTCGGTCAAAATCATTTCAACGGTTATAGCGCCAATTAAGTAAGTAAGTAAAGCAATCCTTTAAAGAGGGCAGTTTCAATAAATTTCTAACATTCCTTCTATTTTTTTATATTTTTTTGTATGGATGCGGTGCCTTTTGCGGTGTAATCTGGAGGTACAATGTACAACCAAACTTCCAAGGCGTTCAAAATATCTGGGTTGGTCGCAGTGAAAATAATCTAGAGGCATTAAATCAAACTATCACGATGAACAATCGCTTGGCCTATTACGATAAAAAACACTTTCACTAAATATTCATTTATATAAATTCTTGGAAGTACATCTTCTCAGTTAACAACATTCCATTCAATTGGGGCAGGAAATAATCATGGCGTTCTGGGCCTCCGTTAACGGTAACATTGTTTTTGTAAAAGTGGCATGTGAATTTTTCGTGAATTATCTTCACATCACTTTTGCTTGTTGAATTTAACAGAAACTGGTTACCTAAAGAGACTTGTTGATAAAACCAGAAAAAATGTGTAATTTCCACAAAATATATTTAAAAAGCTAGAAACTTATTCAGGACCAATAGGAAACTCCAGTGAAATAAGAACCAGGTGCAGCTTGTTTTATTCCCTCATTGAAAAATACATGGGCGTCAAAACTGTTCGCTCTAACTACTTCCGTTAGTTGTTCGGGACACTCATCACGTACGTTCAAAGTCATAGTCGTTTAAATATAAAAATTTTCTCATCCTAACAGGTGAATGTAAGCAAGTCTTAAAAGTCGAAATCTTATTTCAGTTTTTTTTTTATACTTACCAACCGCTTGTCCGTTTTATGGATGTTAGACCTAAACATTTTTGTTCGAGTCTCTTTGAATTTTCGTTGGACTTCACAATGAACAGAATCTAAAACATTTATTATATTTGCAGTCGACGTAGACACAAAACAATTGATTATTTGGATACATACAAATTCAAGTCAAAATTAACAATATTACAATATTTTACAATTCATTTCATTCAGAGTATGTATTAATTATTTTAACAAGCAAGTCCGCAAAAACGTTATCAGTCGGAAATCCAGAAATTTGTCGTCTGCAATTGGTAAATAACTGGAACTTTCAACGGGATGGGTATACTAATAACCAAGGCGGATTACTCATTCTAACACTAACTTATCACAGACAAGCACAACTTTCAAAGAAGCAATTAAGTGAGCCAGATCATTAGAGACATAAATATCAGACCAATCATAGTAAACTAACATTTTGTTAAGCCCAATGAAGTTTGCTTTAATAAAAAAACATAGAGAACTAGGGCGAAATTCTATTTTCTTGACATTGGTCACCAGTGGTTGGGCAATATTAAGTACTATCTCGAGCGTGTTATTATTATTGTTGGGGATAGTGCACCGCAACCTTAAGGTCTATTGTGCCTCTTTCATGTATTAAAGAACTTCATTAAGTATGTAACCGAGTAAATCCCCAGATTTGTCAGGTGATATTTCAACATGGAGTACCCTGTAAGAACTCCCGTTATAATTCTAAGGTTGTTCTTCAATAAGCCCATGCATACTACAAATCGCTTTAGATTACATTATCTTAGGAGCGCTTTGGAACACTCTAGTGTATCTCTCCAGTGTACTTTATCGGTGTGATTTTTCCTCTTCCATGGCCAGTGTGCATAGTGTCCCCGTCCTAATACCGCAGTTGGTCAAGGCAATCCCTCACCAGTTTAGAAGTTACCTGGTGAGATTTGAGGGCCTTTATAGGCGCTTGGCTGTCTGTCAATATGGCAATGTTTCAGTTCTGGTAGTTGGTAGCATATATTTCTGCGTGAAATATGGTAATGCACATACCCATGGCATCCGTGTATCTTATCCCTGGACTTGCCCCGGTACCTTTTTCAGTTAACGAACCATCCGTGTACCAGGTTATCATACTTTGGGTAATTTTATATTTTCAGATATATTCACCCACTCCTTTTTGTTACTGCGTTCAGTTTTAAAAACTTTTTACAAAGTTCAAAGTTTTAGAGTGTTCATCACCCTACGACTCAGATACCTCTTTATCCCGATATTGCCACCAGCCATCCTCCAGACGGCCCTCTTAATTTGAGTCTGCATATGAATGTGAAGAGGTGTGAGATCCAACGAAACTTCCATGGGTGCTGTAGGACAGGTTCTCATGGTCTGCTAACACATGCCAGTATTTGCAGCTTTCTGAGTTCTGTGATGGTTCCCTGTTGTTTAGTTCTGCCTACCCAGACGTTGGCCCTGTAGGTAATCGTGGGTCGTACAGTAGCACGTTTCCCTGCAATGGATCTGCAAGTCATGAATGCTCTTACAGTTTTCTTCCCCACTTCCTCTAAGTGTGATTTTCAGGGTAGCTCCCAGAAACCACCTAGAAATTTAGATTGTCTCTGGTAATATATGCTTATTCCATCCATTCTAATAGGTTTTGGACTTCCAAGCTTGTATTTCTTAGTAAATGGTAAGACGGTGGTTTTGCTAGATTCGCATTCAGTACCACCTTAGTGCACCATGTTTTGGTTACATCTAAGCTCCTGTCATGCCTCTTTAGACTGGCGGATGATATACCATTACTTTTGGAAATTATCTTATAAAGTCTTGAGTTCTCGGTCATTTGCTCTACATTCTCACAGAAGTTTCTTTGCTTGCCTAATCTCTTTATTTTATAGAGTTAAAGTACCCCTATGTTCTAACCAGTCCCTAATGTGCTTAGCTCGGTTGAATAATTTGCGAACGTTTGTTCTCTGTTTGGTGAGGTCATTGTTCCACCAGGAATACACCTTGCTTATAGGACAGCTATCCTCGTAAGAATCTACGAGTAAATTGAGCTGATCTACTTAGGATTCTAGTTCAATTGTGTTTCAGATTTTCTTTAAATCTTCCCCAGTCTGTTTTCTTGGGATTCTTAGTTCATGAGATAGGGGATAGACTTCTTTTACCGCCGCGATTTTCGCCTCTTCCACTGCAATAATCTCGAACACCTCCTTTGGTAGCTTTGGAACTGCACCCCGTGGACTATCTTGGTCGGTTGTCTCGCCTTTCGACCCCAGTGAGTTGTTCTTCCTGATAACAGACAGTGACCGGTTTGCAACCCCGATCGTAAGCAGCTTCTCTGTATTCTCAGTGGAGTTTAGTTCTCCATCCCCTGCCCATTGCTTCCACAACACCTTCTTCAATCTTCCCCTGATCTTTAAGAGTGAGTATTTTCTCAGGGAATGTCTGCGTCAGTACTGCCAGTCTAATGCCTTTCCTGGCAGCTGCCTTTGGGGTCGGTGCCGCATGTGCCAGCCGTACACATTTGCTTCGTTTCGGAGGGTTGCCCTCCGGAGGGCTACTCGCCTCAGCACCTCGCTTTTTGACAATAGTTCCTTTTTTTCGCTTCATTACTTTGAGTTTGGCCTCTAACGTTCCTTAATATGGCATAGGTACTACTTCACCTCTCCCCCCTTAAGCCTGTCTTCTTTCTGGTGTTCCCAAATATTTGAGTCTGTCCAGAGGTCAGTTCAGTAATCGTCGAGGCTTGTGGTTCGGTTACTGTAGGTATTGAAGTATACATATGTATGTAGTTCCCACTAGCTCTCGACTTTTTTCTGCTTTTGGGACGTTTACTGCAGCCGTTGGAGTCTGTCCGATTTTTGGGCTTACAGCCCTCCTCGCCTCCCCGAATTACTAGGTCTATACGTTGTTCGGTCTAGTACTCGCTGGGATTTGTGTTATAGCGACTTTAGATGCCGGAGTACCACCAGAGCCCACTAACTCTCAACTTTGCTTAGCTTTTGCTGTATCGGTGTTCAGTCGTTCCTGGCGCCCAGTATTTTCGAGAGTAACCTCGACCTAGTTCGCCAGTTGCGATGCGGTATATGATCCCGCTAGTTGTTGTTTAGTTGTTTGTTCTATTTTGTTTTTGTTTACTTTATCCATATATTCCGACGAGTGTGGGAGTCCAGTAGCGTCCGTCGTGTCATAGCCCCCAATAACAGGATAATCTCACGGTTCCTTTTCGATGCGGGCAGGTAGAAGAGATGCGCCGCTAAACGACAGTCACTTGCCCCCGATTGACCCAGGTTTGTCCACCTAAACGACCATCGTAAAATCATTTAAGCCACATGCACACGACAAGGAGAGAGATCTCCAGCGTAGGATGTAGAAGATTTTCTGAAAGGGATAATGGAGCAATTTGTTTGAGAGTAGTACCCACCGAGTCATCATACAAAACCAAGTCCAACATGAGAAACTTGCAGATTTTTAAATCTTAAATGAGGACATGCATTTTGTATATCTTAGTTATGGTGATTGTAAATATTCATATCGGATCGAAGCGGAATATACGAGCAGCAAATAAAAAATTGAAACTACGGAATAAAGGTTTCAATGATATGGATTCACTATCAGACACATTGTCCACAGGCAACATATCAGATGAATGGATAGAACTAAAATTATCAGACTTTAGCCAATCCACTTGAGCAGTAAATTCGAAACTTTTAAGAACAATTTAATTTAATTATTAGAGATAACCAAAATAATAAAACACGTTACTTTATGATTTACTAATGAATATGAGTTTAACAAAGTTTAAGATAAAAAATTATGGTACAATTTTAGGATTAAACGTATTTTGATATTATATAATATTCCGAATCCGTGTCGTCGACCGCCCTCCTATCATGGCTCTAATTTGCGTACTTGTTGGGGAGGGTGCGTTATTGATTAAAAATCAGTTCGATGTTTTGCGTCGAACCGCTGTTTCCATTTCTGTAGCTCCATTCTTGGATGACTTGTGTTAAAGGATTCGTAGTCAGATCTCGTAACTTGTAGCTGAATACTAAACTGTTCGGACTCTACTTGGTAGTTGCGTTACTTACCGGATTGATGCACCTTTGAAGTTTATACAAAGCCTCCTCCCATTTTTTGTAACTATTACTTCTATAGTTGAGTGATGCCAAAATCGTTTTATTCACACGTTGACCCTGACCATTGGCCCAAGGTGTGCGAAATGCGGACCATACGTGCTGAATTCCGTAATCTTCAAAAAACTTGCCCCTTAGAGCAAGCAAATGCCATTCGCTTACCTACTAAGCACTGAGGGCGCTCATACGTCGTCATATAATCGCATAACGTATTTAGCACTGGGGCTGTCTTGGTATTGCGTAACGCTATCAGGACCACATACCTGTGAACGCACGTTCTATGAAAAAACGTAACAACTGCCATGTTTGCTCTTTACAAATGGCCCCATATGATAGAGGTGAACCATTTGGTACGGCAACGGTACAACTTCTTTCATATGTAATCAAGCCTCTCGTTGTCCGCTTTTCACTTTGTTCAGATAAGATTCTGGACCAGCTTCGATGTAAGATTTGACATAAACCAGAACCAGCAATCTTTAGACACCCTTTACTTCTATTGTACTACCAACTTTTATAGCTTCCGAGTTTACGCACCACAATCTCTGGCACTTAAGCATACCAGCTGATCGTAGGAGAAATTATTTGGCAGAGCAGATTGACGATTGGGCATTCTGCACGATGAACGATGATGCCCTCACCAGGATCACGGGTAGTTGCCGTTGCTCGCCTGACCTAACAATAGCTAGCGCATGTCTGATAAATAGCATAACGTGGGGACCTATCCTATCGCTTATACATATCAGACCACCTACCCACAATCATCTCGATGGCCAGACCTGCCAACTATGTCTCCGCGGACCACCGGACCTACTTTAACTTCAAAAAGCCTCCGTCCCAATTTCCCGGCGTAAGCGGCTGCTCTAGCAAATGAGCGTGACCGCCTTCGCCACTCCGATCCCCACAATCCCAATATAAGAGATTTGAACGTAGTGATTCGAAGGTTGGTAGATCAGAACAAGCGAAACAAGTAGGAGGAGCACCTGAAGTCCTGCAACCTAGTCACGGGTGTCAGTAAGCTCTGGTCCACCGTTAAGTCCTTGCCAAAACTGACGAAACCGCGACGACCGAGTGGAAATTTCATTCGGAGATCGTGCCTCGTCGGAACCGAAGACATGTGCGAGCAATTTAGCCGCCAATTCGTTCTGCATCTTTCGGGGAATAGGGTAAAGCGGAAGGTGACCAGAAGGATACGCAAACAGTCAAACACCAGCGCGCCTCTAGCTTTCACTTGTTGCGAGGGGAAGGAGGCCATCGGGAAGGCGAAATCCTCCAAGGTCATTGGCCCTGACGAGCTAAGCATGTTGGTGCTAAATAATTTAGGCCCCGCGGGAGTTGAGTTCCTTACAGGAATCTTCAATTTGTCCATAGCCACTCTCATCATTCCTGGCATTTGGAAGGTTGGGAGGGTGGTCCCACAGCTGAAACCAGGGAAACCGGCTGACAAGGGAGACTCCTATCGGCCGATTTCCCTGCTTTCGGCAGTAATAAAGACACTTAAGGCCTACTCCTCCCGTACTACACTTAGCACCTGTGCTCGGCTAAGCATCAACATGGCTTCCGAAAAGTGCCTAGTGCAACAACAGCACTCAGTTCCATATGCACACAGGTAAATCGTGGTCTTGGCAAGCACCGCCTTTGGGAGAGAACCATCCTAGTAGCGTTGGACACGTTACTGGCCAACGAGGAGACATCAACTCTCTCGCAGGGACTGAAACGGCGGACCGCGAATTACCTGTGTGGTCGCCAAGCATCGGTAATATTCAGAAACTCAACATCAAAATTAAGGAGAATTAAACAAGGATTACCGGAGGGTGGCGTCCCGTCTACACTCTTGTTTAACCACTACATCTCCAAGCTGCCTCAACCGCCAGAAGGAGTCACACTATTCCCTTATGCCGATGATTGCTCAATAATGGCAACCGGGAATGTAATTGATGACATGTGGTCGAACCTGAACGGACATCTCTCTGACCTCGCCCGTTTCTTCATAGACAAGAACCTGGTGTTGTCCGCTGCTAAGTCCTCGGCTGCCCTCTTTACCACCTGGACGAAGGAGGTCAGGCTGGATCTCAACATCCATATTAGTGGCACCCCCATTCCGACGGTTAATCACCCGAGGATTCTGGGGGTTACATTTGACAGCCTGCTCTCCTTCTCCGCGCATCCTTCCGTAATCCCCAACAAAGTACAGAATGCCGCACTCCGCACGGTGGAACATCTCCATCAAGAGGTTAATGTTCTCCGTGTTAAAGAGCACAACCTCATACTCAGCAAGCTGTTCCTTGCTGGGTGTCACCAGGCAAGTTCAACCACCACCAATAGCGGATGATTAGTTCCTGATGCCTCGCGAGTCCGGCGTCACTCTGGCCCAATTGAGATCTAGACGCTGTAGTAGGATCAACTCTTAATTATCCAGAATCAACCCTGACATACCAAATACATGTCCGGGATGTGGAGATTCTCCCCACGACACCAATCACCTATTCACATGCCTTCTCAGACATACTCATATAACACCACGCTTCCTGGGTATCTCCCTAGATGAGTTCGACAACAACGACCATGGGTGAATCCGCTCTTCACAGGGCGTTACTAGACGATACCACAATAACAACAACAACAAGGTGGAGCCAAAAAAGCGGAATTCTTCACAAACTTCCTAAGATAACCAGCTTTGTTGGGGGCACTGGAAATTCGTCTCTGACTATTGTTTTGTTTTATCCAGGTCTGATCCCATTTCTATCGATGACATGCCCGAAAAAAAAGACTTCCTTCGCCACAATCGTACCCTTCGTTGGTCGTTGTGTCAAGCCTTATTTTAAGAAATCTTGTAGTACTACCAGTCCCTCGTCGAAAAACTCCGTTGCAATAATGACTTCGTCGATGTAATTGATTACCTTGCTTCGATGTTTCATAGTTTTGATGACATCAACGGTTACCTCCTGAAAACCCATGGGAGCGTTGACCAATCCAAAGGGCATAACATTATGGTCAAAAAGCCCTTCATGTGTTAAAAGTCCCGTATATTGTTTTGTTTCCTCCGCTTTGGAATCTGATAATAAGCTGCCACCAAGCACAGAGTTGTGAAAAACTTGTTGATCTTCCGCCAAACATAACGCTGCTGTTGCTTGGATTATGAAACATACGCCGCCCGTGCCGATGAAGGCCTCAAATTGAGTGTCATTCACTTCGAGCGCCTTTTAACCAGGACTATCTTCAATGCGATCATCATCGATAAACATAACGGTGGGTTTATTTTTGCACTCATTTGCGTTGTGCCCCATTTCGGAGCATGTAGCGTACGTGATTTGCGTTGAGGTTGTGTACTCTTCGCCGCCATGTGGGCAACTTCATTACAATAATAGCTCTTAATTTGACCAGTAGGCTTAGTATTGAATTTCTGTTCGATCTTCGGATATTATTACGCGGGTGTTGCCACCTTACCAACTAATAATATGCTTAATGATTGGGTCCTCATCGATGGTACCTTGAAGCCCCAACATCAATATCGCGTAATAATACTCAATTTAATCCTCTGTATTTCTACGCTTACGTTTTGCCATAGTTTTATGAGTCTGATCTGCGTTTAATGTCGTAAGAAAATTCGTGTAAAATCCGTTCACGAATTCTACCCAACTGCCGTAAACAGGTTGTGCATCCAACCACATTTTAGCTATCCCTTTAAGTTTATGCTAAATAGCAATTGACACCATTGTTTCTTGCCATTTGAGCCACTGCTTTAACTGCTCTACTAAACTGATGATTTCCGGTGGTGTTATCGTACCTTTACTCGGATCGAAACCCTGCATAACAGCTACCATGCACTGAATTTACGTTCATTGCCGTGGCATGGTCCCTACGTTACCTGCACGCATTGTTACTATATTGCCGCTTTCCAACCGATTTTCGTTCGTGTTCAAATTACCATTACTTCTTTCAGCCTCGCAACTCGTTGACATTTGCACCAGCATTTTCCTCTAACGTCTCCGGAACGATTTCGTCTGCTCTGAACACTTTTTGGAATTTCGCCACGCACTTTTTCGCTGCCACTTTTCCGTTGCTATGGGTGTGTTCAAAAATCGCTTTTCTGCTCCTTATCCAATTCTCCTACTTATATTTCGTTTTAAGCGCCGTTGTTCAGCCGTAGATAAAAGTTTTAAGTGTTTATAATGAATAATATCACTTCAGTCAACTATGTATCCACTATGTAGCCCTGATACAAAAAAGGCATTCACCTCACTAGGGGCCACTAACTCCAGGTACGGTTTAAGAAGAAAATGTAGTGAGGGACTGCAAGTACATTAGCGGATCTAGCGTCAAAACTGTAGAAATCAATGATATTTGATTAAGAATTATGGGAATGTCAGGAACAATCCGCGAGGTTGCCTTAGGTACCGCGGTAGCTCTAGGAATACGACTAATAGCTGATAGATATGGGAGCAAAATAGTCTGGAACAAAAAATGAATCGCTCTACCGAATGACTGACAGTAGATCCATGAGGATATTCTTTAGCCGGATCTTACGCGGGAGCACTCAAAACACTAAGCGGAGGATAATCTTTCGCCATACTTGAGAACATATAAGAATTTGCTGATTTTTTTAAATTGCATTTCTTCTGTTATATGAAGATTACGGTAAAATGAAGATTACTTTCAGTTTTTAAAATGAGTTTTGAAGTTAAATCTTGCTTTAGGCCTTCAGCTTAAATATATTTAATTTATGTACCGTCCTGGAACACATTGCCCATTCATTAACATTCATTAACGCCGTTAATTATCGCTGCCGGATAACAAATTGTAGTTAAGTGTCCCCTTAGGGGCAGTTATAGTCCGACGGCCCAGGCTAAATTGGAGTGAACAGTTTTTTCCTATTTCTTATTGTTCGAGATTCACGACAGTTCAGACGGTTTTCCCCGAAGCAGCCACCACGCTCAAAAGCTTTAATTTAATTTTGTATGACCATCACTTTTATTATATACCAAAGAATATAAAATATATTGTGAACATATATTAACACGACATCAACTCTTTTTTATTTCTTTTATTCACCGGTGCGCCCAATCATATTTGCAGCACCGTATTATTGAACTCCCTCTTAGTTCGTCTCAAGAAAGCACGTATATGGTGCGAAAATCAACATAGTGAATCCAACATAGTGAAGCGCTAGCAAAAAAAAATTAGTAGCACAAAGAATGTATTTCAATATTTCGGTTTCCATAGCGGAAAATAGCTGACGTTGAATATGATATTGCTTGAAGCTTGAAGATACAGTCGAGTTTGGATATAGCGTACACTCCATACAACGAAGATTTGGATACATCGAAGCATTTTTTGACTGAAAACTTAGTATAATGAACCATTATTACAATGAAAAAAATAAATAGAAAACACAAAAATAGAATGCGAAAAGCTAAAACAAACGCAGTAGCAACCAAAATTCGTAGAAATGTAGGAAGAAAACTAACTGTAAACACTAGTTGATGTGTTTATATCAAAGTTGTGAGTCACATGTCAAAAGAAATATAAAACTGTCTTATACAACTAACTTAAAGTCTAACATGTTCCCGCAGAAATTAGTAAAAACATTCGAAAAGAATTGTCGCTAAAAGAAAAAAGGGATTTCATTGACAAAATTTGATAAAGGATATGACATAAAGAAACAAATGGCTTCCACTGCCAAGGTTGTGTCGCCTCGAAGATTTATTAAGTGCACAATGAACGCTTAAACCGTTACATTAATTAGTTCTTCTGGATATAATGAACTCGACTGTTTTACTTTTTTTTCAAAACTTTTGAGTTTATTGAACCTTAACTTAACTTAGCGATTACATATATTGAAATTAAGGCTGTGGGATTCGTTAATAAACATAAGTTGGGATGCGTTAAATAATTATAAATTGTTTAATTCGTGAACTGTAAATATTTCTTTTAATAGCAGACGTGTCAAAAGAGAAATTTAATATACAAATTAATACTATCGTTTAACAAAAAACAGGCCGAAAAATAATATATGTACATATGAATATTTGAAACGGACGAGCACGCCCAAACGTAACAACAATTCTAACAATAATCTAAAAATAGAGTTTGTGTTACACAACAACAATTAAAAACCACACATTCACTTAATAGCGACAGACTGTCGTACTTGAATTGTGTTGGTAGAACAATAAAAGAAAGTGGTAAAAAAGCAACAGCAGCTTACATGCCGACTTTGGTCCATTGGCTTACGCACTTGCCCAGCAAGTCGTAGGTTGTGAATTCGAATGCCGGTGGAGTCATGAAAGAAATCTGATGAGGAGATGTGGGGATCTCCGAAATAGCTATAATTTCTACCACTCCCGACTGTTGTTGTTTTTTTTTCAATATACTTTTCCTTATACACTGGCCTTGAGCTCACAAGTTAATATTATCGTTAATAAAAAACAGTCCGAAAAATAATATACATATACATAAGAATAGTAAAATAAAAAAAGTTAACTCTAATAAATTCACTGTCAAAGATATTTTTTCAAAGCGGTCTTTACATACAATTAAGAGTAATGAACGCTGTCAATACAGTACCACATTTCTGGCTAAAGTCGAATTAAGCTGCAGTTCCATATGACGAAAATTTATTTCTTACGTTTTTGGTATTTAAATATTTTGGTTTGTTTCGTAACAAACAATTGCTTGTTTTGAAACCAATAAACACGTTGCTACCTTTTCGCCGGTGTTGTCACGCAATAACTGTCCAAAATCTTAATTGTTATTGCTATTTTTTATAACACTTTTAACTGACTACTTAATGATAATTCAAATTGGTCAAATTAATTCAATATTGATTAAACCTAAGAATATAACAATGTTAGATAAACTCATTAATGCCCCCTTGAATTAAATTAAACACAAAAGTTAGCGATAGCGTCGACCATCAACGTACAAGGCACATTAAGTTGATTAAAAGCAGGCCGGAGTCATAAGACGGAATAGGGCTAGATAAATTTAAAGATCTTAGCGAATTTTAGAAACACCTTTCGCACCCGTTTAATTCTCAAGATAGCGAATTGATGATAAAGTCTCCAAATAAATGTAGCGAATTCCAACCTAGACCGATCAAACGCAGTAAACAATTTAATAATTTAATAGTGTACAGATCTGAAAAATTTGAGCTATTACGTCTTACGAAACCTAATAACGAGCCCAGCTGCTAGCGATTTGTTTTATTTTTAGTGAAGAGATAACAGAAGGAAATTTTTTAAAGAAAAATACCGAAAGCCCATCCACAGCAAATTGCGAAGAAGGCTTCAATGCTGATATACCAAAAGAGATGTCGCCGGAAGATAAACTACCAAATTTTGAAGAAGGAAACTGATCAGTTTGAGGAGAAGTATAAGACTAGCCATTATCTTAGATAAAGTTTGATTGAAAAAACTCGCAAATAAATTGGTCATCTCAAGAGGTGAGTTCACAACTTTATCGTCTAGACAAACCGCAGCTGGAACATTCGCGACTTGGTAGTTTTATAATTTCGATACAGAGATTTGATTACACAATTAAAATCTTTTAAATAACGCTGATATTTAGCCCCAAAAGTATCTTTTTTAGTTTTAATATATTTCGTATGCCACTTGTTACGCTGATTTTCAATTTTTTTTTTTAATTTAGGAGTATTAGACATATTTCCGACAATGTTGATTTAAATACATTAAAGCAATCAATGACATCTAAACCCGATATTATATACCCCAGATTAATACCACGTAAGACATAATTTGGCCTGGAGAAGTTACAGTAAGAATAATTAAAACCAATTCTATTAGGTTTACTAATGGAAAATTCCTAAAATTTAACTCTAAGTAACATTGAAACATGATTTTTGTCAGTGGAGGCGAATGGTAAATGTCACAGAGAGTTAGAAGAATCAAAACTACCAGCAACCAAAATGAGATTCAAATTTCTATTAAGTTAGATTTCGAAAGAATTTATTTGAACTAGATCTGAACTGAAAAGATTGGCTATAAAATGAGATGCAGGAGAAGTTTTTACATTAGTGGGAGTTGGGCTAATGTTAGAAAAATGTTTGGACCATTCGGGAGAATAAAGTCCATAAAAATACAAAAATGATTATCATGCACGGTGTTTCGAACAAGAGAGGTAATATCATCATATAAAGTGTATCAACAACAGAAGAACCTTTGACGCAAACACACAATTGATCCAGTATAGGGTCTTCATTAGAAAGTTCGATTTGATAAGCCTGCAGCTTTCGTTGGGCGGCGATGTGAACACCTCCACACAATGAACAGTCCAATTTATCAAAATCTTATAGAAGTTGAAGTTAAATAGTATGGCATAAAAGTCCAAATGGGCACTCTGAGCACGTATGAATTCATGTGAATGCCGCCCATATGTTTAACAACTTATATGTAGCAAATTTATTAAATTTCGCCAGCCTTTGTTGTTGGGAGGTTCTCCCTTGTGAAAATTTTGAAAAGGACGCGAAATAGGTCAACCCCATGTTTAAAATAAATTTTCTTAAACGAGCTAATGTCTGAATTTTTCTTGACAAGCTTGAAGCAGGATATAAAAGATTTGTCTATAGTCAAGTTCTGAGTGACATAAGAAACAATATCATCCGGGGAAATCGCTGGTTTAGACGAGGAAATGTGAATAATTTTTTCACGATCACAACATCTAGTTCAGTGATGCAGTTAACACCAAAACCCACATCCATTATTTTATTTCCATTTAGCTTTTCTGGTTTTCTGCTATTAGCAGTTGACTGCGCAGGAGACTGCGAAAGTGAGTAGCCACGTTTGCTCTGAGAAGTTCCGTAGCAGCAGCAAACGAAAAAGAAATAGAGTCAGTATGCGCTGTATGAGAGGAGTTGACGTGACTTTAACAGCCTGTACGAATTCGCATTGGTTAGCAGCAACACTGGTTCTGTGATTCACAGCAGTAGCAGCGGCGACAGCAAACGAAAGAGCAGTTGCAATAAATGAAGTTCAGCTGGCATTGACCCCTTTTAGATATTAGTTGCCTTTTATCACCATTTAACTCAGTTACTATTGCAACAATACGGCTATTCTCAGCTCTGAGATCACCGATTTCTACCAAAACAGATTTCAGCATTAGTTATATCGCAACTTGCTGGAACGGAGAGACATAATTTGTCATTTTGCTTGTCGCCTTGGCTTTAAAGAGAAGTAAAATTATTAAGCGGCAACAAGACAATTGTCAGGAGCAAAAGGGAGCGGCGGGGTTGAGCGAATGGAATTTCGCCGAGCATCAATACACTTTTTGCATAAGAAGGGTCTATCCGAAGTGAGTAAAAACTCAACTTCAAGCTGTAAAGTATTAGCACAGCTCAAGTAAAAGAGTTCACTGCACTTTGTATATTGTACACCTAACTGCGATCGAACGACCACACTGATACGCCATTATAATAAAAACAAAACAAAAATATCCAACACTTCACACTCCCATTATTTTTAAAATTGTTACATATACCACACAAATTTAGGCACATTTATGCGTTATATGTACAAATATGAAAAACCACAGGAAAACAGGAATGATTCATAGCACAATACAATACATGATCGCACGCAAGAACGATTGCGATCGAATTACAATAGGGTAAGCTTAACTCTGTTATCGTTGAGATCCCATATCAATAAAAAAATTATGGAATATTTATATTTAAACATGTATACAAGATTCCGTTAGTAAGCGATTAGTCTTTAATTACCTACACAAAATTCAACTTCCATTTAATTAACAACATATTGACTTCTTTTGCGATATTTAACAACAGTGCTGATGGTAACTTCGAAGTAACCCTAGCGACAAAGGCAACAATTTACTCAGAAGGATTAGTCGAGTGGAAACCACCGGCTATTTACAAATCATCCTGTGAAATAGATGTAGAATATTTTCCTTTTGACGAGCAAACTTGCGTTCTCAAATTCGGCAGTTGGACGTACGACGGGTTCAAGGTACGTATTTTTTATTTTCATTAGCATGAGACGTATACCCAGCAAAAAATCTGGAATCGATTCTTGTGGTAACGTGTTTACCTCAGAAACGAATGTTGAATCGAAAGAGATTGGTAAGGTGATAAGTTAAACCAGTGAAATATAAATTAGGCATGCGATTTTGCATTGTTGTCACATTTTTCTGTGTTTGGAATAATTGGTTCACACTCATATAGTAAGTTGCAATCTTCAAGTATATATTTTCTATTATTATATTCTAAAATAAATTTTTCTTGGGATGCTTGAGGAGCTTTTCGGTCGGTTATGTATTAAAAGCAAACAGAAAGTTTCTTTTTTTCTCCTACGCGTTTCGGCGTCTTCCGCGCCTTCATCAGGGAGTCTGCATTTTATTGTACATAAAACATAAAAACAAGTGTTAACAAAATAACAATATTTTTGCTTACAACAATAATTACACTTACATTTTTAATTACATTGAAAACAGTAACAACATCAAAACAAATAAAAATATAAAAAGGAAAATAAAAATAAAACTCCACATATTGAATTGTACACTACGTTTTTGTCTCTCTGTTTATCTATCACTCGTTATTGCTGTTCTGTATGCGCAGTTTATATTGTCTACGTCCTCCTTAAAATTCATAGTGTGTCGTATTTGTTGTTGTATTCTCAGCCCTTCTAATGTTAATCTTGCCCTCTCTTTTTTCTCCACGTCTAATATTTTTGTATTTTCGAAATCGGCTGAGTGTCCGCTATTCGTTAAATGTTGTGCTAATGCTGTTGTTGTCTTTTTGTTCTTCGCGTCCGTTTTATGTTCGCTAATTCGAATTCCGAGTGATCGCTTTGTAGTGCCTATGTATACTTTATCGCAATTTTCACCCAATTTACCATTGCACTTGATTTCATATACTACGTTGTGTTGTTGTTCCTTGTTGATTCTGTCTTTTGTTTTGGTAAACACCGAGTTTAGTGTGCGATGGGTTTTATGTGCAAAGCATATTTTGTCTGTCTGTATATTTCTGCTTATTGTTTTTTTGTCCGTTAGTCCTGGTATGTATGTGATACCTGTGTATTTTTTGTTTTCGTTTTTGTTTGTGGTTACAATATTTGTGTGCGCCAATGCCCTTTTGTTGTTTGCAGTTGCTAACAGACTCTCTATTGCTGCATTAGGGTATCCATTTTTGTACAATATATTTTTAATTTTCTTAGTGTTCTCATTTTTGAATTCTTGGTCACTTAAATCGTATATTTTATTTATTAAATTGATAGCTGTGTTTCTTTTTTGCGTCCACGGGTGGTTTGAATGATAATTAATCATCCTTGACGATGCTATCGATTTTGTATACCAGTTTGTTGTGATTTTATTGTCCATTCGCTGTATTTCCATGTCTAGGAAGGCTGACTTTTTCCCGTGTTCTGTTTCCGTAGTGAAATTTATTTTAGTATGTTGTGCGTTTAGTGTTTTTAGTATGTCTTCCACGTCCTTG